>CM031088.1:12585128-13185128 GCA_018257905.1 Gillenia trifoliata | reverse complement strand
CCATTATCTTCCTATATATATATTAATAGCAACAAGAGGAAGAAATGAAATGTGGAAGCTACACATAATTTGTTAGTCTGATATGTTAATATTTAGAACTTACTAAATCCATGGTAGAACTTTTAGCCTATAAAAGCATGGTAGATTTCTACACAACAAAACTTAAATCACTAGGGAGTTGACCATGTCAAGGTGTGGATTTTATTTAGAAATTAAGAAAATTTATCACTTATACTATAGCTTCTCATAAACAGTCGTTTATTTGATGTGTGACAATTGTAGTTGATCCACAATTCCTAGTATGAAAATATGGGATCTAACACTCAACTCTCTCACTTCATGTACAATAGAAGGCACAAATCTAACTTATTCTTGTGGTACACATGTTCTGATACCATATATATTGAACTTACAAAACTCTCCTTAAAAAAAAGCCTATTATATATAAGAAAAGGACACATACCTTTGTACACCACACGTCTTAAGAGTATCCATGTGATGTGGAACTATGCTAACAGAAGATTTTATATGTTCAAATGCTACCTCATTAGCAGTCCACAAATATATTCTTATATACCAAACGCTGCAAAGTGATGGTTCAAAGAGTACAAAAGACTCAAAACCGCTAGAGCTTGTAGTGGTCAGCCCTAAACTTGCTCTTTGTAAGTGCAAGTGCGTTCAAAAGTGAGAAGAAAAAGGGCGAAGCATCCCAAAAAAGAAAGGAATAATTTGATTGCCATCAAAAGGACAAAGAGAATCGAGGGACCATCAATAATGAATAGTGAATATAGGAATACTCAATCGTCATATGCTATACAACCAATATTATTATTATTATCTATCTGTCTATAGAGAAAGAAACAAAGAAAAAAAAATAATTTTCCTTTCAATGTATGTTGAACGGTTTGAAAAAATAACAGTTAAATTTTGCATATAAGAATTTAATAAATTTTTACAACTGTTAAATCTTGCATAAAATTTGTCTCATTTAGTAAACATAATATTGTAGCCCAACCAAAAAATAAATAAAAAGAGAGAAAGAGAGTTGAGGGTGAGTTCTTTTGTCCCTAAGAGCAAGTGCATTGGTGACCCAATTGCAAGGGCAATTGGGGCCAATTGCCCTACCAAGCACAAAGAAGTCCTCCAGCGGGCCAAATCTGCAAGGGCAAGAGGTGGGCCCAACCAAGCCCAACCTCAAGCCCGAGCGATTTTCGCCCGAGCAGCTGCCCACAGGCGCTGACGTCAGCGGCCTTTTTTTCTTCTTTTAAAAAAAAAAAATTTTTTTTAAATTTTTTAAAAACTTTTTTTTTTAAATTTATAAATACCCCCAATCATCTTCTTCATTCCTCACATTACAATTCAATATTTTTTTTTCTACATCAACTATATTTGTTTTTCACCTTCCAAATCCTTATTTTACAAAAAAAAAATTTATTTTTTAAAAGATAATGACATGTGTCGTGACGAGAGTGGTTGAAAATGTCGGTGGGAAATATCTGGGAATAATCACAAGCTCCGGATAAGACCAACAAAAAAATAAAAAATAATATTTTTCCTTGCCCTTGCCCTCCACGAACGGGTGGAGTTGCACAAAGACAAGCACTGTTCACGGAAGGCAATCACTGCTCTTACCCTTGCTCTTGCCCTTGCCCTCCACCAACGGGTGGAGTTGCTCTCACCCTTTTACTTTGCAATTTGCATCAATAAATTTCCTTTTCCCATCTCTCTGTAAGTCTATATTCGGTCTATTGGGCAAAAGAGACAATAAGAAATTGGCGCCGACGCTACCTCGTACATCTATCACCTCACTCACTACTTTCTTTACCATCTTTCCTTTTCTTTCTGCATGTAATTCCTCTATCTGTTATTTTTACTTTCTCCTCCCCTCTCTTTTTTTTTATTTTTATTTTTTGTAAACACACAGACAAAGGGTGCATAAATCTTATCTTTGATATTGATTTTGTATATAAAAGAACAAAAAAATGCATGTTAGAGTAGGCTGTGACATAAATAGTGGAGCAGCATGCTCCCTATCATCAGGTCTAGCCTTCTAGGTTAGGGCTAGCTACCGCCCTATTATATATGTACAATCTATCGCTCACAAGTAACAATAACATTAATTTAGGTCAATAGTCCGCAAACCAACAGACGAATTGCAAAAGTATGAATATTACGCAATTAACTGAAAAGAACAGGAGATCATTATAAATTTGCTGAGATGGCTTTATAACTCATAAGATATTAAGATTATATTCTGACTGACTTGTTTTAACTCAATTTCTTATTTATAGAGAATTAATCCTAATCTTAATCCTAATAGACGAGGAATCCAAATCTTTAACTTATAGGAAATTCCTAAGTCACAAAACCAAAAATAACCCTTACATAATATTAAACTAAATGGCTAACTAATTAACTTTCCAACAATATTTTGAATACTAGTTGACTCCTTAAATTTAAAGAGTGTATTAATTCATCCTTCAATGACTAACGTGACATCATTTTACTGTACAAATAATCAAAATCATTATTTCTCTTTATCATTATCTAAAAATTATTTCTAGAAAAAAAAAATCATTCGATTTGAAGACCGTTCAGTCATTCATATGAATCAGACAAATTAAACCTTCATTATAAGAATACTACTTGTCATCATGCCATCAATTTGTTTGACATTAATGCATAATTGTCACAGTCTCTCAACCCTAGCCAAGACTCAAATTAATCCTATCTATCACTCTATGAACAAACACCTTGACACCAACTAAATTTCACTTTGTTATATAAAAAGAGTTCAAAGAAAGTTCTTCAAATGCATTAGATCCTACTACCCAGTCAATATATTAAGCTGAATATTGTAATAAGCATGCCTAATTAATCAATGAGAATTCCAGTATCTATAGTATCATTTCTTTTCTCTGAGTTTTTTCTTGGTTTCTCTCTAATAGAATTCTTGACACACGTATACATATATATAGGCCCAATTATATGGTATAGTGTACTAATATCAAATATACAAGGGTTAATTATTATATCGCCTAGTGGATACCACAAGGTCACTTTCCAATTTGCAATAATATAAAAAAGTGGCACATGATAATTGATATATCTTTTTCCATAGAATAGTGGCATTTTTTAGTTGCTGCAAATGAGCAGTGAGTGAGAGCACATTTTGGCGCAGTATAGTTGCTATCTTTGATTAATAAGTTTTGCACTGAGCTATTCAAGAAGGACATATTAGCATACGCTGTCCGTATTATGATGGGGATGGTTCTGAGAAATGTGCTCCTATGGAGGTCTCTCCCAAACCTTTATTAACTATGTGGAATCCTTTAGAAGTCACTGGGCCACTGCGCGCACACAATAACCTCAAAACTAAAAGTTAAATAGTAATGATATATATACTGCATGTAGACAAATATATCTTTTATTAATTTCGGAACAAGTTTATGAAAAAACAAATATGAACTTGAGTTGAGTGGAAGACGATGAGTAACTGACATAACTCACATTTATTGCATACAAATAGTTTTTGGTTTATGAAAACTCGATTAGTCTGCAGACAAACTTTTAGTAATTGTATTATAGTCAAGGGCTAATGTTATTTTCAAAATTGTATTATAGTTAAGGGCTCAGTATGATAACTTAATTGTCGATCGAAAAGATAGAACTTCAATTTTCTTCATCAATAAGAAACTAGTCATTAACTTGGCTCCCTCTTTGACCCAAAAAATCAACACATGGCTCAAACAAAGTGATAATGTTTTGAGTGACTAAAGTTCTATTTGTGGTCTGTAAACTTGAACGCTCACAAGTTAAGTCGAGAATAATATCATTGGCATATGAGACCTAATAACACATGGCATGCGTACATGTGTACTCCAAGAAATTAACAAACCATTTTTGGTTTTGATGCAAACATACTTAAACTATAACTCCAAGAGAGTTAGCAAAGTTTTTTCTTTAAAAGTGTACTTTGCTAACCCATTGAATATTTTTATGCTACTACTTTAAACTTTTGTAACTACGACCTACTCTTATAATTTTATTTTTCACTTTAAATCTTATCTTGTGGGGCTCAAATTTTATTTTCAAACTTTTTACTATACAATACTTTTGAATAAAATATATTGTGAAACCCAATTTATTAACTTTGAGAAGTAGCAACTAACCTTGTATTGATCAATTGCTACTTTTTTTTAATTTAATAATTGAATTGCTACCTCCGTTGAAGATACATTTTTCCTACATGACATACCAAATCTAACTTTACTACTCAATTGCTCCCTCATTTGAAAATGCTGAAGTATTATATATTGATATAAGGCCTAATGTTAAGCACTGAGATTAATTCTCTGCTGATTTTTTTAGTTTGGTATTAACTTTGTACTTATAATGTCCATAAGGATGCTGTTTAGGGTTTAGAATTTGAACTTAGAATTGCTTTGAGAAGGTTTTTATAATAACACCGATATGTCAAATACATAATTTTCATCCCATAAGGTAGCCTTTATTGTACTTGAGATTAGCCTTAAAATTACCGTATTTCTCTACTACATCAAATCAGAAACATCCACTAGTACTGTAACGCAATGTCACTATCTAAATTTGCAATTTGAAATGATATATAAAAAAGGTGGCGGATGATTTCTTTTTCCAGAAAAGAAAAAAAAAATAGTGATACTTTGTAGTTTGCGATGTGAATGAATATAATTATATTCATGTAATGTATAGATGGTTGCAATCTATGATAGATAAGTTAGGAATTAGAAAATAAAGCATATCAGCATACACTGTCGGCATTATGATTGGGGTATTCATGTGTAATAACTGCTAAAATATTTGCAAAATGTACAGATCCAGTTGTACCTAACTAGCTATGGCTGTTCTAATCCAAAGGAACAAAAAAAAAATTAAATCTTCAGGAAGAAATTAAGCATTGTTATTGGAAGACATGGAGTCAGAAATCTAATAATCAGAAACAAACAAATTAGTCATACAAATCAAGTTATGCACATTTTTAGTTCAATATATAGCTTCAGATGAAAGGGTGATTTTTTTTTTCTTAATCAAGTTTTGACTTATTAATTGTTTGGACTTCTTAGCATTGAAACATAACATACTATAGCTAATATATACAAAAGTAGAATGCTAGGAAGATTACATTTTTGTATTATATTAGTGTATCATATGACGTGACAAATGATGTGTACATGTCACATCAATTAATGAGTTTATTTCATTGAATGTTGGTTGTGTACATACATAACTTGCCACACCATATAATACACTAATATGATATATAAAATATTTAATCTCACTAGCATTATTCTATAAAAAATAATTCATTGCATATGCACCCTTGCTATAGATCCACCACTTGCAACACAATATTAAATTGGTGTCCAACATATAATAATTACTATCGTCGGATTTTCTTAATGTGATGAAAAAAATCCCATTTAAAATGACTAGATACACTGATCAAACTTTCTTAATTAGTTTATCATGGTGCACAACATATAATATGTGAATGTAGAGAGTTTGTTCCACATCCTCACATATAATACCAAGAGAAAAGTTTCATTTTAGAGCCAGTCAGAAATAATCAATCTGAATCACACTGCTCACCTTGCGTTAAGTATAGATCAAGATATTGCAAACAATAATACATGCATTATGGCTCGACAAGCTAGTTAATGTGATAGACAAATTAATCTTGCCCTCAAAAAATTAGAAAAAACGTACACATTCTGAACTTCGACATTTTTTGTTTCATTATACATATTGATGTGTGCACACATGATCAACCTGTGTACGTGATGAATCATTCACTCTTTTTCATTATATTAATACCAGCATATGATATACATAGTTCACGAATGAGCTAGAGCTAGCTAGAGATGCTTATATATATATACACACATATATATTTAGAGAGAATGTGCTTCAAGTGAGGCTACACACGCATCACACAAGGTTTAATTGGAGAAGCTGGTAGAGTGTAGTTGGAGGAGCTCTGTCAAGCGATGCTGGCTTTTCTCCATCATGAAAATCATATTAGGTGCTTGTTGTGGAAAATTGGGGGTACAGTTTTTTAGGTTGTTGCTTGAAATGAAATCGAAACAATGCGAACTAGCTAAAGCCAAACCAAACATTTTCTCTTGCAAAAGATATTAGTTACTAATCAATCGCCTATATTGATGATATATAGTAGTATTTCTTAATTTAACAGACGCGCTAGCTAGCTATAGCTTTGTAACTTAATATATTTTTGTATCTAGTTACTAAACAATTTTAAGGAGTGCAAGGATTAACCACGTATGCTCACGTAAATTGTGTGAGAATGTGAAAGGACAAAGTCCCACTTCAGTGAACGACCAAATTTTACAAGGGCTTATAAGGAGTTAGGGCATTTTTCATATTTTTAATTGATTTTTTATGGTGGAACCTCAACTTTCATTATGGTATCATAGTACATGTTGGTCCACGTGTGAAGCTCAACGGCCACATGTGTTCTACATCATTCAAATTGTGTTGTCCACATGTTTGACTTGAAAATTTACTTCATGTGAGAGGACGTATGAGAATGTGAAAGGACAAAGTCCCACATCAATGAACTTGCAAGGGTTTATAATTAAGGAGTTGAGTTACTCTCTATATTGTCAATTAATTTTATAGTGGATTCTCAACGTCCATCAAATAGACCATGGCTATTCCTATTTTGTGAGTCCCGCAGGTATGAAGGGTTAGAATCAGCTGCGCAATCTTATCAATTTCCAATAATTTTCGAATTCAATGGTTGTTGTTGACCTAAAGTTTATAATTGATACTGTAATGTTTTACAGTCGAATAATTGGTCTTATTGTAGGTTCAAAATACAGTTGAAGCCATGCCATAAGATTAAACAAACACATCTCTCTTAGGTTGTGTCTAATTACTGGATTCTCTGCGTGTACTCGCTTGGGATCCGTAACGTGAGAGATGCTCTTGCTTATGTGATGTAGGAGAAGGACTTAGATGGAACGGGTTCACTGTTACGTGGCGTTCCGTATCTAATAATACATTGCCAAGTGCAAGTTTTTCTCCACATGAAAATGTATTATTGAATTGGGACGTCATGTGGCGGCGAACCCGTTCCATCTTTGGTTGGGTCAACCCGAATCTATTCAAACCCGATCGGGACGGGTAAGAATGAAGTAAAAACCCGACCATACCCAACCCGACCTTAACTCAATTATTTGTTGTGTTGGGTTGATGCCTTGCCCACCCACGTCAACCCAAATCCAACCCGATTTCTAACCCGAACTCTCATGCACATATTACGCATCCTGTTTCATATTATATAATCTAGGTACAAGTTTTGGATGACTATAATTGAAGTTTGTTGGTGGTTTTTATTTGAACAATGAACGATAATGGTCTCCACACTATTTGGTTAACTTTTATTTGGATGATGATGTATAAAATTGAAATAGTATTGACGTTATTGGGTTTAAAATTTGAAAAACAACTAAAGGCGGGTAAGACGATTCCACGAGATTGCAGTACTCAGTGGAGAGCAAGAGGCCATTGAGCAGGGGACAACAACCCTAATATCTTACCCAAGTATGCAAAATAAAATTTGGGCCAATCCGAATCCAATCCAAGTAAACCCAAACCCAATTGAAACTCGAATTGAATCGAACTGAAATAAAATAGCATGAATCCGAACCCAACAGAAACCTGAATTGTGAATGTTGAGTTATGATTAGGTTGACCATCTAACCCACCCAACCGGCCCGAATTGCACCCCTAATGTGATATAACTGATGTTGATCACAAGATTCTTGCTATTCGAACTCGGAATTCTTCCTTTTTATTTTCAATTGTCAACAAACTCTTTTTCGATTCAATGTGGTTGTTGGATGGGCTAGAGGGTTTGCGGTTGACGATATTTTTTTATTTTAAATTAACAAAAATAAAGCCAGAACCATTACCCTAACCATAACCAACCCTTAACCTTCCACAACCACCTATGCAAAGGGGTGGCTTCTATTCTCTCCCGTCTTCCTCTTTACCCTTTACCACATGAACTTGAACTTAAGAGAGAGGAGAGACCAAAGCAAAGAGAGGACAAAAGTGGTGTATTTAGGTATGGCAATCGGCAAGTTGCATGCAACCAAAACATTAAACATGTAGGATTTAAGTATGATATGGTAGTAAATATATATTAAAGTACATGTACACGTGTATAGCCGACTTTGGCACGTGACTTGATGAATAATTGGGGTCTTTTTTTATTGATGAGGAAGTAGGGCTAGGGTATCAACTATATATACAATATATATGACATATCAAGCGTGTGAGGGACTAGGAGAGGGAGGGTGGATTCACGTGACATCACCCCAAAAGACGACAGGTGGGAGAAGAAGCTAGTTGGGATGTCAATTATCAATCCGGTTCGCAGTTGGAAAAGAAACCTTTTAATCTTCTACTTAATGAGTGTTAAGTAAATTTAAAGTAGTCTAAATTTTGTAGTAATTAAGAAATTCAGAGAAAAGTTCCGACGTTTTCCATTGTTTTGATTTAGAATACAAGCTACTTGCATTTGAAGGAATAAGATAAAAGTTTTAGTGGATGAAACTTAATGACTACAATTAAAAATGTCTTAAAACTAGAGAGAAATTGTTTAAGCCAATTATAATGACAATCGAAATAATTGATCAAGTAGCTTAAAAAATCCAAACTTTGAAGTTCTCAAATTTTTTGGAATAATCCAATCAAACTAAAACCTCTGGGTTCCCTGAGTTTAATTGATGAACATTGTTTGAGAGTTGTTATGACCTTTTTTTTTTAATTAAACTTTTAAATTACCAAAACTAATGAGTAAAATCACTTCAATAAAAACACTCTCAAATTAGCCTTCAGAAAGTAGCTCTTCAGATTGTTGTACTACACCTAAAAAAAACAACTTTGATATTCAAAATCTATGTTCTTCTGGCTTCTTTTTTTTGGTTTTTTTTTTTGGCCAAAATGAAGTCCAATGAGTGCAGGCTGTACTTCTTACTCCCATTTCTGAATTAAAGCAGATCAATGTCTCTGAGTTTTACTCATTTTCTATTAATTAGTAACCAATTGAGTATAGTCATATATATGCATGCTAATTTTTTTTATATAAACTATTGGATTTATGCATGCCAATTGAGTATAGTCATATATATATGCATGCCAATTGAGTATAGTCATATATATATGCATGCCAATTGAGTATAGTCATATATATATTTGTTTTTATTGCAAAAACATACGTAAATACTTCTAAAGGAATATATTTTCTTCTAAAAAAAATGCATGATTAACCAAAAAGAAACATATTAAATCATGATATAACGGATAAAAAATAGTGAATATTAATCTCCTTTATCTTATATTTATTAAAAAAACAATTAAAATTGTGATAAATGCAGTGTTTCAAAAATAAAATTTAGCCAGCTATGGTACTAGCTTTGGCGCTCTTGGGCATGAGCGCAGTGTGTATCTGTCTAAATTAAAGTTTACTTATCACTTTTAGCACGAACTGATTAATCATATGCATGGAAATCATTGGGAACAGGACTCCCAGGTTAAAGGAAACAAAGATATTGGATTTGGGATTATAATAAGGATTTGGACAGTAAAAAGAAATATTAGCCGAAATACACACGTTTTGGATGGCAACATCATCAGACGTAAAGCACCCTCACATGGCAAATTAAAACCGCATGCTTTGCTAAGTTGCTATTGAAAGAAATTTATAACTTATTGCTTTTGGCACCAACATGCAAACATCTTCAAAATGACCCTAAAACATCTCTCTATCAAACAGTTTTAGTTTTATGTCATTGAATATACGTACATGCCTAAAGAAGGACACCACATATAGGACAACAACAACAAAATATTCCATGGGGTCGTTTGTTGAATCTGGAAATTCTAAACTAAATTATTGTAGCTATTTTTTTTTTCTTTAATTTACTGAAGGCACCCCCTTCTTAAAGACTCACAACGTATTTTCAAATTCGTGTATTTATTAAAATTACGCACGGAACTTACTCAAAATGTCATTAGTAATTATCCATCAAATTATCCATCAATCGTTGAAAAATAGATTTCATGGGTTTGCCTTAGCTCATGAACTCATCCCCAAACTCGTAAAATCCCCTCCATGATCAATGATGACATTTAAGATATCAGTGGAGTTGAAATCGCAATGGCTTAGGACTCATTTGTAAGTATTTTTAAAATGATTGAAAGCACTTTTAGTGAAATTGTTTTTGAGTTTCAAAAGCACTTTAAGTACTTCCTGCCAGAAGCACTAGTTAAGTGTTTTTCTAGTATTCACTTGTATTTTTACTAAGAATTGGTTCCACAATCACTTTCATCAAAAACGCTTTCGGTTATTTTAAAAACACTTCCAAACGAGTCCTTAAAGTGATGGTGGTGCTTATACTATTGAATTTGTGTTTAGTGGAAAGCTTTCGAAATCAAAATAATAATAAGGCTAAATCTTTAAAAAAAAAAAAGTAATGGAACTCGCCATCTGGACACTGATTATGAAATCGAAATAAGTGGGAACCTGATTATGAAAGAATTAGAGTGAGCATGAAGGGAAAATATGCATTCCCATTCAAGTGTTTAATTACTATTTTTTTTTCAGAAATCAGAATAATAAATAAGGCTAAACTCCAACAAAGTGTTTATTAAACCACAAATTGGAATTAGAAGTAATTTGATTATTGAAATACCCTTGCACAAAACAAATTTGACTTTTCATCATTAAAAATGCGAGGCCCGTTTTGGTTGTAAAAAAAGTGATTTCGATTCACTCTTTTCCATTTCCTACCTCCTTCTAAGGAATTCCACTCCTTACAATAAGTAATGGCATCCCCTAGTTCACGACCGTAACTTGCAGAGTGTATTAATCTAGCGCACAAACTAATGTTTTACTCAAATTTGTGTAACGCAACGCAACATATAATTCAGATTAATAATTTGACAACACGAAATATAGTATATGAGACATGATAATACTACTCTTTAGTCTTTTACACCAAAAAGGATACAGCACAGATAACATCTGTGAAGATCAAAGGTCACGCCAAAAGAGTAATGGAATTTGCCATCTTGACATTGCCAATCCCATAAAGCGGTTAAGTGTGATTTTCAGACCCAAAAAATAACCCAACTTCTCTTGATCCCAACCTCTAGCACGTGCCAGCCATCCTTTGAGTGCACGCTTTCCTTATCAATAAAACAGATATATATCTTCATCTGGGAGAGCAACTTGTATAGCACGATCACCGTAACGATGATATTTTGTGCTAATAATACAATGAAACTTAGAAAAAAATTAATACATATTCCGTGATATACAAGTCCTTATCCAGCCTGGGGCTTTCTTCTTCATATTCTTCTTCCCTCTGCCTTGTGTCCATCCATCTCTTACTATGGTTGGGTTATTAATGCATTGGTCTATAACTCAAAGTGACCAAAATGCTCCTACCAAACTAAGGATCTTTGCCTACGCAACATAATGATTGGCATGGGCATCATGGTCATTTGGACATATCAAAGGATGGTGGTAGTTTGGATCGTTGAGATGACTTTCTACTCACCTTATCTTTATTTTATTCCGTAGTTTGCGTTGGTTTCCAAAAGACTCCCATCAAATGACAATAGTAACCGACATCTGAAAAGGGTATTCATGTCATTTCACAAATGCAAAAATAATATGATACTATTTCCTTTTTTAGCTTAGCGAAATTTAAAGTACTATAAAGAAAAAGGATTGAAACTTGATTGCAACATAACACACTATCTTAACAAATTGATCTATTTTATAGATTTAGTTATAATATTTACATGTATTTAATATAATTACTATATCGACGGTTAGATGATAATTATATTAATTACATATATTCATATGAATTATATCTGACCATTAAATGATGATTATATTAATACATGTAAGCTACTTCCTCAATTTACACATGCAAAAAATTCTATTATAAATATAATTGAGTTTTAAAGAAAATAGTCAAATTTCAATTCTTAAACTAATCAAAATCATATATCGATGACATAACGATCAAATATTGACAACATAATAATAAGATATTAATGACGAAGAAATCAGATATTGACAACATAATGATCATATATTAACGACAACGACCAAATATCAACAGCATATTGAAAAACTAATTCTCAGTTCAGATTTGAAAAATGATTATTTTGACCAATTTCTGTAGTTTTAGCACATACCCATGACTTCCATTTCTATTGGACGAAAGTACCCTGAACCATTACATTTCAAATGAAGGACATTGGGGTCATTGGAAACAAAAGTTTAATAAATTAAGTTTCATCCTTTTTCCAAATTTGTTTGATATGTAATGATATTATTTTAATGATTTTAAAAAGTTTTAGGCGAATGGAAGCATAAATAAATATAAAATAATGGTGTGGCAAAGAATAGGAGCTGATGAAGTAGAAGAATAGCGACCGCTTCTCTCTCTTTCTCTCTCTTGAAGCTAATAACCTATAGCTGCGTTTGTTGGTTAATTTGAGATAGATATTAGTGAGGAGTCTCCCAAAGAAAGCCACCATTTTTATTTTTATATTTGCAGACAAAACACTCCCTCTCTTGCTACCGCCTCTTTTTTTTCAGAAGGGTTGAAGGTGATTGCAAAAACACTCACTGCAAAGAGCAAAAAAGGAGAAAGAAAAGGAGAGAAAGAGAAAGACAGAGACGACAGACAGAGCGACAACACAAACAAGTGAGAGAGAGAGAGAGAGAGAGAGAGAGAGAGAGAGGAATTCAAGAAGCTTTCAATACCACAGAAGGGAAAACGATGTCTGAGAGCTTTACATCCTTTCATACTCTGCAACTCCTAGAGGTATATATATATGTATATAAATATAGTTGATGATGATGATGATGATGAACAAGCTGAAAATGATAAAAGTATAGATGGAAAGAGAGAACAAAAATTAAAAAAGAACACCACCAACAAAGAGTAGTAGTAGTAGTATACTAACCATTTCATCATTTCTCTTTCCTCTCTCTCTCTCTCTCTATCCTTCTCTCTCCATCTATATATATTGTTTATAATAATTCTTGCTATATTTAATCAGCTTGATGAATTAATGAGTACTCAAAGTACTCTTCCATGATGGGTATTGTTTGTTTTTTGCTTGTGTCTGACCGATCCATGCTGAATTGAACAGTAAATCAAGTGTGAAAAGAGAGGGAAGTGAGTACAAAGGCAACAAGGGGAAGGAGAGAGAGAGAAATATGATGAGGAAGAAGATCAGTACTAGTCTTATGATATGGGCATAGCAACCTTACCGCCACTCCCACCACCGCCACCAAAGTGTAATCTTCATCACCGCCACCACTCAATTGATTCAGAAAACTACTCCAATCCTCCTAATTCTATGTCCCACGACTACCACCAAGGCATCTTCACCTTCTCCAATGGCTTCGAGAGATCGGCTATGACAACCCACCAAGAACAACAGCAGCAGCAACAACACCACTTGACACAGCAGATCCGGAGGGAAAAGCTGAGGGTTCAAGGCTTCGAAACCCCTCCCCCGCCGCCACTTGTTGGCCTAGATGAGGAAGAATCCAGTGGCCTCCCAGCATATGAAACCGCAGGGATGTTGTCTGAGATGTTCAATTACCCTCCAGGCGGCGGCCCTGCTGGGGCTGCCGAACTGCTGGAGCATCCGATGTCAGCCAACTATCGGATGATGCCTCGGCCTCAGCAGGCTGCTCCAATGTCTGCTACGGCCGACTGGTATGGAAGAGTTGGTGGTGGTGGGCTGGGACCATTGGGAGATTCAAAAAATCAGCATCATCAACAGATTTCATCAATTAATGCAGACTCAGCGGCAGCCATGCAGCTTTTTCTAATGAATCCATCACAACCAAGATCGCCTTCTCCTCCTCCTCCCTCTCACACCACTTCTTCCACCCTTCACATGTTACTTCCAAACCCATCCACCACCACTAATTCACTCCAAGGGTTTGCCGCCGCGTCCGGAGGAGGGGCTTTTGGTCAATTCACTTGGGTCCCTGAGAGTCATCAAGGCCATGAAGGAGGAGGCAATACCGCTGGCGGCGGTGGTGAAATTGGTGGGGTTGTGGAAGGTCAAGGACTTTCATTGTCTCTATCAACTTCTTTGCAGCACTTGGAGGCAGCAAAAGCTGAAGAATTCAGGATGGGATCAGATAGTGCTAGTGGCTTATTGTATTACAATAATCAAGGAGATCATCAACATCAAGGGTCTAATACTCAGTACAAGAATTTGGGTTCTCATCATCATCAGGCATTGCATAGTTTGCAGCAAGGCGGCGTTGTAGGGGGTCATCACGTCGGTTTCGGGTCGTCGTCGGCGTCGTCGTCGTCGTTCGGAGTTGTTAACGTGTTGAGGAACTCCAAGTATGTGAAGGCTGCCCAAGAATTGTTGGAAGAGTTTTGCAGTGTGGGGAGGGGTCAGCTCAAGAAGAACAAGTTTGGTGGTAGTACTAGTGGTAGGCATATCACCACCACAAACCCTAGTTCCAATCCAGCTGGCACTAGTGGCGGTGGCGGTGGTGCCTCTTCATCTTCATCAAAGGATGTGCCTCCGTTGTCAGCCGCTGATAGGATTGAACATCAACGAAGGAAGGTCAAACTATTGTCCATGCTTGATGAGGCATGTAATCTCTCTCTTCAAAGACTTCTGCTTTTTTATTAAAGACCCCATTGTGTTTTTTTCTCCCAAGTCACCGGGACAAACACAGAAAATTCCGGCCACTTACAATTATTTTTTTTAAATTCTTTCTTTAAAAAGATAGGAAAAAAAGCCGGCTGGTGTCATAGGGGTTTTTTTTTTCTTTCATAGGGTCGAGGGTAGCTAGCTAGGCTTTGATTTAAACACTAATTTATTATAATGAAATCCGAAATGGGATTGGTGCTGGCTTTAAGCTAGTACATTTTGGTTTTATGTTTAATTAAGATCGAGGAAAACGTGAAACACTACTATTTATAGGTAAGTATGTGCTTAGCAATAAGCAACGTTATTTTTTATCGGGCAGACCATTAATATGGCAAGCAATTAATCATATGTTTTATACTTAGCTTCACATCATCATATTACGTACAGGAAGGTAGTTATGAATGCCAGTGCCTCTCTAAGTTATGTTCATACTGTTCGAGGACGCCATTGATATTATAACTTAGTTGACCCTGTTTTAATTTTTTTTGTAAGGCACACAAGCGTTTTGGCTCTATTATAGATTGTATAAGCGAATGTGTCAGTTTTGTATATACAAATGATATTCTTATAGTTGCCACTAACAATAAATTTTTTTTGCCGTGCCACCAGCTTGATATATGCATTTGTTCTCTTCTTTAATCAAGATCAAAACTACCCTTCTCAATTTTTTTTAAGCTTATAATACTCTGAAAATAAGAATACCCTCTCTCTCTCATTTGATATGACTGTTACACTCTCATTTTTTAGTGTTTTAATTTTCTCGTACTCAATCTTTCTTGTTTTAGTCACCTTCTCGTTTTCTTTTGTTACACTTTGTAACTACCTTCTCTAATCTAACATGATCTAGACTTCTTATCTGCTTCTAAGGTGGCTTAGTTATCAACATGTTGCCTTCTTTAGTCAAAACGTTTTGTTGGTTGAGGAGGAAGATTAATTAACCATGAAAATTAATCTTTAAATTATGTCTCACGTGATACATGATTTAATTTATTTGTTTTTGTTTTGGTTTTTCGTTATATTTATTTCAAGCTATCAAGTCACTCCAACTTCTTTAAAATGTGAACATTTAAGGCCTCAAGAGATTGTGACTTGCTAGTAATTCAGACATTTGCATTTAATACGTACATGTATAGTTAATGTTGATTACATGTGCATGGTTGCAGGTGGATCGAAGGTACAATCACTACTGCGAACAAATGCAGATGGTGGTAAACGCATTCGATCTGGTGATGGGTTTCGGAGCGGCGGTGCCGTACACAGCCCTAGCGCAAAAGGCCATGTCACGGCATTTTCGGTGCCTCAAGGACGCGATCACTGCACAGTTGAAGCACAGCTGTGAACTACTTGGGGAGAAAGATGGTGCGGGGACCTCAGGAATAACAAAAGGAGAGACCCCAAGGCTGAAGCTGCTAGAGCAAAGCCTAAGACAGCAAAGAGCATTTCATCAAATGGGCATGATGGAACAAGAAGCTTGGAGGCCCCAACGGGGCCTGCCGGAACGCTCAGTCAACATCTTGAGAGCCTGGCTTTTTGAGCATTTTCTTCACCCGTGCGTTGCCTTTTACCATACTCTTTTAGCTTTACTTGCTTATTGTGATATATAATTATGAAAATGACCATCAAGTATTACTTAGGAGAGTCTTATTTAAATGTACGGTGTCAAGATAAAAGTTTGTCAAAGATAAATAATGATATTTAAACATACAAAACTGATTGCATTAATGTGATACATTTTCTAATATAGAGGTGTGCTCTATTACTGTGTGCGGGACACACCTGTATTAGATTGTGTCTCAGCAACGCAGTTAGTTTTGTGTGTCTAATTATTACTCTGTATGATAGGGAAATGCTATCTTGCATGATAGGCTTTTTGTTGTGATCTTGGACTACTTATAATGTTTTGTTTTGGTCGAAATTAGTCCAAGTAAATTAAGTTAGTCTTTCATATTTGATACGTACTATGATAGCAGGGTAGCATGCACTTTATTAATTAGTTAACTAATTAAGTCAAGGTACGTACAAGTCTTTTCTGATTACTGTCAAAAGCAGGTCGTAATTATACGCAGTGTCCTTGAGATGTTGTGTAGTCAGCCAAAAGCTGTGGAAATGGAAATGCATTAATTCACTAAAGCATCATCATCTCTCTCTCTCTTAGAAAACACATTGTCTTGTATAAAGGTTAGAGAGAGAAAGAGAGAAAGAGAGAAAGAGAGGGGATTGTACAGTCGTAGCTAGCTAGTCTGCTAGGTCTAGTTGTTGTGGTGGTACAGGTACAGCGCTGATGAGCTGAGCTAGGTAGCGATCGATCGGGACTGATATATCTTCGTCTTAGATTCTCACGCCCATGCAGAAAGCAAAAGGAGAAATATTTTTTAACCTCATGTAGGCTTACTATCTCTTTATACGGTTCAGGCAAGGACTCTGATGTCATTTTCTTTCCTGGTCTCTTTCTCAGGTATCCAAGCGATGCTGATAAGCATCTGTTGGCTCGACAGACTGGTCTATCCAGAAATCAGGTAATTATTTCAGTTTTGGCTTCATCTTGAATATATATGTATACATATATAGGTTAATAGGTATACCGTATACGAACATTATAGGGAGTATGTATTCAGTATTCACTACATAATCTCTTATATATTTCACTGTTTCGTCCATTTTTAAGCTTCAGTATATGAGGGTCCTATACGATAAATGCATTGTCCTACGGGATATTTATCATTTCGTTTTTGCTACAGTATAACAGAAACCCTGCTAAGAAAGGGCCCATGTATATATACATGCATATGCATTAAGTTAAAGTCTATAATATATAGGCTGTCGTATTAACGAAGAAGAAGGAAATTATAGGTAGCTAGGTAGAAAGACGAGATGGGAAGGAAGGGACCAGCAGTAGTTTCAGAAGGACTTACATGGGTTTGGATTTTATTTCTCTGGGTTTCTAAGCTTTTCTGTTGAAGAAAAACAATGTGTTTTCTCTGCCCCTTTCTTTCTTCTTTTAACTTTGGATTCTTTTAACTCCTTGACATAAATTCTGATGACAGTGAAAACCAACCCCACACCCACAAACAATAAAAGAGCTGTGCCATGGAAGTACATAACAGATGAGACATGAGAGTTTGCAGCTTTGATTCTCTCGCTCTCTCTCTCTCTCCCTCTCTCTCTCTCTCTCCCTCGCACACACACTCATATCAAATGTCACCTTCCCTACCACATCTTATCATTTAAGAACCATAAGTTAAAGACAAAATATATGTTCCCTACTAATTAACGAGATCATAGGAAACTAAAGCTATTCATAATCTTTAATTAACTATAACTATCATGATGTATTGCAACTTCATCTATTGTTTCATCATTAGGTCATTAAACATAGTAAGTCTTAGCTAGTAATGTTATAAAGTCTTTGCATTGATTATGTATTTTCTTCACGTCAGTGTGGTTTTCACTGTTTGCATGAAAAGCCAAAGAATATAACTAGTTCTCACTTCTATTACAGGTAGTTTTTCTCTCACCTTTATAATAACGCATTAATTTGATAACACGTAACATTTAACACGTAACACAATAAATAATGTTCTCTCGTGTGTGACAAATAAGTATTTTGTATATCAAACTGTTAAGTAACTAAGCAAGATATCAATTCTTAATACAGCGTACAAAAATACAATGATAATAAAAACTGAATTTTTGGCATCACATGTATCAAAAATATTTTCGTAGTCACTAGTGGACTAAGGAATGCATGATCACTTATTTTAAAATTTGATAACAAAAGTATACCATAAAATTTGATAACTAGATGACCAAGAAAACGAGACTCTAACGTGTATAGTCAGTCAATAGCCGATAAACCCATGTTTTGACTGTTATGAAATTGAGAGGTGGATTAATTGCATTTATAACTTTGATGCATGACCTAATAATTAAGTGATTTGGTTTTGCATGCAGGTCTCAAATTGGTTCATAAATGCTAGGGTTCGATTGTGGAAACCCATGGTGGAGGAGATGTATCAGCAAGAAGCCAATGAAGATGAAGTAGGAGGAGGAGGAGGAGCTACTAGTGCAGCAGCAGATCATGAGAGAGAACGTAACAACAATGCTGGCCTCTCTGCACAAACTCCAACGCCTACAACGACAACTGCCACGACACCAACAAATTCGCCGACAGGCAAAAGATCCGATATCAATTCCTCTGAAAACGACCCTTCACTCATAGCAATCAATAGGCATCAGCAGCAGCAGCACCACCACCCCATGATGGCCACCACCACCTCCTCTGCGGTGGCTCCGCCTGCGTCCCAGTGCTTCACCGCTGCGGCTGCCGACGACGCGTGTCGCAGTTACGGGACCACCTCGGGTAATGCAAATATTGCAGCGCATCATGATAATCAAAATAATAGTAATATCGGTTCTTCTACTACGCTTATAAGCTTCGGGACCACCACGGCAGCTGGTGACGTGTCACTCACTCTAGGGCTCCGCCATGCTGGTGGTGGTGGAAATAATATGCCCGACAAGAATTCTTCTTCTTTCTCCATTAGAGACTTCGGGGGCTGTTAAGCAATTAATATATCAAACTTCTATAGACTAGTAAAAAGAAAAGAAAAAAAACATCTTTAATTAGTTTCTTTATCTTTTTTTCAATATTTTTTTATATATATATAACCTTCCATTCTATGAAGAAAGATACATGGTGAGAAAAGTAGCATTAAGTAATTAGTGGGGGTCTATTGTAATTGTATAGTAGATGGTTTTTGCAATTTTTGTTTCTTTTTTTAAAATTCTATGTACTTTAATTAGGTCATGTACCTTAGTATATGAGGCTTTTAATAGAATAATATCATGAAATTAAATCATATTTTGAGAAGAGGAAGGAGATTTACTTTGCACTAAATATTCATCATATAAATTGGTTAATGAAGGGAAAATTATTATGAACATATATATTTGTTATTTTAAGTACAATATCAATAAGAAATTCCATCATGAGGTGTGTTTATTAATTAATTTAGAGAAGTGGTTTTCGCATACTTCTATTCTCCCCTACACTTCTGTTTATTTCTAACTTTTGAATCAAATAAATAAAAAAAGAATCAATGATCAAAAATAGACAAGAGCATGTAGAAGGAGATAATGAGTGCGAAATTATTTCTCTCAATCCATCCTCCATGATTGAGTATTCACCAGTAAACAATATATTTATGATTGATTTGTAAATGTTATGCCTAGCCAAAAATAGAAATACTGGTATAGAACCACATGGTGTGGGAACTGCACGTTGACGTGAAGTTGAATTTAAGTCATATCGATATATTGTCACCTTGACTAGGTGTGTGTGGTACTGTATGTGGAGTCTCTTAGTGTGGCTCCAAGTTTCAGGACGCTTTCCTTGATTGATTTCCCCTTTCAGAGGGGGTGAACAATTTATTGCGTTTGCCCAAATTTCCCTTCTCATGCATAGATAGAGATACTATTGACGGTTGAATTGGTCTAGATTGGCAAAAGGAAGTGAAATGAGTTTTCTGAACACCGATTAATTATATATTGAGATGCAATTATGAGAGGTTTTGAGTTTCAAATTTCAGAGTAAATGGTTATGGATATTGAGTTATTTTTCATCATTGTTCATTTCAAGGGTCGCGTAATCTTTTTCCATGCAACATCGACGTTATTTTGTCTTCGACCTGAATTGGTTATCAAGGGGATTCTAATGTATGTTTTCAGTGAGGTATTCGTATAGCTAGATTCTATATCCATTATGAACTTCCGGTACTTTGGTATGGTACATTGTCGATATATGATTGATATTATCAGAACATCGTCAAAACAAAATGCATTCTTTTTCTCTTTCTCATTGGGTAATTAATCATTAAGCAGCTAGCTAGAGGCATTGGTGCAGAAATGGTGTTGAACAAAGAAAATCTTTCAACTACAAATTGAAAATCAAAGTTGTATAGATGTGGCGTACAAATTAATTAAGAATTCGGTTTGGTTTGCTTCAACTGATATTTCTCAAAACATAATAATATGGTAAGTGCTTTGGTTGTTTGAGAAGTACTACTGTGCGTGAAGAGTAGAAAGTAGTTTGATCCCCACAACCTTAAAGCTAGCAAGTTGTGTTCTTTAGTGGCGGATATATAGTGCAACATTGTTACATCGCAATAGCTTGCCAATATATTTTGTCTCCAATAATGTTCGTAGATGTGATAGATTGGTAGGTTTTGTTATTTACCTAATAACAAGCACCAAAACTACGGTTCCTTGAATCCCAAACAAGAATTTGCAAAAGCAACAAGTACACTTCACCTAATGTGTTGCTTTTTCTTTGAGAAACAATATATAACAAACTGAAAACAATACGACCTTCAGTTTGATTTCCTATGTTGTTGTGCTGCAACGATCAAGGGATGTAGCTATTCTAGTCAACAAGAATTAAATTACAATTATTCTTTGGCGATCATTATATTGAATATGGTATGACAAGGGGGGGCTAAACCTATTAAGCAGCTCATCAGTGTTTCGCTTTAAAATTTGTTGGTACTAGAATTTCAGGTCTCAATAAAGGTGCTCATGAATAGAAATGCTAACGTTAGTCGGTTATGCGTGTATGTAAATAGTTGATAGTTAGACATTGATGGGTGTAGTGTTACCATAAATTCCACACTCATTTGATATTGTTGAAGTACAGCCATGTAGGCGCACATGGTTGAGCTACATAATAACATATCTATCCTCGAGAAGTATATGCTGAAGAATGTAAAGTTCCACATTAAATCACACATAGTTTATTATATTGAATGGTTCAACTACTAATTGCATTGAGGCCTTTTGTATAACACCCCACACCTGTTGAACTACTAAGTTGAAAACAATATCAGTGTTGACAGTCACTAAAACACGGACAATTGCAACAAATAAGATAACCTCATTCACCTTAACTTACTAGCAAGATAGTTGTCCAATCAAACAGTGATTCTAGTACCTGAATGAGACACCAGAACGAATTCTGTGAGGGTTGCTGAAATCTAAAACTTCGCAATCGATATCGGATCTTAATTAATAAGTAGACTGAAGAAGTATGATGAGTGATCTGGATGAAACGTTCATTCAAAATTTTAAGTTTTTTTTTTTTACCTTTGCTTTGCTTGAATGCATGCATGATGCAAGCAGTATAAACTATAAAGGTTGCTTTCTGGTATGGGTCCTCCGCGCCTGTGAGTCTGTGAAACTGTTCATTAACACCTGGACCGACAGCAGAGAGCGAGAGAGAGAGAGAGAGAAGCTTTTAAAGGCCTACCACACTTCAACAATACTAGCACTCTTAATTAATAGGGTTTGCAATTTCAGAATATCGTTTCTTTGTCTTGTTTGGTCACATAATTAATTTACAAATTCAATGTGAAGCAACAAACAGACGAAAGTTGTATGCAGTGATTTTAATTTTTTTTCTTCGTTTTTCGATTAATTAAAAGGCCCCATTTGCGCTTCCATATTAGTACAGCTGCAATACTGCATTTTGCAGGACATCAATGGGTGGACCTAACCCTAACCCTCTATCTCTGTATTATAGAAAGGTATACCCCTTTGGATATATATATAAATCTAAGAACTGCCCACCAACCAAAAACTAGGATGTGAGCACCTCCTCATTGGGAAATAGAGAGATGGGACACATTATTAAGTTTAATTTGGGATTGGGTCCATTATTACCTTTGTGTGCATGTCTTTCATAACCAATAGGAAAGGATCATACTCTCTTTATATCCTACACACATTCTTTTAATTTTATCACAAATTGAATAAATCAAATGAAAACAATGGACATAATTAAACAGATGTGTGTGAGAAGTAAAAACATGTGTGATTATCATTTCCCTAACAAAAATAGAAAAAATGTTCTTTGTCAGCCTATTATGTTGTCATACTGTGAATTTAGGCAATTAATCTTGTTGATTATTGACTAAATGTTTGGTTTAGTTTCATTGAGCCCAGAACTAATGAACTTGGGGAAGAAACATGAAACCGGTCCCTATACTGGGGGTGAGACATGACTGCGACTTAAGATTCAAGTACTAGTGATAGGACTAAAGGAACGGGTCGAGGAATGACTAGTAAAGTGCATGCTAATACGATGGAGCCAACCAAACGAAGCAAGACTTAGATTAGCAGATGTTAGATACAATCTTCCTCTTTCTAACCTTTCCTTCTTCCTTGTTTACCTAGTTTTTGTCATAGTGGCTCTTCCTCTTTCTAGGTTTTGATTGTTAAAATGGTAGATTGACCGATTTCAATATATAAGTTTGACAAGAGAACATTATCGAAAAAAATACTCTTGAAAAATTTGATTGGGTGATGAAAAATGAAGATAAATTAAGGATATGTTTTCAATACATGTGAACTTGACATTTTGTGTTACTCCAATACTCCCCAGCCCACAGGAGTGCAAATTAATTTGATTGTTAGAGACATTGTGGTTGTGAATGGGTCTGTTTTAAATTTGAATGATATGGTGGCCTGGAACAGAGGATTCGAAAATCACAGGAGAACATTCAATCCTGATCCAGCAGTACTGGATTGGACCACTGCCATTGTTATGGTGCAATAATAGCATTTTTTTTATTTGGTTACAACTAGACGATAAGGAAACGAATGGGTTTTTTCTTCTACCACCTCGGTGAATCCAGATGAGAAAATTTTCTTATTTAAGGCCCGATAATATCCTAAGATCCCTGTAATTGATGAGGAAGTTGAAATGAGTTGTTCTTTTTTTGGTTGAATATCTTGATTGATTTGATTGTTTTGTAAAAAAATGTTTTTAAGAAATGATATCCGCAATCTCTTTCTTTCTCGCACACTCTTTCTACATATGTCTAGTATCCTTATTTTGATTTATTCAATGCAAAACTACAAATAAACATGAGTGCGTAGAGGAAAAAAAGAGTATGTGAAAATCATGCTCCGATTTTACTCTTTAGTAGTGACGAGTTAATTTGTTTACCAGTCATACATAGACTATATAGATTATGGACTTAAATATGTAAAAATAAGTTGATCGATACAAAGGGAAAGTTAAAGTTTGGTTGATGCAGTTTCATATACTACTAGCAAAATACAAGTACTGGAGCCCCAAGTAGTCCTAGAGATTGCAAGTCTCTTAGTTGGAAATTTATTGCATTACATGGAATAGTCAATTCTGTATGCATGCAAACCTGCGGACAAACGAAATTCATTGCACAGCTACTGCCAGCAAAAAATACAAAAGCTTTTGCATGTGGGGACTTATATCTTCAATGATAAAAGAGTACTTATTTTCGCATCCATACCAAAAAGTTCGGCTCCCGCATTTTTTTTTTAAAACAAAACACGAAAGAAAAAGAAAGCCTAAAAGAACTTTTGAGCACTAGTTGAGATTATTGTGAATTTGTGACCAAGTTTGGTGCCAAATGACTAGCATAGTAGTGGCATGTGTGATATGATCAATTAATTGAGCACTTTCTGCAATGTATGCAAGCATTGCTTGCTCAATCTTATGAAATACGTGTAGATATGAGTTAAGTTAATTGGTCAGATTAATGTGTCTATCGTCTTGCATTTAAGTTTGAATCTTTCTAATCGAAAATTAGAAATATTTAGAATTATCGCTTTGTGGAATTAGAATAGTGGGCTATTGCTGTTGGCCAGAAACTGGGGGAGTCCTTGACATAGACTGATCTTTGAGACCTGGCTTCCCAACCTGGGCTAAAGCAGCAAAATAGCAAAATCAGGTGCATAAACAAAATGGGCCATTCCGGGAACTGTTATAAAGAGCACTCCCAAGCCCAATAATATATGTTCCACACAAAACTTTGACACTAGTGTTGGGAAAGTCATATTTCACACTTTTGTTTAGGCAGGATTTTCGGTCGGATCGATTCAATTTCAATTTCAATTCAAAAAGTTTCGAAAATGCATATTATTTTCAATTTTGGAATCGAAATTTTAGAATTTCATACTCATGCTGAATTCGGTATTTTCATAATCGGATTATTTCGGAATTTCAAAATTATGAGAGTTGTATGACTTCATCTATACCAAGATAAAAAAATATATCATCTCCATGGCTCTCTCTACATAATAAAAAATTGTACAGTTCTCAAATTCTTATTTTTTGTATGTAATATATTCAAGGGAGTTGTAATTGAAAAAATAGTTACATATACATTGTATTACAATCCAAAGTCAATAAGTACATAATTAAGTATTGTATTACAATCCAAAGTCAATAAGTACATAATTAAGTTTATATAATAGAGTTATGAATTTCTGATCGGATTTGGAATATTAAATACATTTCAATTCCTATTCAATTTTTTTGGATTTTTGAATTTTGGTTTCAAATTTGAATCGAACAGAATATTTTGAAATATTTTGGCTTGAAAACAGATATTCCTATCAAAGTCGCGTTACATAAAAATCAAGAGAAAATTGGAGCATTGATCCCTAAAACTTTGGTTCTTGAACTAAAAATATGTGGGTATATCGCTAAACTTGTCACAATGTGAAGTAATGGTCTTTTTTTAGTAGCATCGTTAGAACTTACATTCAAACTAAAGAATTTTAGAGGGCAAATAAGGAGCATAAGTTCTACGGGTGTCATCCAAAAAGACCATTGCTTCACATTGTGACAAGTTCAGGGACCAACACTCACGAATTCTGTAGTTCATGGACCAATGCGCAAATTTTCTCTAAAAATGAAATGCAGAATAAGTGGTTTGATCATACAATGTACCAATTGATGTGATATCCCCAACCCTGAAAATTATAAATAATCTAAAGCCTTTCATAATATTAAACTTGGTAATCTGGGACCATTCAATGGTCATTACCACCCAAGATTTTTCCCATTATATGAGAGTAGGCTACAGTGCTCGCAAGCATTGAATGCTCACACCCATCTCACCATTAAAAGGAGGGAGGAGGGAGGAGAGAGGGGGAAAAGGAGGGTGAGATGGGTGTAAGCATTCAATGCTTGCGAGCACTGTAGCCAGTCCCCATTATATGATCCGAGGCAAGAAGTTCAACTAACTCTATCTTTCAACAATTTCCACATGAAACAATCAACCCACATCACATCATCAATACCAAAGCAGTTTCTTACATCACATAAAGCATTTCACCATCCAGAAATTCCAGTACTTCTCTCTCTTGACTTCACACATAAATCTGTCATGTTAGCCTTCAGAAAATGAGAAATATTCCAAGTCTTCTTCTGTTCTTCCACATACTATGGAGCACACCACTAATTTTACATACAAACATTACTCTCACTGGTTACGGTATTTCTGTAGTCTTTACGTCTACTATGAGGTCAATGAGCTATCTGACTGGACGGAACTACCTTGTCCTTCCACGTATGGTCTAACGAAAGTTCTCCGCCACCACACTTCGAAGGCCCTCTGAAGATTTGGGCAGCTATCACCAGCCTTGAGAAAACTTCCCAACCAAGAAAGCATAATACTTTGCTGGTCCTCTAGAGGCAGAGTGAGGATCGTCCTACCAATTCCTTCTTCCACAACCTTCCGGTCAAATGACCGGCACCCATGTTGCAGCCAGTTGTAGTCGTTGATCAACGGCTGTAGCCAGGTTTGTAGCAACAGCTGACGGGTATCCTTAGATGGCAACAGCTCCCCTCTACCAATGCCAACAAACAGCCTTGCTGTGATACAGCTAACATGGTGACGAGACATGATAGGCAGCTTCGTATGCAAGGCTGCCAATTCTTGCTGGCTAGCCCACATTACTGCAAATTCGTCTGCTGCTTGCTTGTCAGCCAAAATCTCCAGCAACCATGAGAGGTTATCAGCTGCCAAAGCTATTTGCTTCACCGCAGGTTCTTTGTTGTCAACAGGTTTATCAGAAGATTCTGGCTCTGCAGCCTGCTTGAACAGGGACAACAAGAAGTTCAAACAGCTTCTGCACGAGTTATATAGAGTTTCATTGCAGACGTTAGCTGAACCTTGAGAGCTTGAGGCACTGTTGTTCTCCTTAAGGAGCTTCAGCACTACGGATTTCATTTCACGCCTGCCTCTCTCCTCATTGCTTGCGAGAACAAGTCCAATTATGTGGGAAAGTGTGTCCTTTTGGGGTTTAGAAATGTCGGACGAGACTCGTTTCAGTACAGGAGTGACCCCAATACCCTCACTTTGGAGTCGCAAGACTGATGAGACAACTTTTTCTTCTTCCTCATCCCCAACCCACGGGACTGCTTCCAAGTACTCTAAACATGACTGCATGCACGAGTTGAAGCCAAGTAGTTCTGCAATCTGAAAGAAGGTGCCATTACGATTCAGGTTAGGTTCTGATGTCTGTCAGATTAATTTATGACATAGATGGTATATTAGGAGCCAAGATGAAAAATGAAAACACAGGTACACTGACGAGATATACAAAAACTATTGAGTGACGGTATATAATATATCTATGGGATTATACTTCTCTGCTTACAAGAGTGCATTTATTCACTTTTCAAGTCATCTTAACAACAATCAAATCTGATGGTCAAGATTAACCCCTATTAGCATGAGCGGAAAGAACTTAAAATACCCCACGTACTGATACTGGCCATTGGCTAAAGTCAATCGGAATATGGAAATATGCGCAATCCAAGTCATGGAGGAGTTCAATCCCTATCAATGAACTTAATGAGGCCAAACTTTCTAGCTAATCACATATAATCAAGAAGGCCATTCAGATGAAACAATCAACCGCATCTCAAAAGGGATATAAGGTGCTGAAAGCTTCAATGAGAACATGCCAAAATCCTAGGCTAAGAAAATATCACACAATATTCATCAACTGCATTTTAGATTCGATATAACCAAACAGTTTGCAAAGGCCATGTCTACATAATCATGACTATACAGGGCTGAAGCATCTTTTATCTGGTCTAAACATGTCTAAAAGAGCACTTACAAATCTAGCAGTTACAACCAATTTCACATATGCACTTACAAATCCAAGGAAAAACAATTCTCGTACATGGAAAAATATGTGCAGATAGATATCTGTAAAATTTAACTAGAAAAGCAGTGTGATGAGTGTTTATCCCTTAGCTTTCTTCTCAGGGAAGGTCATGCTTTCTAAAATTGAACAAATATATGCAGCTTTGAATGAGGTGCATATGTACATATTGCTGAAAAAAGGAAAGCAATAAATATGTTTTGTAATGCTAATAAGTGAATTTCAGTTTGCTTTCCGCTTATTTTTTTTGTTCAATATATTTGTTAATCAGAAGGATATTCGTGTAAAGAGAATAGCAAAATGACCTGCCAATATCCAAAATTGACGAAAAAAACAACAGGAAAAAGGGAATCATGAAAAGAATCAATAATTGGAAGCACTAATAAACGGTGAGAAAGTTTTCTATAATGGTTAAATGATAAGCTACACTGTAGTGCAATATAGCTTACATAAATTACATGTCCGTTGCATACATACTCTGTAATTACTCAAAATTCTAAGCAACACGAGAACTTGTAACAAGTATATGCCAAAACAGGAGGGATTTAATGATTCCAGTCATCGGCTATAGCTTCTAAAATTTATGTCTGAACTACTCATAAGAGCATGAAAGGTATAACCAATGCAAAATATATCATAATAATCAGTCGTAGAAAAGTTAACTGTTTTGTGGTCTCGATAATAAAGCTTAACCAACAACAAAAACAGCATTATTGCAATCCAAGAGATATGAGATAACTAATGCATTACACAGTTCTGCATATTACCTTTAGAATGCGGAGTACACGCGAGACACTTTGTTTCATCAGCCGTTGCCTCATGTCCTTGCAATACATCAATCCAACGGTTTCAACATATATTTCAACATCATCACAATCTTCGATGTTAAGACAAGTTGAACCAGACTGTTGTTCAGAAAGTTTATCAGCAAAAAAGTTGCTATGCCCCACCAGAACATTCTTGTGAACGCTCAACTTTACACAAAATCCCTGCTTTCCAAGTAAAACCACCTTCAAATCACTAGTTCCAGGCTCACCAAACTCAATTGCTACCTTCCTTGGCAAATTTTCAACTTTGGGCCTCGGCACTCTCTCCGGAACCATAGATGCACTAACCACCGGTGCATCAGGCGCCTCAGGACCAACACCCCGTAGACCATCAGAAATACTCGCTGATCTCGACGGGGTAAAGGCTAGCTTTTTTTCACTCAGTGGGGTTTGTTTTCTCTGAGCTGCTGCCTTGGGTGGTGGTGGTGATGAGGGCTTGGGTTTGTGCATGGAATTGTGAGCTTTAAGGGTTTTTTGAAACACAACAGGAGAAGGGCAACACCAGAAACCTTCCGGCGTCACGGCAATCGGGACATTTCTAATCTTTGTTTGGCCTTGTTCTACCCTAGGAAGCCTAATTTCAGCCATATTTCACAAGAATTTCAAGCAATTACAGTTAGCACATTGCTGTAAATCCCCAATACAAAGTTTTGGAACCAAAACTCTCTTCCTCTTCAAAAGGGTCTAATTACAACGTAAACTCACAAGCATGAAAGGTACAAAGGTGAGATTTTGAGGTTGATTCTAAGAACCCTAAATTGAGAAATCACTTACTCCACAGCAAGAATTGCATTTCAGTGAAAATTGAACCAACCCAGCTAGCAATTTCTCTGAAAAAATTTAAAAGATGCAATCTTTGTAAGAATTAAACAGCAGAAAAGTAAAGAACAGAGTTTGAAGGCACAAAAGGCATTCAACAGCACAGAACCACAGATCAACTCCAACACAAAAACCCACAAAAAATAACACAAAACAGAAAAAAGAGAGATTTTTTTGGTCCAATTTCACAAGAATTTAAAACCCAAAAGAGAGAAAAACTCACCAAGAACTGGGTAATCTGAGAGCTCTCTGAATATTTATCCCACAGAGTGCCTTTAAAATGATTGAACGGGTGCTCCCGGTGTCGAGCATCAAGGGAACCAGTGAACAGATAGTTGCAGGGAGGAATAATTAGTAATAGTGAGCCTTTAATTAGTAAAGCAAAGAAAGCCCACAACCCAAAAAACAAGCAAAAAATATGGAAAAATATTAGAAAAGAAAAAGAAGAAAAGTGGAAAAATTACAGAGATTGATGGCTCATGGGTTGTGTTTTTCTACTTCAACAGTTTATGTCTACCTAGCCATACTTTTGATGATGATTATCTCTCTGCAAAATGCAGATGATGTTCTCTCTCTCTCTCTCTCTCTCTCTCTCTCTCTCCTCTATCTAGAAAACACTTTCTCAGTAACCAAACAGGCACGCCTTACACTTGTCTCTCATCATTTTTCTATTACTTTTTTCTGTGTTCTTTTTCATTTTTGCCCGGAACTTTTTCTCTGTTCTATATTATGTTCTTTGTGCTGGCGTTGTTGGAACGTTGCTAGGTTTTCTAGGCTTTTTAAATAGATGTACAAAATAAATTAAAATTTCTAGCCAGTGTTATGTCCTTGTTTTTTGTTTTCTATACGTTTGAATCTAAAATCTATTATTTTCTTAATCTTATATCACTATCACTAGAATTAAAACTTGTGAATAATATTATTATTATGTATTGAATCATTCCAATTTTCATATTTCTTGTTCAGAACACTATTTTACGATGGAAAATGCAGAATGAATTTATAAAATGCCTATACAATTCTCTTATGTTAAAAAATATATATATTCTTATAAAAATTACTTATTTATGTCAATATTTAAAAAATAATAATAATGTTTATATGTCCAGCATACATCAGCAGATTCAGCACTCTTCTTTCTTGTCAGGAGCATCGCTTTCTTGTTGAGTTGATGTGTGTTACATTGATCCAAGGACTGAAGTGGATCTTTGTAATTTGTATTTGTCAAAAATTGAGCTTGTTGACTAAAGGCGAAAGGAGCACATTTTTACCAAATGTTACATAAAAGAATGTAAGTTTAATGATTGCACACTTGAATTTAGTCAAGTTTGTTAGAATAGTGTGTTGTGCTTACGATTTCTTTTTTAAGAAATTTACAAACAAACAATTTCTTACGGGTGATGCTATCAACACACTTTTTTTTACTTTCTACAGACATCTCTTAATTTTCGGTTGTCGGATCAAATGAATTGAAGAGAATCAAATGACAAAAATTAACATGGGGTGTGTAGAATTGATAGCACCACCTTTATTTTACTATGTTCAACTCTATGTATTCCCCTACCCATAGAAATGACTATAAGAGAGTTTATGTTGTTCGTATTAACATCTACTCTCTATTTGCTCAAATTTGAATCACCTTCATCACTACATGAGATGAATTCCTTAGTGTAAAAATCGTTTCTATATGAAAAAGAGTTTAATGATTTAAAGAATGAAATACATTATATAAAAAAGAATAAAATCAAATAAAAAGAGATCATGTACCATGACGAGGTTTTAAGTTGATGTAAATTGAACCGTCCCACATGACACTAATCAATAATTGATTTATGAAACCTCGGAAAGCCAAGTTTAAGAAAAATAATTAGTTCCAAAAAGAGAATTCCAATACAAACTCAAGGTTTATTTATACATTTGCAATAATACACAATGATACCATAGCTTAGAGTATAAAATAGGTTGCCAAGTTGCCAACACATAACCCATAATAAAGATTTCGAAACCATCTTATTTTTCATTAATGGTTTTTTTTCTACAAAAGCAATAATTTAGAAGGGAGAATCTAACTCGAGGCATCAATGCAGAAGGAAGGATTTTCATGGAATAGGTTTACAGTCATTATGGCGTCTTGATTTACTAGTACAATGTTATGTTGTGTTAAGTTCATCTCTACATGAGATAATATTATTAAATCGAGACATCATGATAAATCAAGTGAATTTGTTAATGTAAGTTGTCTCCAACATATGAAATAAATGGTCTTAACAGGGTCTGGCTGTGGTGCTACGTAGCACCACATGTTACGGCACCACATGCGGTAGAGATTCCTTCCAGTTTTATTTATATTAAGTTTTTGAAAAAATAATTCAATCTAGACCGTTGATTGCACGTAACATGTGGTGCTACGTAGCAGCACAGAAATTTCCGTCTTAACAATTGAGCTTCGTTACAATGTCTAATTACTGGATTGATTTGCCCTTTTAAAATAAAACCCAACTTTATTCTTGATCAAAACTAATGGTGGCCCATTTTTAGTATATATTTAGGGAAATGAAGGACCATAATTCAAATGTGCCCCATGGGAATTTACTTTTCTTCTTTATGTTCCATAACAATGTAGCTAGTTTACTTTTTTCCTTTGCTTTTATGTTGTTGCTACTATTTGCTTTCGAAAAAAGAGTGGGATATAGAGATCATCATAAGAATCACAATCAAGTGGCACAATCTGACACGAGAAAGAATTGGCAAGCAGCCCCCAAAATATCTAAAACAAAAATTAAAATTTTTTTGACTTAATTTTGACCCTTTTTATTTCTTTTAGGTTTATTGAATTATGAAAAAGAAAAAGCTACGGAGTGTGTGTGTCAACTGTGCGTTGTAGCATATTTGCTGTATATATCCTGCATGCAATAATAGAGTTCACAAATGATGCAAAAATGGAAGAAAGTGAGAGCACGTTTTCATGATCAATGGTGGTACCAAAAAGAAATTCCATGGAAGATGGCCTCGCTGTAAGTTGGGCCCACCATGGAATGGCTGATCATGTGGTGGGTTTGATCATCAGTCTCGACTCTCGCGCTGTAAATTGACTAAATTGATCACCAAGTTAACACACACTGATGAATTAGATGAATTAGATGCAACTTTTTTACAGTACACTGATGAATTAGATGCACCGGTGCAAATCTAATCGTCCAGTGCACCGGTGCATGTGTATGGTAGAATTTGCGCCAAAAAAAATCTGAACTTACAAAACCAAGAGCTGAGATCTTTTTTAATTAGAGGGCTCCGACATGACTTCAAAGCTTATAGGACGAATTGCTTGATCTTGTCGATTTTATCATACAAAGGAGTGCAAAATGACTTTTTTTTTTTAGTGTCAAAACTAGTTTGGCAATCACATGGATGAATCGTAACTCCGTAATTTTTTTTTTTTAACAAATAGTTAACGATTTAACAACTCTTCTTTTTTTGGTCTGCACTCCAGAGCATGCAATAGGCTAAAAGAAGAGCGTTATAAAAGAATTCGATAAACTTGGTATCACCAAAGTAAAAACCACATAGATATAGGTGAATAGTGTTTGTTTTGCTTTGATCACTGGTAACATATTCAAATGAAGGAGTATGAACTTAATTGTTATAAATAATAAAAAATGGAAATATGAACTTCTTGAAGGCGTTGACTACTATAGTTAAATCCAATTCCAGTTGCATCTTATCCTCCTTGGAAGATCTGAAATAAGCAAAAATAAATGGCTGCAATCACCAAGTTATACACCTTATGCTCTCTTCTAATGGCATCACTATTTGCTTATGCTGCATCTGTGCAGCTAAATGACCATGGTAACACTAATCTTTTCTACCCATTTGATTTTTTATGGAAATTTTAGTAAAAATCCAACCTTATTTTCTCAAATTTTACTTTTTAGATTGGTACTTTTGGTTTCCCCTCTATGTCGGTTCTTGTGTTGTTAATCTGGTGAATTGGGCTGTCTCATCCAAGACAATCAAGTATGTTGCTGAGGCAGCACTATGGCTTGGAATATTTTTGTTCATCAAGGTCGCAGCTGAAAGTGCTTCTCTGAAAGGTGTTTCTGGTTTATGGTCTCTGGATTTAAGTGAGAGAGTTATTAGGGAGAAAATAGGAAGTGGGTTGGTAATAATCTCCATGCTTTTGCAGTTGGCTGCATCAAAATCTTCATCAGCAAAAGCTCCCTCACAACAAAGTGATTCTCCAAGATATGTCAAATATGGTGAGACCCTTTCATCTGCCTCATTTTCCCTATTTATTATTAGGGATTTCCATCATATTTTTCATCGTATTTTTATTTCAGATGCTTAATAGGAAAATGTTAGGAAGACGACATTGTTATACCATATTAGTGTATCATCTAATGTGTCACGTCAATTAACGAATTTATCTCCTGAAATGATTTGGTTTGGTGGATTTGTGATTTATACAGGAATGGCAGTTTTGGTGGGATTCAGTTTTGGACTCCCCTTTGTCTTCTTTGTGGTCCAAAAAGGTGAAATGAAGTTGTGATAGAACACACAAATAATGCATCAAAGCGTGAAACTACATGGAATCTTTGTTGGTGATTTTGTCTTGTAAATGTTTGTTCCACAAAAGAACACGTAGTCAATGCCATGTTTTTGCCTGTTTTCTGTGGCAGAAGCCACATGGCAGATTCTAACATGTAACCGGATGTATAATCGAATAGAAGCACTTATAGCAAAAGCGCTGAAGAAAAAAGATGTTTTTTTTTAAAGCAACCCCAAACAAGCCAAAAACTTTCAATCAGAACTGCAACGCTAGCTAACAAAAGTGAAATGTAAATGTAGTTTTTACATCTGAAATTTGCATCTCTCGCTCTTACACAAATCATATTCTTATATATTGTCGCATGAACAATACATTATGCAACTGCAGTAAAAGACTAAGAACACTGGGAGAAAGTATAATCGAAGAAGCTGGGATCGTTGAGCAAAAACAGAAAGACCAAAATTTCAACAAATAGGAAAATATATAAGAATTGGCCATTTAAGCATTCCATCGCTACAAAACCTACGAACTTCTGCCAGAAAAAAAGAACCATCTACAGTTAGCTAATCCAAAGCGGCTACAGGATCAACGAAAGTGAAAAAGAAAACTGAAACAAAGGGAAACGATGAAGTTTGTCATCCTCGATTCTTCAACGAATTACTAAAGAAAAAGCATTGGTACAATCTACCTGCGGAAAAGATCATACACGGTACTGCAGCAGATTCAAAGCTGAATAAACCCTTGTGTCACTGTTACGACTCGGTCAATTTTATTTTCAGCTGGATCCGAGATCCGTTTTATTATCAACGGTTGGATCACAAACGGCAATGACTGAGAACTCACCACTGGGCGACGCAGAGATTATTTTCTTTTCACAATCTGCCTTTTCATTATTGAAGCGCGGGCAAGTGTATGCTGAGATTGCAGGAGCACAGTGTTCATTCAAGGTTTAAAAGAGTCGCCCCCGGCACGCAGAAGCTCCACAATGGCATGGATGTCCTTCTCCAGGAAGACGTTTATACCGATAGTCATGCGTTATTTCTTCCCCCAAAGCTATCTGCTCACATACAGCAGAATGATCAAGACTAACATTAGTCACTTTAAGCTCAGTAATGCATATCAGTTGCAAAGAACCGTCATCAATTGTACATCAAATGCCATCGTCAATTGGCCGATGAGTGGACCAATAGTAAGGATAGCTTAGCAACCGACCATGTAACCATCACAACAGGGTAAGTTATCTGGGAATCTTAATTTTCGAGATAATTACTAATGCGTCATGCACAAATAAAATTATTCTACGAGAAGAAATGAGAGACTGCTTACATCTCGATTTGCATAGAGACCAATATGTGCATGCAGACTATCCATGCTTTCCACAAGAACTTGGTGATTCACAAGATTAGGCGAGCAGCTACAAAGGAATAGCATATGTCAAGTATATCACAAGGCACTCGAATTGCCTAAGAAAGAAATAAAAATATATAAGATAAAAGATAATTCAGCAACGTCTTTCATTACCTATGATTGATGAATCTTGAAACATTTCCATAGTTAGTTGAGTCAATTACATGATGGGCCTGTCCTTCGACCAATCTACTCATATCGTTAACATGAGCATCAATTTCATATAAGTAGCCGTAACCGTCTTTTCCATACCTGATCATTCGCAAGGGACCATTCAAAGTATGGCACAAAAACTAGAGTAGGGTAAAACAATAGCTGTATCTATCAGAACAAAACTGAAACCTGTTGCGCCTCTCATTTGCTTCATGCTCATCTAAAACCTCGCCAATGTACTCACAAACAAATGTGCCGCGGAGGATTGCTTCACCTGCCCTGACTCCCCATCCCTGCAATTGGGTACCTAAGTCAATCCAACTCTTGAAAAATATCAAAAACTGAAATGTAACTTTTCACCTATTCTTTATATCTCTAGGGGGACAAAGAGAAGGAAAGAAAGGAACTACCTTTTTCTCTGTTTTGAAGACTTCCAATTTCACTCTTACTCCATTCTGCAAAACCCTATTAGGACAAGATCTATTGCAGCTGCACATCTGATTGCATTCGTAAACGAGGTACCCTTCCTACACGATTTCAAAAGAGCAATAAGTCAACCTCATGTTCCCACCAATTAAAAACAGGAGAACGAAAATTATGTGAAAGCCAAGCATGATATTAATCCCTTCGTGCTTTTTTAAATAAAGACTCTGTGGGGGCAGCTCATGGCACTACCCTCCCAAGAACACTGTGCCCCATTCAAATCCAGAATATATCTATGTATACACGCATATAGATTGAGAGAGAGAGTACAATGATCTATGCCGGAACTATCTCAGGCTATTTTTCTCTCTAGCAAACGGTTAAGACAGAAAAAACAATCTTCAATATAGAAAAGATCCTGTGTTTATAAAAACCACCAAATTAAAGTAATGCTTTTCTATGTGCTTGTCTGCGACACAATCGACAACACGGCATATTTATTGTTTTCCAGGCTATAAATGGCTATCAAGCAAAATGAAAAAGAAGTTAAAGACTTCCAACAATGGAAAGCATACGACCATCATATGTGATCAAGGGCAACACTTCAAAAACATGCTCAAATTCGAGAGATGAGAGTGGTGGTTAGTGGTAGATTTTGATTAGCATTACCTCCAAGATAATTCGACCTCTCTCATCATATGGGAATCTGCCACGCATGGATTTCCCATAGATGTCTTTTGCATCATCATAGTCATTATCAAAAAGGTAAACATGATCACATGTTTCAGGACAGCATGTAGAACGCGGGCATGCACACCCCAATTGCAAACTCTGCAATGACATAGACAAAAAAAAACATGTTAAATGCCAACAAAAATAGGAAAAAGAAAATACAAAAACATTAATGCGTTGAATCTATCTATTCATCTTGAAGTCATAGCAAATGCATACTATTAGAGAACAAAAGTATATTGTAATTAGGATCCTAGTGAGCTCGAATATTTGGTTCCAGGTTTGTTTAGGGGTGTAATCCAGTATTCTAAATTAAGTTATTTTGTTATGTTTATAGTTTTCTGTACTAATGAGGGTCATGATTAATTTATCTCATTCTCCCCATTTTCTTGACATGGCACCAATGCAAGATCTAGTCTTCTTAACGAAAATCGTTCTTTTGGTCAGATGGCATCTAACTAAATGTCATCATTGTATCCAAAGTTTTGGTCAAAGTCTTCCTTTTATTTGCACCTTTACTACAATTTATGGTGGTCCAGGTGAGAGTGATGCATATTTAAACATGTGGCATACATGCAATACTGATATAAAATCAGTGACTGAAAGATAATAAGATCAAAGAATGAAAAGTAAAAAAAAAATATACCTCTGTATCGAGCCCAGGGGATTGGTGAAGCAAGGGCTTCATAATATAGGTAAAGCTCTCCCACGGCAAGGAATTACCAACATTTTGGTCATTAGAACCACCTGCAAGGGCAGGATAAGAATCCAATTGGCCTTCATCTGCTACACAAACCACCGGGACCAATTCCTGTCCACAGCTTATATCATCACACAAGACAAGAGCCTTCTGGAAGGATCTTTGGCTCAAGTGATGTGCATCAATAAGATAGTGGCTCTCATCCACCCCCCACTTATCGTCACAAGGGTCTGATGAAGGTGGAGATCTATGACCCACAATACCAATTGGAAGAGGCATCACCAGAGACGCAAAACATTCCTTGAATTCCTTGCATCCTTTAGGGCAAATAAATCCATCTTGATGCCAATCTACCTGAATATTATGCTCACTGCAGAGCTTGGCTGCCCTCAGATACAAACTTTCTGGCAAGACTCCATATTGTCCTTCCAGCATGGCTTTCAGACTGATCTTGCAGCAAGCAGATCGAGCAACAGATAAAATGTCTAGGTTACTGGGCCTACGTTTTGTTTTCTGCATCTCAGAAAACAAAATTCTTGCTACTGCTGAACAATGTGAGTCCCCTAATCTAGAGAGACTTGCTGCCTCAGTTGCATGGCGCTGTACATTTATGCCTCCAGTGCCAAGTGACTTCGATGCTTGAATACGTTTCTTCATTGTAGCATTTGCCCTATTCCTGATCCTATATGATGCTGCCGCCAAACTTTTTCTCAACCTGGGACGACTAAGTCTTCCAGATTTTAATCTATAAGCATAATAACGTATCCCCTTCTTTGAAGGCCGAGAACTGGCTAAACTTGGCCCCATGTGAGCAGCTTGATGGTGGCGACCAAGATCGGGAAGTAAATCAAACTTCAACCCACAAAACCTGCAAACAAACTTTCGTTGACCACCTAAATTCTCAGATTTATTCTCCACAGAAGCTGAATTGCATAGCTCAAACTTCTCTGGAGAATCACCACCACCAGACTGGATAGGTTGAGCAGCTTTTGAGAGCCTGAAATTATCAGGATGAACCGCAAGCACATGCAACCATAACTCATCTGTATTCCCAAAGTGACTTCCACAAGGAATACACTGGAAAAGCATGCATTGTTCGACAAATTGCACACGGTGTCTCTCCTGAACATGAGTTTCCAAGACTTTCTTGTTAGTAAAAGAATCCAAGCAGATGGCACATGCATAACCTCTAAACAGCCACTGTGCTTCCTTTTTGTGATTGTCCATCCAGTGAGTTCCAAGTGCTTGGACATCTGAAAACTCCTGTGAGCAAACTTTGCACCTAATAGCTTGTTCATCGTCATGGTTGTCATCCACAGTCCATGGCAACAGAGCTTGTTCTTCCATGGCAGAGGATGCAACCTGTGCATCTTCATCATCATTAAAGCCCCAAATCCTTCCGAGTCTCTCCTTTTCAGTACAAACCAACTTTGTGAATATTTCCCCAACACCAAGATTTTTAGAAGCTTCTGATAGGGCCCACTGAAATTGTACATCCTTAGGAACAGGATTTCTTAAAGATAATATACTTTTAAAGAGCTTGTAAAAGAGCTCACACGCTTGATGTAAATTAAACCTTTGCTCCTGCGAGTGACAATCCCTCAAAAGATCTACAAAAACTTCTTTTGATATTATCCTACTCTTACCATTTCTTGCACGTTTGAGCCAGCTTGGGAGGTGCTTTTCGCAATATAATGAATGCCTCTTTGGACTTTCCAGACAAGGGTTGCTGTCATCTCGCAAACAAGAGCCTATGCAGCGCTGCTCTCCTGTGCTATTACAAGCTTTGGCAGGGAACTCGGACTTCTCAAATAAGCTCCCTCTTTCACGGAAGGCATTACCAGCCACAAATGAGACAGGATTTACCTGTAGAGGACTTTCAACATCTCCGACCAATACCATCTCTCTGCAGTTTGTGGTCTCTAAATTAGAAATGTTCTCCTCAAACTTTCTCTTTAGTGTATTCTCTGGAAAATTTGAGATGGTTTTCATATCACTCTTTGGTCTGTGCTTCTTACAAAATGAAGAGCCTTGTAAAGACCGATGCTTACATCTAGTTCCAAGGACAGTCGTTCCTTCACACAATGGTTGATCACTAGAATGAGACCCTTCAGCTTTTGTAGAGCTTCCCATGAAACGAGAGGACAGATGCACACAACAGTAAACATCACCATCATTTGCCCACCTCACGCATTGCCTTCCCTTGGCTTCAATAAAAGCAATGCACTGTCGATTTTTACTTCCAGGCTCAGAAGATCTTATGGCAGCTACCTCATTGACTGGTGTCATCTCCACGTCTTTGGTTTGGATGAGCTTAGAATTACCAGCTTCAACTAATACACCATCCCATTTATTAACAACACGACTGGGTGTGTCTATTGGTGCGGCTATATCTTTCATATCTTCATCTTTATAGGGCTCTGATGCTAATGTAGCAGCATTTGCAGTGTCTCGATTATTAAAGAATTCAGAGTCAATTTCAATGGCTATAGCTTCATCCGATTCCCTAGTTTCCACCTGGGAAGCATTTGCCTCAGCACGACGAACTTCAAGCTTTGGCCTTTTCCTGCCAACTTGGAGATTTGGAGTCAAGGAACCATCACTACTCTGCTGCTGAAAGTCTACACTAGTCGAAATGGGATGAGACGTTGAAAACCATTTCATAACTTCATGCTTCCAAGTTTTCCACTCGGAACCCAATGTAGGCTGCAATGGTGCATTCTGGAGAGACTGGACTTCATTCCAGAGAATAGAGTCAACTAGTTCCTGAACCAAAAAGGAAAGCATAAAACCAAAAGCTTGATCAAATGACTTTAACTGTAAAAATTATTTCAAAACAACATCCATCCAATGTAACAAGCACCGGAAGTGAGTTGGAGTGGTCTTCACTCATGCCTATCATTACGAAATAAATAACAATAACAACTCCATTTACAGTGAGCACTCCCAAACTCCATGGAACGGGAACAGAGTTCCAATACAAAGTTACAAACAGATATGCAATTTTTCTTACACAAGCAATCCACCTCTCAATTAAAAGTGGAAAACAGCTGCCGAGCATATACCATGCTCTGCACATAACTTAGTTTTAATTGAATGGTCAAAAACTAAAACAAGAGGAAAGAAGCAACTCACTTTAGCTCCATTATCAGGAACCTTACTGGTTAAATGGAAAAAAATTACTAAACGGTAAAAATACTACAAAAATCATGCAACATATATGCCAACACAACATGGAAGGAAACAATATAAGGTTGAATTCATAGACAACCTATTCTTTGAAACTACGGCTATCTGATGCAAGACAACGTTTAATGCCACAGCATAATCAGTCAACATAGAACATAAATGAGCAGCAAAATTATAACATATACCTCCTTCAGTACTTCAATGGTTGCAGCATTACTCGCATTCTGACACTGCTGCACCCAAAAGTTATATGAACGTTCTAGCCATTCAGAATTTAGGTAGGTCTGTGATATCATCTGTAAAGGAAAATAAAATGGCAGTTCTTAATAACTAATCAGAAGAAAAACAAAATATAAAATAAATTACTTATTTATTTCAGAGCAGAATAAAATTTTAAAATAATAAAATAATATAAAAAAGAATTAAATTTTTTGTTAATCTGAAAAAATAGGTTAACATATACATCTAACATGGTAAGAACACGAAAACTCTACAGTCTATGCAAAACACAAACACAAGTGCGCACATAGAATCAACAGATAAATCTGTTCCGAGCTTGAAGTAGTGACAAGTAAAACGTGAATGATAATAAGACCTGCAGAAATATGATAAAACAATTTCCAAAGGGTTCCTTCTACACCGAATTTAAAGCTAATTGATTTTCTTCCCAAAAGATATGGATTACGGACAACTAAGAGAAGAAATACGATTTGACACAAAAAAGAAGTCAGAAGAACCTCATATATACTTATTAGAAGATTAATTGGTCTTCTTTCATCATCAATAGTTGACATTTAAGAAAAAAAACAGCATTAAACAAACAGTTAAATTTCATTACAGTACATGAAGACAATGCCTCAACTCATACTGAAAAAGACAAAAGAAACAGTTTCTGCCTATTTTAAAAATTAAAGTATCAATAGATAGATATAGCTGTTTACACTTTGCAGCTTCAGAAGCATCTTTCCAAGATCAGAATAGCCACTGCAACGAGAAGCCTCCATAGCAAACTCCTTCCAGACAGCCACATCACGAGCAGTCTCTATCAAAGCCTACATAAGTTGACATATCTCTAAGAGAATGACATGAATGCAGAAGAGGATACTAAAGACACAATAAGTTGGTTGCTCCGATTAGGGAAAAAGAAAGTTTGAAGAGAGAATGAGAATCTCACATAAAACACATACCTCAGTATGAAATTGGTCAACAATATTCAGCATTCCAACAGCTAACTTTTGCATAATAAACCGACGTGCTATGGTCAAATCTTTAACCACTTTTAATCCAACTTTGTGCGTTTTATATGCAATAGGGTGTGGATATTCATTGATCGAACGAACAAGTAGTGTGTCTGCCCAAGAATAATTCCTTGTGTGTGGAAAAAATATTACAAAATATTTTTTCCTATCATGAGTCGGTTTTGCTCTCAAAGTCGATAATGGGCAGTCAGCTCGTGCACACCGTATTCCTGTCTGCCACTTCCCTCTCCACTATACTTGGAAAAATAGAGAGGTGCCAAAATAAAATGAAATCAGCGATGTTAATTTATTCCACCGGTTTCATTCTTTATAGTTTTGGTTACGGTCAGCAAAGGAAAATGGAGAAGGGTATCAGGATCTATACATCCTCACAATTTCTATACACAAGTATTATATAACATAAAAAGAAATTTAATTTATCAAAGTATCCCAACCCAAAAGCTCAAATTAGGCCTCTGTCCATTCCTAGGAAGCCCATTACTGGACGATTGCAATAATAAAGATTTGAAATCAGGACCTCCTGCTTTGCCACATTGAAGTATCTAACCCAAAAGCTTACACTGATAGTATGTGATCCTGGAAAATGTTATATTTGAACACTAGAAGGAAAACAAAGAAAAATTGAGCAGCCAGTTGGGGACATCCTAGATACTGTAAACCTATGGGTAAAGATAATGAGACTAACCAACTTGATATGCATCAGGCCCAACAAATTGCATAAGAAACGGTTTAAGTTATGAAAACAAAGTAATGTTGAACGTGAAAGAAACAAAAGTTACCTTGACCCACAGTGCCACAGATTCATCACTTTCTAGCCATGCAGACTCTGAAAGAGATGACTCTCCTTCCCTACTGTTGTTTGGCAATGCACTTTCCCTGCTGTCTACAATCATATGACCGTTATCAGAGGTTGCGCAGGGTTCACTGTAATTCTGTGCATTTATGTCATCATCATCAAAATCTTGCAAGCCACTGGATGACTTTTGACCCTCCAAATGACGACAATCAAGAACTGCAGCTCCATTTTGACATCCTTCAGAAGTATGCAATTCATCAACTGCCTCTTGAACTTCACCCTGTCTTCCTAATTGAGGTCCTTCCACATTTGGCAATATGTCATCTGCCGCTTGCACTTTCTTTTCATGTTCAAGGCAGTTGGATTCCCCGTCATAGACAGAAGTGGTTGCTGAACTCTGTTGAGGGCAATCAGATTGTCCAACACGAATGGTAGAACAAGGGAGCACTTCCATGATCCTATACTAAAAATACTGGTACCATATGATGCACATGCTATCACTGATTATTTGCCTACCCACCTCTCTGTTCAAACAAAGGTCCAGTTGACAAAAAAGTCAGAGGAATATATTCGACGACGTACCAAATTGAGAAAACACAAATCCAAAGTATACTTTTGATGAACTGATGAAAGTAAAAGGCTGCATTAGCCACAACGAGCATATGTATGCATACATGCGTTTAGGCTTGTCTCTACAAAAATATGACCGGAGGAAAAACCTAAAACCAATCTTGAGAAACCACAATGGCCTTACGTGGTCTCACCATATATAGCATAATGAATGGTTTTATATCAGCATAGCCTTGAAAGACCATGTCAATCATGTCGCTGGGATCGATCAAGAAATTAAGAAGAGACATGAGGTAGGAAAGCGGAAGAAAGAAAATTTTGTATTCCATTTAAATGGCAAATGTCATGATATGAATTTCACTTTCTTTGAGGAGTTTACCGCAATACATTTCAATTTATTCATAACAAAGGACTGCTAGAACAGCAAACAAAACCACACCCTCGGTTTGAACCATATTATTAGGCAACTGATTAACTTTATCCATATCGGCTCAATGGTATAATTTTATAAAGAACTACATAAACTTACTGATATATCAATGCAAAAGATTCCATGTAAAGAAGACCTAACGACGTTGAATCAATAAACTGAAGATAATTTTATTTTGATATTAAGAATTACCTATAGAAGACCTAATCATATGCTCTGTTATAAGGCAAATTACTTGACAAACTCATATTACTAAGAAAAAATGTTTAAACAATGCATATTAAAGATTGAATATATTTGAGGATCAGCATTATGCAAATGATCATAACCACTAGATAAAAAAGATACCAAACTATGATAATACCACCACAGGGAGCTTGTAGCTCAAGTGGTTAAGAGCATTTAACCCTACACCCGAGGTCGTGTTTTCAAATCTCCCCTCCCCCCGTTATTATTTATAAACAAAGAAAACTATGATTATACCCCCTATCATTGCAGAATTCTAAAATACAGAAATAAAAATACGCTTTGGAAAATAACATTACTTCCATATGCATTCATTTTTTATTTAGTAGTTGTTTAATTCAACTAGCAAGCAATTTCCAGAAACTAAATCCTGTGTTCTTAACTTCAAAAACAAAAACAAGAAAAGTAAATTACTTGTTATATGTAGAAAAATAATATAATACTAATTACTTGTTATATCGAGCAAAATAACATATTTACTATTATTCTTCTTTTAAGGAAAAGAAAAATTCACAAGATCACCTCACCCCACAAAGAAGGAAATTAGTAAAACAATTTTGCAACTTCATGTGCTAGTTCAAATAAATATATGAGTCAGCAAAAGCAACGGAATCGGACGTCGTAAATGCTCCAGTTGTCTTAAAAATATATATCTGCAGCAGAAGTATATTCTAGAGGTAAAACAACTTTCACATATCCAATTATTCAACAAAATGAAGTTGTCAAATTAAAAACTAAATCTTTTGCATTAAATACACATAACCCTTTTACTTCTAGAAATACACACATCAAAACACAGCAAAAGTACTTAAAAAAATGGTAACATAATATACCCAAAAGGCAATGTAATGCTCCTCAAGTGAGAAACTATGTGACATAAAATCAACAGCCAATGAAGCCCTGCACATTTAAAATACCTTAATTTCTCCAAAAATAATCACACCCAAAATCCAACTGCAAAACTCAGCCCAGAAAAAAACTGCATCACACTTTAATTTACAACCAAAGAGCTCACCATGTGAAATTGGCCCCTTTCTGTGGAACAAACCCTAATTCAGTAAACCCAGTACTTAAAATTGGTAAAAGCCAGAGACTTTACCACCAATTGGTAACATTGTGATGGAAAAACCCTAGAAAAATCCGCAACGGACAACCCCATGTACGGATCGTGAACATGCAGAAGTGGGTACAGATCAAAAAAAACGAAACAAAAATTATGTACCAAAAACATAACACAAACATGCCCATTTGAAAACAACAGATAAAAAATCCCAAGAAATGGTTCAAGTTCGTGCCTTTACATTTACCCTACCATGTTAAAAAGGTGGTGTCAAAATGTTAGAGCAGAGGGTTTGGGGTAGGGGTGAGATATAATCGTATATTAGTCAGCAAAAAAATTGACTGCAAAAGAAAAGAAAAAAAAATGTGACATACATAGAGATGGGCATGGCCAAAATTACAGAGAGGAGAGAGAGAGAGAGAGGAGAGAGAGTAATGTAGCTTACCTTTAAAGAAGGGGGAAGTTTTGGAGGAAGATCACCATTTTCCCATTTGGGTAGAGTGAAATTTAGAGTCTTTTTGTTAAAAAAGATTTGGGTTGATGGGTTTTTGGGTAAAAGCCACAATCTTTTCTATCCCTCTCTCAATCTGGCAAATCTTTGGCTAGTGAGTGAAAGGGGGGCTATAGATGTTGCAGGTCCCCGTGGCCTAAAATATGGAAAGAAAAAAAAAGAATTAGCAAATACCAAAAAAAAATACCAGGATATAGATATCAAGAGATTAGAGAAACAAAGACGTGTGGGGTACAATTACAAAGAAAAAAAAGCCCTACCCTTTTATCAAAAAAGAAGACCGACTGAGACAACTACTGGGTTGTGGGTTTTTGGGGCTGCTTCTAAAATCCCAATTTTTTGTTTGTGTGAATAATTTTTAGAGAGAGAAAATTTGTTGAGAGAGAAAAAAATGGTGGGTTTTTATGTATTTGGGGGAGACTCGGGAGGGTGGGTTTTTTTTTTTGGGGGTCTGTGGGGAGGAAGCGCGCTTCTATAGGTTGTTTTCGTAACGTGGCACGCCTGCTTTTTCTTCGTTTTACTCTCTCTTCTTTCTCAACAGATAACCAAAGCAACAAAACAAATAGAATTTATTACTATTTTATGTTTATTTTTTTGGGTTTCGGAGTCACTGCCAGAGTAAGTGCTATGAATCTTATCTGGGTTTCCGAAATTTTGCAGATTTTTTTCTATTTTTCTCTCTTTTTTCTATTTTTGTTTTCACCTGTTTTTTCCCTTGTATTTCTGTTTTGGTAAAAGGGTAATTTTGTTTCCAAGATTTGGACGTCTGAGATAAGATTTTCCGGTGTGATTTGTTTGGTCGACCCTCAAATCTTTGATTAAAATGAAAATTTAGAAGTGGATCTAATCTACACTACAGACAATAGAAAAATTTTAACCCAGAACGAAATATCTGAGCCAGTGAGTTGAAAAAAATACTTTATTTACATACCAATTCACCACTTACTTTTTTTATTATTATTAAAAATGTCATTTTGTTATTTATTTATTTGTGGTCTTCCCTCCCCTTTGACCCTCTTTTGTACTAAAATATTGATGTTTTTTTTTCCTGGTTAAAAAAATGTAGGTCTCTTCTTCTTTTATTTCTTGGCAAAAAAATCGAAAATTAGTTGGGGGCATTTAAACCACTATTGACTCTTGGAACATGCATATGCCAGAGGAGAAGTTAATTACATTTCTATCATATTTTCCTTTCACACAAAACGCATATGTGATGATGAAAGTGATGCTAACGCATGAAGTAACTAACTGCATTGTAACTTCTTTCTTTTACATTGACTTTTTCGTTAACAAATAACTCAATGCGAAATGTTACTTGACTAGAGCTAGTTGATTATTTTACGATGCATTTTGAGAATAATTTAATGAAGGATGTGAAGAGAAATATGTTAATTGTTAACATGGTAAACTCACTTTTTTCAAGATTGTAGATTATCTTTCCATAAATAATTCACCAAAAGAGTATCAAAATTCCGTATACGACTTAAAAATATATTGAATGAAGTGTCAGATGTAACACAAACATCAACTTATTCTTTCGTGTAAGGTTGACACTACGCATTATGATCACGTGAATTTACAAGTTCCTTTAATTATAAGAAAAATCTTACATGGTACGGACCATTCAATGATTCGGCTATTTAATAGTCCCAAATTAATATGCGGTGGGCCTCAAAATGAATATTGAACTATTCAATTGTCCGACCATTGAATTGTCCATACCACCAAAGTTTCACCATTTTATTATAATCATAACTTTCATTAAGTCGAAAAGAGATTTCATCAATAGAAAGAGAAACACAACCAATACAGAGCTTCAAAAATTTTGAACAACTAATAGCACAACGAGTTAAAGAAAGTCGCCAGTGACAAACATTTTACCCTAAACAACCTTTGCTAAAACTCATATCTCAACTAAGCCATCATGTAGTCTTGAGCATTCATCATCTAAATTAAGACTTGCCACCATTTTTGTTACAAGTTTACTCAAACTCTAACTTGTATACAATTACTAATATTTAAATCTTTTTTAATACAAATGATATTGGGGAAGGGAGAGACTTTGAATCTAGGACGCAGTAGGTTGAAGAGAAATAACCTAACTAATGAGGCAATCCACCACTTACAAATAGTGAACTAGTAATAAAACGTCAACATACCACGTGGTACTCCCATCAGCCACAATAATTTTTCTACAAACACCAGTAATGTTTTTGCTAGAAGTGTTTTTAATAAATAGATGTTAAAATTTATTTAATAATTCACGTATCATCCTAAATAAGTATCTTACGAGTATTTTTTCAAAATGTGCTTCTATGACACGAAATCACTTATAATTTTTATTTTTAATAATCGTAGTTAAAAACACTTTTAGCCGTCATAAATCAATTTTAGCTCTTTCATTAGCAATATTAAGCAAGCCCTAATATATTTAGAAAAGGATCAGAAACCAAACCAAAGTAAAAGGTCATCTATATGCATTCACTTAAGTCAATTGGGTGGGCAGTTCACTTGTAGATTGTACTGGTCTACTAACTCAGTTCTCACGTGACCTCTAAGCACTCATACAGTCATACTACAAGGGTACAACAACAATCTACAAAGTGCCTCGTTTTCGGAAGGGAGAGAGTAGTGCGGGTACAAAGTACCTTTCTTTGTTTGTTTTACTTCTGCAGGACAAGTTCTGTGGCAGTCGATGCAGTGACCGAGCAGAAGAAAGAAAGACTAGCTAGATGTTATACCTTGGAGATTCAACGGTGAGTATTATTGTCTATTTTTTCAGATTGGGCGGGTTTATCTTTCTCTCTTATAGTGACATTGTTATACAGTAGAAATTTTTTTTTCCAGACTGATCAAAAGCTAAAAAAATAAAAAAATAGATTTGGATAAAATGTGTATTTTGATGAAGGAATACATTCAACACCGCATGCTAATTGCTAATTGCTAATTGCATCACTAAGCAAGCACATCTGAATTTCCAATGTTTCCACGGTATGACAGCCTACTGAAAATCAAGATTTGACAAAAACAAATATGAATATCAAGATTATCCAACTCTTTTTATTTTATGTTTTTTTTCGTAAAGTGGAGGCAGGAGGAAGCCCAAACAAATAAAAATGTCGTTTAGCCCATTGGGCTGTTGCAAAGGGCTGTAGGCAAAGTGAGCCCATCAAGAATTCTGCAACCAAAGATCAAAGATCAAATTTATTATCCAACTTTATTTTTTTTCCTGAACTTTTCTATTTAAACTCCACATTCCTCGTTCAATTTAATTTTGGAAACTTTAATGAAAAGCTCTTTAAAAAATTTAAAAAAAATTAATCCAAAAACTTTTAATGTGTTGTGGCCTATTTTACTGAAGGGTTAAGAACATGGAGAGGGGGGGCCGGCGGCACAGAGAGAAATAGGGAAAAATAAGGATGAGGAAAACTGTGATGAATGATTTCTCCCATGCTAGTGCATTTATTTATAGCAAACCAAGTACATACATAATAGAATAGAAACACTAAGATTATGATAGCATTCTAATCCATATCTACCTAAGATTTACACAATCACATACCAATATGATTTATAACATTCCCCTTGAGTGTGTAAATACTCAAGTAGACATCGCATAAGATCTTCAAGATGATGTAGAGATAATTGATGAAGCCGTCTCGTAGCCACAACAGAGAACACGCTAGTCTCAAATTCGAAACTTGCATAAAGAAATAAGCCTCACAAAACCTAGCTATGGAAAAACCTAAAGCGGGACAAAACCCATAGTTTAAAGAGAAAAATGAGTTAATGCAAAGTCAATACTAAATATCTACCAGATGTCAGTATGACGTACACAAGGGTATGACCAACCCAGAATGAGTGTCTCATCAAAACTTCGTCAGGCAACAAAAATTCAATGGGAAAAATGATCCTGATCGTAGGGAAAAAAGTACATTAAGGTCAAGTGATTATACTTCAGGATACTCCCCTGAGTTTGACAAAATTTCAAATGAGAAACTAACAATGTTGCAAATCAGACAATTTACACATACCAATTCCTTAAACAAGCTTATGAAAAGTAGACTTTAGCAATGACTTGATGAAGAGGTTGGCAAGGTTGTCTTGGAAACGGATTTGCTTGACTTCAATCTTCTGATGCTCTTGCTGCTAAAGTGAGAAGAAGAACTTCGACCCAATATGCTTGGTGTTGCCTCCTTTGATATATTTTTTCTTGATATGGTCAATACAGGCAACATTATCTTCAAAGATCGTTGTCGGGACATCAACGACGGAAGAAAGTCTGCAGTTGCTTCGAATATGCTCAACAACAACTCTTAGCTAAAAACACTCACTAGTAAATTCATGGAGAGCGATAATCTCAGCATGGCTCGAAGAGGTAGCAACTAAGGTCTATTTGGTTGACCTCCAAGATATTGATGTGTCTCCAACGGTAAAGACATAACCCGTTTGAGAACGTGCCTTGTGTGGGTCAGATAAGTAACCTACGTCAGCATAACCAACAAGGTGAGCATCATTCCGAAGACCAAAGGGTTGTGATCTATTTTGAGATGCATAGGGATAGAATAAACCCAAATCCAAAGTACCCTTGAGGCAACGAATGATGTCTTTAACACCATTCCAGTGGTTGCTTGTAGACGTGTTGATATATCTTGCAAGAAGATTAACAGAGAAGGAGATGTCCAGTTTAGTACACTAAGCTAAGTACAATAAAGCGCCGATTGCACTCAGATATGGAACTTCAAGCTTTAAAACCTCTTCCTCATCGTCTTTAGGATGGAAAGGGTCTCGTTTTGCATCTAGCATTCGAACGATCATATGAGTACTCGAATGTTTCACTTTATCCTCATTAAAACGACATAACACCTTCTTGGTGTAGTTTGATTGATGGACAAGAATACCATCTGAACGATGCTCAAGCTCCAGGCCAAGGCAGTATCGAGTTTTTCCAAGATCTTTCATCTCAAATTCAGACTTCAGGTGTAAGGCAGTTTTCTCAAGCTCTTAGGGAGTCCCAATGAGATTCATGTCATCGACATAGACTGTAACTATAGCAAATTCGGAATGTGACTTCTTAATAAACACGCATGGACATAATTCATTATTCACATATCCCTGACTAATCAAATACTCACTCAGACAATTATACCACATCCGTCCGGATTGCTTCAATCAGTAGAGTTAACGCCTCAATCTAATTGAAAGGGTGTTTCGTGGTCTAGAACTATTTGATCCAGTCAATGTCAGTCTTTCGAGGACTTTCATGTAGATTTCCGTATCAAGATCCCCATAGAGATACGCGGTTACCATGTCCATAAACTGCATATTCAATTTTTAAAAAACTACCAAACTGATAGAGTAGCGGAATGTTATGACGTTCATTACAGGAGAATAAGTCTCCTCGTAATCAGTCCCAGATCGTTGAGAGAAACTGTTACATTCCGTCCCAAAATTTCATGTAAAATTACCAAAATACCCCTAGCGAACAAATGTTGACTTTTTCGAAACGACATGTGGAAATTATTTTCCTTACATATTCAAGTAGAACTCGTCAATACGAACACGTGGACGCAAGCGGAACTCAATTTGGAGTTAAAATGAGTATTTTACAAAACTTTAAAGTTCAGGGGCATTTTAGTAATTTTACGGCCGTATGTTAATTAGGGTTTAGTGGGTATTGACCCAGCTGCTTTGCAGATGTCTCTTTATCTTCACCCACACTCTCTCCTCGACCTCACTCTCCCTCTCTCACTCTCTCGTCCTCGGCCAAAACATACAAAACACACAAAACCCTAGAAATTGGAAATATCACAAAACTGTCGAAACATCACCCAAGACCATAGCCGTTACGATCATCTCACCGTTCTCAAACTCGAACCAAATCGGCCAAACCGATACCGGAACGAAAACGACAAACTGTCCATCGAGTTTCCTTACAATCCCGGCCTAGGTAAGCCTCGAAACCATTTTCATTGGTCTTATCACGTTGAATAGGTTCGATTTCATATAAAGAACGTAAATTTTGGTGCAGTTTTGGAGTAGAACGGATTTAGGGTTTGTCCAAGACTTTCCTGCCATTTTTCCAGCACCAAATTGGTATGAAAATATTCTACTCTTCAATACTTCCAATTGGATATATGGATCGTCGAAATTGGTTGGGAAACAAGGAAGTTATGAATTTTTGAAGTTTTGAAACAATTTTGGCAAATTTTTCCAGAATCTGGCGAACCAGACGGTGGCCGGTGGCGGCTTCGGCAACGGTGACCGGCGGACAACAAAAGGTTGAAGGTGATGGAATATTCCGTGACGGTAATGGAATATTCCTGACGGCGTCAGAATATTCTGTCAGTTTCAGTTATATTCCGTTAACTTTAACTGATGCCGTTAAGTGTAACGGCTCAGTTAGGATTTCCGTTAAAGTTAACGGCGTTAGTGGTTTCTGTTAGGACTTCTGTTAAAGTTAATGGCACACTGTTAACTTTAACAAAGCGTGACAGCAGTCGCGCGTGGGGGCGCGTGGCAAGTTTCTCTAGGCGCGTTAGACCGTTTTTCGGCGCGTGGCGGCACATGGCGGCAGGAAGGTTTTCGGGTCCCGGAAATCATTTTCCGAGCCCATTTTGGCTAAAATAATATTGTTTTTAGATTCTTTTTAATAAGGGTAGTTATTATTTCTGTTGGGAATGATTTTAATATTTTCCCTACTAATAAATAGGTCATCCTACGTCTAGACGCTTCGAGAAACGCGACACCGAGGAGGATTATACTCCCGTGTACTTGTGAGTGGACTTTTGTTTTAATAAATGGTTTTTATGCTTTGAAATATATATGGTATTGGTATATACATGATTTTAAATGTTTTTGAAGCATGAATATATATTATAAAATGGTATTGGAACATGGTTTTGGTTATGCATAAAGGTATTGGTATTTGATATTTGCTTTTAATGAGTATACTTATTTATGCAACATATGAGTAATTGTGAAATTATGAAGTTTAAGTTATTCTTTATTTATACACATGATGTATATATGTATGTTTTCAAACACACCTGGTATGCTTTCACTACGTTGTAGTACCGTCTCACGACTGTAGGACAAGTCTCACATGTTTGGGTCACACGCACTGTACTCCAAGGGTACTGTCCGGTAAATACCTTAGTGCAAGTTTGTCTTACGTTTATGTTTATTATTGGGGGAAGGCCTCACAACATAAGGACTCGGGTGTGACGCGTTGATAGCGCAAGTGCTTACATGTGTGTGGTACTAGGAGTACAAATTGATTGGTAACGTAAAATGCTTGTACGGGTTTGGAATGAGGTTCCTCAACCCGTACATGGGTGATTGCACATATACCCTGTGTTGGTTTTCTTTATTATACTTATTGAACTATATGGTAGTATGACTTTATACCTATACTGATTTTCAAACATGGGTTAATATGTTGAAAAGAGAAAAGGGTTGAGAAAACTTTATTTTTTTTGTCCACTCACACTTTCTGTTTTGCGCCCCCTTCAGAACTTAGTAGTGGTGCATTAGGTGACGTCGAGACATTTGACTAGCGGCTCTGAACTCTTCCCGACAATGTAGAGATTTATCTTTCTTTTAGTTTCTTAATAATATCCATCCGTGTTGTGGATAAAATTTTAAGAGATTGATTTGAACTTTTATTCCATTGCTTATTCTTAAACGCTCTGAACCTTGTGCATGTTGAACTTAATTACTATTGAGTTTATTTTAAACAAGTGTTGTCATGATTATTATGGCTTTGTCACTTACAAGTGTCGGCCAGCACGCCCCAAACTCGGTGTCCACGTGGATTTCTTTGGGCGGGGTGTGTCAGAAATCTTGCGTCACAAGACGTGCCTTGTATCACACTATCTCATTCTTGTCATTACGCTTCCTTACCAAAACTCACTTGTAGCCAACGGGCTTCACATGTCCAAACATTTTACGTTTCGCAAGTGAATTAAGTTCTACCTGGATTGCTTGTTTCTAGTTTGACCAATTGATTCTACGTCGACATTCTCAACGGAACACGGTTCAATGTCATCGCTCAGCTGACGTGAAATTACTAAAATGCCCTTGAACTTTAAAGTCTTGTAGAATATTCATTTTAGCTCCAAATACGCTCCGCATGCGCCCACGCGTTCATATCGACAAGTACTATAAGAATGCGCTAAGAGAATAATTGACACGTTTCAAGAGAACAAAAGTCAACATTAACCCTCTAGGGGCATTTTGGTAATTTCACAACTATGCGCAAAGTCAACATTAACCCTCTCGGGGCATTTTGGTAATTTCACACCTCATGGGTTGTGTGGAGCCAAAAATAATCTTGTAGATTTTTATTCACTATTGATGAGAATGTCCTTATTAATTGGTGAGACTCACATTCATTCCACCGACAGTTCAACCAAGCTAAAAGCCCTGAGCTGCTGACTACAATTACTCTAACCTCAGCTTCACATGGCAATGAGGCAAGACAATGTAATTAAAGGTAGAATTAATAACTAATTCATACCCTTAAGCTTTCCTAATTGAAGACAAATTCCTTTTATCAAGGAAACACAATCAAATCCAATCAAGGAGGAAACACAATCAAATCCAATCAAGGATTCTCCAAATTAATCTTTAGATTTCTCCAAATTAATTCTTAGGATATTATTCAAGAATTATTTTTAGTATTTTTAAGATATTCAAACATCTTTGAAAAACTTTGTTTTTTTTCAATTACAAGGCTTTATTCCAATAATTAAACTATACTCTAATCTATCGAGGATGGATTATAACTTGCATTTAAGAGGGTGGACATGCTACTCAACTGGTCTAAACCGACATATGCTTCAACAACTGTATTTTAATGTTATTTTTTCAAATTAGGATTTGGTGTTCATCATGCAGAGGCTCCGGCTAAACCTACTCTAACCAACTAGTCTAAACCTACATATTATGCCACGGCTGCATATACATATTATGCTTGTCAACGACGAAGTCCAATTCGACCAAAAAGAAAAAGATCTAGAAATACAAACTTGTAAAAAAAGGAAAAAGTCAATTGGTAATTTGGTATTTGTATAAGGAGACCAAATAAGAAACCACAAGTTTTATAGCCTAAATTTATAATCTTCCTATTTCGGCTAATTAAGGAGCTCTCTTTACGGACAAGCTCTTAATTTGAGACCCTAATCCATTGCACAAACTCAGTATAAAAGTCTTGCAAGGTTATACTCCTTTGCATCGATCAAAAGCTCTATCTCTAATCTATCATTCTCTCCTGATAAATATCATCAAGATGGCTTGCTCCATGCGATTATTTTCTGTTTGCCTCGTCCTTGTTACTCTTCTCATAGTTACTGGTATCTTTCTATCATCTCTAATTTGAATGTATAATTGTATATGTATGAATATTGGATTAACTAACCTTATTTGTATATGATGTATAATAAATATTGGCAGAGATGGCACCAATGGCTGTTGAGGGTAAGAAGCAAGACCGTGATAGTCACGAGGCAAAGAAGAAGCTTCATCAGATGAAGCAGAGCGACACCGCTAAAAATCATGAGGCAAAGCATAAGAGTAAGACTAACAAGAATAACTGTGACGAGCATGTTCAGAGTCAGGTCCAGAGCCATTGCATTCCGGATACTAATAGCGCCGGCGATTGTCGTTCATCGTGCAAAGCTTCCGGCTTCTACGATGCTGATTGTATTGATGATAAATGCATGTGCATTAAGAAAATTTGTTAGTGATTATCATTGAGATCTCTCCGTGCATGCATGGAATCTCATCTGCAATCTAGCTACAAGTGTGGGAGTTTTTAACACTGGTCAAGTTACCGATTTGGGGGGCCAGTACTTGTGTATAATAACTGGGTTTGTGCCCTAATTTTTTATTCTTTCTTTCCTCTTGTGTACGTATGAACCGAGAGAGTTTACTTATTTTGTGATATCATGTATAGAAGTGTATAATAACTGGGTTTGTGCCCTAATTTTTTGTTCTTTCTATATTTTTCAATAAAATCTTTTTAAAATCCTCATTTGTGAATTATTAGTATTCTTTTTGTTAACTAATGTTCTTAAAATTAGCTTAGATGTAGACATGCATAATACATGCATACATCAATGTGATAAAAGTTTCAAATTTAATGTAGAAAATATGTAATTACCTACAATTATAATGTTAGGCCATATAATTGGTTTTCGTTCTGTAGATTAAGAAATTAAATAGTTCTGATTATATAGTAAAGATACATTATTTGCAAAGTGAGGTATGTGCATTCCGTTCATGAAGAATGCAAGTATTATCTATTTTAAAAAACAATAGAGGAGAGGGAGATCAAACTTGGATCTTCTTCTAATATATATAAATGGAGAAAAAATGCCACTAAACTTGAATCGTCAAACTCTTTAAAATAAACTTATATCGTACACTAAATGCGCAATGGGACGACGGTTGCATAATGTTTTAAGCAAAGACTCAACAAAGAAAGAGAGAGTAATGGGCGAGTAGCTACATGCTAACATCACATGTGTCCAGATCATATTATAATATATGAGAAATGATTTTGGCACATTATTTTTATATGCATATGCACACTCATTGAAATTCATGTCTTTTGATTCATCTTTGATTTGTACAATTCAAAAACAAAAAATAAACAATGGTGTGTAGAATCAAGAGTCTAAGTTGCGTCTCGCTAAAAATCAATGATTTTGAACCGATGAACACCCCTAAAATTTCGGAATATGCATTAGGTCTGGTTCGATTTGACTAGTGTATATCCCTTTTGCTTTAGTTTGTATGTATGCTTGGTACATCATTTGGGTGGAATTAACTGGCTTTTTGCAAAACTCAATTTACAAAAGCCCAGTGCCTTTGTCATTACCAACTACCAAATGTATGAAACCAGCCCATGCATAACTGGTAGAAAATTTAGCTAAAAAATGTTGGAATGTTGTTTTCTCTGTCATCCTATAAGCTATTCTGTTAAGAAGTAAACCACTATAACAGAAGATAAGGATCCTTATGGAGTTACTGTTTGTAATGACATGTAGAGGTGCAGAGTGGTGTGGTGGTGCTGGTTAGCGGACCAGTGGTTAGCGGACCAGTGGTGGATAATAGTATTTATGCTTAGGGATTGTATTTAGGAGAAGTAGAGGATTAATGCACCTGAACTCTCATAACCAAAAACTTTTTGAAGATCATGTTTGTGTTGTTACATGTTAGAGTTGTAAAGTATAATTAGATAATGATTTTCTCTAAGCATAATTAAATTATTGCATCAGGATCAAGCAGGCAAACTCCACCCCATTAACCTTCTGGTGTTGGACCATCCACCTTATGAGACAGATAAAGAGGGTGAGGGACAAAAACTAGGGGGTAGAAAGAGAGATGCCTTTTGCTGGTTATGATTGGCATTGACTCCCTTGTCCAAATGTCTTTGGAAAGTTCTACTTTTTCTGTCCCACTAGTGGGATTCTTCTTCACCTTCCCCAACCCAAAACAAATTAGTTCAACCCAAAAAGATCAAATTTTAAAACCTCTTCCCCATATCCTATTACTACACACAACAGGTCTCTCTCTCCCACCAAAAATTTGTAAGTATGAATGTTCGTGTCACGTTACTTTGTTTGTCTGAGACACATTTTTTTTCATATAGATACATTAAAATAAGCGAATTGGTGACGTGATAGGAGTACTGTGCCCAAGAATTTGTCCTCTCGTACCCCCTCATAGCTATTTGTAGCTAGAGGACATTTTATATGGATCTATATATAGTTTTTGCCAACTCAAGGCAACTCAGTGACCAGTCCCCATTAGTGATAGAGATGATGCTTCAGCATCAGCCTCTGATCAAGAAAGCATGGATTCTTGCTTCATATGTGATTTGGGTACTTCATCTTCGACATATATTTGTTTGATCACAAACACCTGATGAAGTTCTTGTGTTTTCTATGTATTCTGGATTTTATTTAACATTTTTATATAATAAAAAAAAGGAAAATATAGTGAAAGAAACAAGAACAAAGCAACCCTGACTCGGAAGCTACATTTTCTCTCCTTCTAATTCGAGCTTCTTTGAATTCAAATTTCACAATTCACATACACTTCTAATTTGTCTTGTTTTACCATTCAAGTTGCATTTCATGCATGCTTGACAGTTGACATCTTGGTTAGCGTATATTGCAGGTAAATTTTGTTTATGTCCCCTAATTAAGTTGTTAAAATAGATTTAATTAGCTATATGATAGGTATTTTATTGATTTAAAATCAATGGAAAATTGTTTGTTTAACCTAATTCTTTGGAAAACTAACAACTTTCTGAGAGAAATCTCAGTAACATGGAACTCTGAACCCTACTCTTTGATCCTTGTAGTAGGGATGTCATTTTTCGTGGTCCACAAACTAAAGAATATTATTAATGCAACTTATAAATCCAAATTTCCATGGAGGAGGATGTCTGTCAGTTTTGATTTGAAAATTAAAGATTCTCCTACTCTTGAATTGAAGACATGTATTTTTGTCTTGGTATATTCTAATATTTTTGGCATTGAGAAACCATCCAACTGACTTGCATAAACAGTTGATAATAAGATAAAATAGAAGTTTCATTTGTTTATTTATTGGAAACAAAAGCTTTAACTTCTAGTAAAAATGGAGATTAAATGGCAGATGGATCCAAAAGGAAACTATATTTTCTGTCTCTACCCTCAACCCCAAATGAAGAATCCCCACCGCAAAGATAATGTTGAAAGGACTCTGATGCTAAACAAACCAACCATAAGGCATCTAAGAATAAAGAGAAATGACTTGTGTATATTTGTGTTGCTTAATTTATTCAATTCAAATGCTAAAAATAAATATATATTAATTTACATGTTAAAAATAAATATATAGGTGAAGCGAAAAAAAAAATGAGTGTGCAAAAGTTACTCTCTATATATAACATGAGAGTCCTTTTCATTTCAACTTATGCATCTATTATTTTACCAACAACGTTCAATCATGACAATTAAATTTTGTGGATTCAGACAAATGTCGGTCTTGCACACGCTAGACACCACCAATCAAAGTGACTACCAACTATAAATTGATGTAAGTACACGGTGAATTGCTAGACCACATGGGTATTAAAAAAGAAAATCAACATCCAAAATCTCAAAATCTCTCGAGAGCCTCTATTTTAATTTTTCAAATGGCTCCCAAAATATTAGGACCGGCTCTAAGTACACATTCATAATGAATGTATACACTTGAGCAATTATAAATGTGTACACTTGAGCATAAGTACACATTTTGAAGCACTTCAAAATACTGAAAACTTGGATTTTTCCTTCATTTCCTTCATTTTTATTTTCCTTTTCACCTTCCTTATATCTTGATTTTTTCCTTTTTGGACTAATTAAATCCACGTTTCCAGTCTGAAAATAAACAAATCCTGATCCTAGCTAGGGTCTATAATATACTTTCTACAGTCACGCAGTTGCCCTAGGGTTTCGGTTTCTGCAATCTCAATATAAAAGGCACCCAGTAAACAATTCACAGAAAAGTTTTTACCAAAACAAACCGCTCTCCCACTTTCTCTCATTGCTCAGACCAAAAAAAAGAAAGGGTATCTCTCATTGCAGTGAAAAACGAAGCCTTTTTCCTTTTTCCTTTTCCTTTTCCCCAATTAGGTGAATATAACGACAAAAAGAGAGAGACTGGCCACCTTACCACACTGGCCATTTCATCTTTTTCTTTTGTATTGGTATTGGAAAAATTCAACAATACATAGTAATATTAATCATTATTTTATGTGTGGATTCTGTGACAAACGTTAGTTTCCTTGACGCTGAAGGACAGTTAGGGCATCCGCCTGTTTTTTCTCAAAAGAGATTCAAACAAAGAGAAAGCTCTCAAATCCCTCTTCCCTTTCCAGCATCCTATGTCTCCTTTCATCCCTTTTGATGGAGGCTCTCTTTAATTTGCTTTTCTTCTAAAACCAAAAAAACTTGTTACCCAGTCGTTATTGGACACAACCCATTTTTGGTTTTTGCTCACAGTTGTCTTAGTTCACATGGACTTTCTCATAGGCCTTTTGAGCAATGGTAAAAATTCATTTCACAAGCATTTCCCAAGTTTTGCATATCTAAAATTCCAAGTTATTATGTGGATTTAGAACTACTTCAACCCAAAAATAACATGCAATTAACTTTTATTGAAAACTTGGGTTATATTCATGAATCATCTTGTGTGCCATTTAACGAATTGGTACATTATCATTCACTAAGAATAATGTTCCATCTTCCATACACAATGTAAAAAAATTAATGTTTCATTGAATGTTAGTGACAAAATCTAAAAATTTGATGTGACTTTAGCAATATGAAAGTAAATTTGAGTATAGTTCTAATTTGTATCCAACAACTGAATCACCTTCAATAACATGCAAAGAGCTTATAACTCAAGGATAACTAATTTTCACACATTCATTTTTTTCTTCTGCACATCTATTAATTTTGTCATTTGATTCTCTTTTACTTTATTTAATCTAACAACCATAAAATAGAGAGGGTGTCTAGGAAAAGAAAATAGACTGTGAAAACTATTTTCCTAACTCAAGTGATTACAACTATAAATTTATGTACCCGAAATTCTTTGTTTTGTTCCCCTTCTCTCCAATATCACATGTACATTTAAGAGTAAAAAGTGGAGACGCAAAGTTTTATAACTCAAGTGATTAAAAATATTTATCATTGCAGTCAAAGTTAAGTTCAATTTTTCCCTCCCATAATCGCTTGTATCAAAAGTAAAAAAAAAATGAAGACTAGATGTGAGAATAATAAATAATTATGATTATTGCCATGTGTATTTTCCATTTGTAATACATATCAATGGTATGCAATACTCCATATGTAGGTCATGCTAGAGTCTTAGGCCAGTGACCATATAGATCAATCAGCATGGGACAAGGGTGGAGGGGCGGTCACCAACTCCCACTTGCTTCACAACAAGAGAAGAGAATGTTGAAATTTTGGTGTGGTTATTTAACTTATATTTATGACACACAAAAAATTTAATTAAAATTTTCAATAAAATAATATATTTACACTGTAAAATATCAAAATAAATTAATATAGAATTCGCTATTTATAATATTCGGGCCTAATAATTTTTTTTAACTCAATTTACAATGAAAAAAAATACCGTTAAACCATTAAATAAGTTGCAAACAATCAATAAAATATAGTAAGTCTTCACTCACGCACGCTATACATCCAGAGTCAGAGTCACAGCCACTATTTATCATCCTCCACCCATTTGTCCTTTGGCTGAGTGAAAGAAAGAAAATTGTCCACTTTTGGAATCCTTTGACATTCAGGGGTCTTCCATTATTACCACCACAAGTCCATTGCCAACTTTTCTTCTCCCACTAAACCCCCCACGACCTGGTTTTTCCTTCTTTTAACGAAAAGCCAAAGCCAAAGCTCCCCCCATTGGAAAAAAGCTCAAAAATTTACAGTCATATCGTCACAGAGAAGCTCCTCGGTCAAAAGGGTCCTCTTTTCTGAGTCGTTTTTTGTGGGTTTTAGGCACCATTTCAGCTCTACAATTTTCAGACTCTGATAGCAGCAAGTTTTCACTTTCTGGGGTTTTTCCGGGAAGTTGAAAAATGCAAGTGTAAAAGTTAAAGTTTTGGACATTCGAGTCTGATTAGAGGCGTTTGAGAAATTTTTCCCCACTTTTGGGCTGGTGGGTAAGTGGTAAGTGACATTTTCCTCTGTTTTCTGTGTTGAAATTTCTTCACTGAAATTATTTACCGTTGTGTTTTGGGATGGTTTTTGCAGAGATTAATGTGGTTTGGGGGGATGAGCGGCGGTGAAGGTAAAATGCTGGGATTAAGAGTGAAAAAACACAAGCGTTCAAAAAGGTATGTTTTTGGACTAATTACCAAGTATATTTTTCGGTGACAACTCATTAAGTTTATTTCTTTTGTTAGCTAGCAGCCACTGTTCTCACTCTTTTGCCTAATTTTAGTATGTATACTTGTTGAAATTCTTGAACTGGAAAAACTTGTGGGGTGGATTATTTGGGACAAATGGGAATCTGAGCTTTCACAGCTGCAAAGAATTTTTCTTCAAGTGACAACACTGAATTTCTACTAACCTCCATTTTTTGGATTCAGACCAAAAAACAAAACTTCCACTTTGGCATGTTACTACTTTGCTGCTCAATTATTCTTTCATGGAGGAAGGCCTCAATTTTTTTTAATTGATATGATTCAGAACCCAAGAGAGGGAAAAACTTGAGAGGTCTTAAATTCATTGGGACCCTTCGATTTCAGGTGTTTTTTGTTTGGAATTTCAGGTGTTATCCATGAAGTTTTTTCGATTCTCTCCCAAAAATTTATAGCTTTTCTCTCCCCAAAGTCTTTGTATTTTCATGAGCTATTGAGGGTATTGAATTTTTTTCTCTTCTGTGCCAAATTTATTTTTTTTCGTTTTCTCTAAATCTTTCCCAACTTTTTTTTCGTCTTAAAGTTTGTAATCATGAGTAGTGAAGGATATTCAACCCGAAATTTCATGTTCCTCTTGTTTGAGAAGAATACCTTGAGCTTGGGCTTGTAAATGGACAAATCATGTATGCGGTGGCCTACGTGTGGAATGAAAGACGTCAAATGTCCTCTTCTTCAATCAGTATCAATTAATTCATTTTATCCACACTTATGCATTGCCAGCTTTCCTGAGAAGAAAAGAGTGGAGGAAGATGATTTGGATAGTTCCAGTGAAGCATCAGACCGTGTAAAGCTGGTAAGATCACTACTACATTTTAGCTGTTTGCCTATATTATTCCATAATCATTATCTTATAAAGAAGGTTAGATATCTTAAAGCTAGTGATCTTAGTAGCTTATTGTTCGTTTGACTACCAATTTTATTAAGTCTTAAATTAAAGATCTTAAGCTTAGTGTCAGGCTGCCCGCTTGAACATTATATTTATTGGCCCCTCTAATTTTTCCTTTTGTTCCAAATATTTAATCTTAACCAAATATTTGTTGAGGCAAGTTGAATAGACTGATGATTATTTTGATAATTCACACATTAAAATTCTGGACTCTGGCGTCAAAAAATAACTTTATATCTGACCTATGGAGTGGATCTAAAACCAGGATATGGGACAGTTCAAGGGCCGTGTTACAACAACCAAGAAGAAACAATCTCCTACCGTGGAAGTGCACAACTCTTTAAAGCAAGAGGTATACCAAACTTGTATATTTTTATATCCAACCCATTATGTGCAAGCAGGCTCCAGCTTTAACTTTTCTTACTGATGTTAGTTGTTTTAAATATTTTGTTCACAGATTCTACAGCTTGAGAAAAGATTACAAGATCAGTTCGAGGTCCGTCATGCTTTAGAAAATGCATTGGGTTATAGGTCTTCCATCCATCATACCACAAATGAAGGTGTGATGCCTAAGGTATAATGCTTATTCTGTCTTCATGTTAAATTTTGTCTTTCTTTCCTTTTTAATGTATATGAAATATTTAACAGGGATAATTACATAACTACATACATGCTCTATTTGTGTCGTATTATGTTGCACACTCTGAAATAATCTTGTAAGTTTTATCTGACATCTTGACACTGCTTTTATGTAACTCCAGCCAGCTACAGAATTGATTAAGGAGATTGCTGTGTTAGAATTAGAAGTCGTGCATTTGGAACAATATCTTCTCTCGTTGTATAGGAAAGCATTTGATGGACAATTGTCCTCTGTTTCCCCATCTAAGAAGGATGAACGACTAAAACCAACTCTAACAACCCCAAAAAGCAGGTTCCTGGAAGTTTCTGAACCTGATATGCCACTGGAGAGGGAAAACTTGGCAGTTCAATCCAATGGTCAGTCACTTGAAAATTCACAGAAGGAATTCAATGGAATTGGAGGAGAAGACAAACTATTAGATTCCAGTGTTCACCGTTGCCACTCCTCACTTTCACAACGCTCTGCATTCTTAAGTAGAACTTCTCCAGAAGAGTCTTTGGCGAAAGCTTTGCGTTCATGTCATTCTCAACCATTGTCCATGATGGAGGTAATTTCCGTGCATTGTTTTTACCATTTTCTTGTTAAATTTTGTTCCCCTTAAAATGCTTGTTATTTTCTATCACCACACATCATGGCATAAGCTGCTTTACTTCACCATTTTGACTGAAGAAGATTCTTGTTCGTGGTGATACTCTTGTAATAGTGACAATTATGGGAAACCTAACTTTAGAGGGTTTAACTTCTTTTTATAGTATGTATGGCAATTTGGAGGCTTTATCTGGATTATGACTTTCAATTGTTTTTCCAGTATGCTCAGAATACTTCGTCAAATTTAATTAGTCTGGCAGAGCATCTTGGTACACGCATTGCTGATCATATTCCAGAGACACCTAACAGGCTTTCAGAGGACATGATCAAGTGCATGTCCACCATATATTGCAAGCTTGCGGAACCACCCTTGTCACATAATGGTCTTTCATCTCCCAATTCATCTTTGTCATCAACAAGTGCATTTTCACCACGAGATCAGAGTGACATGTGGAATGGGAATAATTCATCTTTTGATGTACGATTGGATAATCCTTTTCATGTTGAAGGACTTAAAGAGTTTAGTGGGCCATACAGCACAATGGTTGAAGTGCCATGGATTTATAGAGATAGTAAAAAACTAGGTGATATCGAGCACTTGCTACAACATTTCAGGTGAGCCTTTATGTACCCATCTGAATTAAATTCCATGTTCTCTTGATATTATCATTATGCTTATTGAGTTATCCTGTTACAGGTCACTTATCTGTCGTTTAGAGGAAGTTGATCCAAGAAAGTTGAAAAATGATGAGAAGTTAGCGTTCTGGATTAATGTGCACAATACATTGGTTATGCATGTAATGTTCACCACCTTTAATATACTTTTTTTACATCGTGATTTTCTTTGGATGTTTGTTACTGGATTGTAATCAATATTCTGTTTCTGACAGGCGTATTTGGCTTATGGGGTTCCTCAAAACAATGTAAAGAGAGTATTTTTGCTTTTGAAGGTAAGAATAGTTCCACTGGCTTTACTTAGGGGAAAAAATTGAGTACCGGCTTTGATTTACTTGGTTTCTTTTACTATCCAGGCTGCTTATAACATTGGGGGCCACACAATCAGCGCAGACACAATGCAGAGCTCTATCCTTGGATGCCGAATGTCTCGCCCAGGACAGGTAGATCCTAAGACAAACATGCATGTGCACTCTGAAGCATTATGAAATGCTTGTTTTTGCTTAAAATCTGCATGGGATTCAAACTTACAACGGTATGTCTCTGCTTGCAGTGGCTTCGTTTGTTACTTACTCCAAGGACGAAATTCAAGACTGGAGATGAACGGCAAGCATATGCAATTGACCATCCGGAACCTCTTCTACACTTTGCACTTTGTTCAGGAAGCCATTCTGACCCTGCGGTACTTAATTAACTTCATTTTTACTTTCTTCATAAATCTTAATTCTAGCATTAGCTCATAAATATTAAGCTTTGCTGCATCAGGATTACAATAGTATCTGTCAAGGTTCGGTTCCCTTGCACTATACCCAAACAAAAGAAAATCCAACAAGAATATTTGAAGACCTTATCCTCTATCAAATTTCCTTGATATGCTCTTAGCTTTTTATGTTTTTACTTGCAAGGAATTGTATGAACGTTCTATGATCTTTTTCAGGTTCGTGTATACACACCCAAGAGAGTATATCAGGATCTGGAAACTGCAAAGGAGGAGTACATTCGAGCTACCTTTGGAGTGCGCAAGGACCACAAAATTCTTGTACCAAAGATTGTTGAGGCATTTGCAAAGAGTTCGGGTTTGTGTCCGGTTGGTATTTTGGAGATGATCCAACATACATTGCCAGAATCTTTGAGGAAGAGTGTCAAGAAGTGCCAGCTTGGGAAACCCCGCAAGAGCATCGAGTATATTCCTCACAATTTCACTTTTCGGTATCTAATTTCTAAAGAGCTGGTGAAGTGAACACTTGCATAGGGTCCCATACATTCATCAAGTAATCTGCATTGTTGTTAAGGTTTTTGTGGTAGAAAAATTCGTGTATCTCTTCTGTACAAAGTAGAATATGAACCCGAAAAAAAATGTACAAAGAAGCGAGGGCCGGAGAATAGAATGGCGTAACCTAGCAGCATTTTGTATCTGCATTATCTTGTATTAGGCTATGCAAAGTACCTGCAATGTTGTGAATGAATTGAGATTGTGCATTTTAATTAATACTGTAAATATATCTTTTGTTAGCCTTAAACCATCATTATTAATAGATTGCATTTCATCTCATGTGTCAATGAACTCTGCACGTGAGAGTCACATGTTTATCAGCAGTTTTTTGTGTCGGTGGAATTGGAATTTGAATTCTTATGTTATGTACAGTGTACCCATTTTTGGATCACAAGAATCTCCCTAATTCCAAATTTGGGTTTCTGCATCATATATTTCTAATTTCTTGGATCTCCCAAATCCATTTTCTTAAAATATAATCGCGCAAATGCAGCTGTATTTTGCAACCCAAAAAACACAACAAATCACAAACACAGAAAAGAGATCTCAACAATCATAGTGATTACATTACATAATTAGCAGCAAAACACCCAAATAATTTGCCTAATTTACATCAAACACCCTAAGTCCAACCCCTTATTTGCTAATCAACCCCTCAAGATCATAGATGATAACGCTTACAAAAACTACACTCAAATTAGCTTCAACCTCAACTTCTCTCTCATAAAGTTCGAGAAACTTACCTGCACCTGGACTGCCGCGACGACATGTCGTCTAATTGGTTTGAGATTCTGTCACGGTAATATCCCAAATACAAGGAAGTTATTTTTCCCCTAGTAGGGGCTCTCCCCTACAACATTCCCAGGAGGATTATAAAAACAAATGCTCAAGCTGCTCTGCTCTTTCACACATGTAGCCTGAGCACACCCCAACTCCAAAGACTTCCTCCACACCACCTGGGTGTACACACCACACCTGTGATTTGGCACACAAGAGTTCTCACTGTGGTTGTAGAAGTCCTTCTCTTTGACCCAAGTGTCCACAACCATGGTTGGACTCACTGACTGCCCACTTGCCCACAGCTGATTGGCTCCATACTTGCTGCCACTGGTGAGGTTAGCAAAGTTGCAGGCTTGGTTGTTTCTTTGGTACCTCACTAGCTTGCTTGTTGCATTGGCCAGAGACTCACTCCACTTGAGCGGCTCAACACCCACGGCTGCCCTGGCTTGGTTGTGAGCTTGGAGGTACTCTCTGGCTGAAGGGTTGGGGGTTGGCACCTGAGCCGCCGCAACAATGGCTGAGCTGATGGCTAGAGCCAGGGCTGCTAGGACTAGCAAGGGATGATGATGGGCCATTTGATCTCTGATCTGGTGTTTGATGTGGTCAAATATTTAGTTGTTGTGTCTAGTTATTTATAGAGGGAGGCTTTGTGTTGGTGAAAGGAATGGAGTGGAGTTACTGGTTTGCCCTTCTTTGTGGGAGTAATGTTGAAAGTACCAAAATTTGTAGACTATATTAATTGATCACAGGAGTTGTGATTGATGTGCTAATTGGTAGGTAATCATGATAATTGGTAGTAATTGTTAGACAATCATTAACCCAAAAAGTTAAAGTATTTTGTACACGGAGAGACAAATTATAAGATAAGAGAGACAAACATATAGGTGCAGTTTCATTTTTAATCCGCATCTTGCGAATGCAAACCAACAAAGAAGTGCAGGGGGAACGAGAATTGTACTTCTCAAACTAACGAGACAAACATAGGCGACCAACAAAGAACTTAGGACCGAACTTAAGACTACTTGCAAAGGGATTTAGATCCTTGGCAGATCTTTAACAGGGAAGTGCGCGGATCAAGAGATCTGGGCTGTTCAAACTTAATAATGCGGTTCAAATATAAAGTTTGCCTTGTTTTGCAAAATTTTTTTGAGCCTCATGATTAAGTTTGAACTATTCGGATCTCTTGATCCGCGTGCTCTCCTGCTAAAGATCTGCCGAGCAAATTCCTTGCAAAGAAGACTCTAATAGTGATATCATGTTGGACAACTATTAACCCTAAAATCTTAACGTGTTAGGCGACGAGCCAATAATATACATCAAGCTTATAGGAATGAGTAGTACATAATAATTTTCACATCATGCATTTCAGAGGCTAAAATCAAAAGATTTATAGCATCCAATCTATAACTTTATTTAATTAGTGGCACATGAGGCCCTGATATCAGATTATCCGTAATACCTAACCCCTCCTGCTAATAGGGGATTTGCCCTTGATAGTTCCCTGGAGGATTATAAAAACAAAGAGTTAAAACTAGTCTTCTCCTTGACGCATGTGGCCTCGGCACACACCAACTCCGAAGAATTTCTCCACACAACCTGCGTGTACGAACGACACTCATGATTCTGCACGCATGAGTTGTTGTCGTGGTTGTAGTGCTGCTTCTCCGCCGCCCAGGATTCCACAGCCAAACGAGGTGTGATCGGCCGCGACCGCACAACCGACCAAAGCTGGTTGGAGTTGTACTTGGAGTCGGAGCCACTCAAACTGGCGGGGTCTGCTGCCATGTCGCAGCGGTTGTTGTCTCTTTGGTGGCTCACCACCCGCTCGCGGCTTTTGCAATGGATTCGTTCCACTTGAGAGGCCCGACGCCCACCGCGGCTCTTGCTTGGTTGTGGGGTTCCAGATACTCTCTGGCCGCCGCATTTGAGGGAGGTGGCACAGGAGCTGCCGCCCGTCGGGCTGAGGCGGAGCTATGGCAGCATATGGCCAGAGTCAGTAGTGCTACATCCAAAGGATATTGGGCCATTTCTTTTTCTTCTTAATGATGATTTGATGGGCTAATATATGTGATTATATGTTATCAATCTTTTGTTGTCGTCCAGTTATTTATAGAAACCGTAGAAGCTCTTGTGTTGTACTTGTTGAATTTGATGAAGGAATTAATTTAGTTAAGACGACAACTAGCATGAATACATGACTTTACATGTGATCAGCATAACACATGATATGGTTAATTTCCGTCAAATTAATCTTTTGTTAGGATTATGTAAGTAATATTAGGAACTAAAGCTGCATCTTAAAAAGATGCGTTACTTGAAAAAAAATCACAATGCTTGAGTTCTTCAAATCTCTTTCGAGTCATCATGATTTGAAGGTAAGGTTTAATTGTGACAAGGCTTGGTCTTAAATTAATTAAGACTACAAAAAATTTCACGTAGTAGTGGATGATCTTCGGCGTTGATGGTGAGGAATCAGCGCATATCTTCAATTTTATCCATGTCTCATGTCTGCCTTCATGTCTTAGGAGATGGCATAATTTTGACAAACTTGAAGGCATGCATATGGATGAAACTTGGACATCTCTCCCAATTCTTAATTGTGATACATTATTATTCTTTACTTCAACACTGATTAATCAACATCTCTTAACTTAGCTAATAGCTAATAGGGACTTTCCCCTTCAAAGTTCCCCGGAGGATTATAAAAACAAACAGTAACACTCCTCTGCTCCTTGACACACGTGGCTTCAGCACACCCCAACTCCAAAGACTTTCTCCACACAACCTGCGTGTACGAACGACACTCATGACTTGGCGAGCACGAATTATTGTCGTGGTCGTAGTACTGCTTCTCCTCCACCCAGTTCTCCACCGCCACCCGCGGCATTGCTGGCCTCGTCAGCACCCTTGTCCAAAACTGGTTGAAGCCATACTTGGAGTCTGAGCCAGTCAAACTGTTAGGGTCTGCTGCTAGGTCGCAGCGGTTGTTGTCTCTTTGGTGGCTTACCACTTGGGTTGCGGCTCTTGCTAAGGACTCGCTCCACTTTAGAGGCCCAACACCGACGGCAGCTCGTGCTCGGTTGTGAGCTTCCACGTATTCTGTGGCCGCAGCTGCAGCGGCGACATGGGCTGAGCTGTGGCATATGGCTAGAGTCACTAGTGCTACTACTACAACCAATGGATACTGGGCCATTTTTTTTCTTAATAATGATTTGATGTGCTACATATGATTTTTTTTATTTGATATCAATCTTTGTTATAGTGATACTTTTGTGAATTGGTGGAAGGAATGAAGTGATATTTGGTTTGCCATTTTCATAAGTACAAATGCGACCACCTTGCAAACACGAATATGATAAGGGTGATGATTTTGGCACTCCAAAATCGCCTTCAAACGGCCTTATGCACTTCTCAGGTGTGAGAGAGTGAGGAGTGTGGAAGGTGAATTTGGATTTAGGGTTCTTCTCAATTGTAATCAACACATGACCTGTTCAATTAATTTCCGGAAATGTGATGTTCTTCTCGATTGTTTATTAATTCCTTTAAGGTTAGGGTTTGGTGGCTCGGCCAGTACTAAATTATTCCAATTAAATTGGATTAATGTCATGTTTGTTGATTGGTTATTAACTTATAATTGTTGATTTTAGACTTGTTAAATTGGACAACAATTTGACTTATTGTGTCTTACAAGTCTCATCATCTAGAACCGAGCGGTGAGACTTTATAAAACTGACTTAGACTCAACTTCAATCTTATCCAGTCTCGCCACGGAACAAGTCCTTTTAACCAAAAATTCAAAAGGAGTATTGATTAATTTGATTGTTCGTCCAAGAAATTCCCAGCGATCGAGTTGGTTGATGGTTGAATAGTAATAAAGTGATTAAAGAGCGGTGTAGCATGTATGTACCCTAATTGACCAAATGTACATAAATTTCCCACGTCAATGCACGTGTGCCATTGACTTTATCTGTGGCTATTGGCTATGGAGATCGTCAGTCTCTTGGAACCCTGACCTGAATTTATAGCTTCGGCGTTATGACCTACACGACAACATTTTTCACACCCACCTTGTGATGGTGGTTGCTTTTAAAACCTCCGCAAATGCATGAATTTGTGTTGACGCACAAGAGATCAATACATGCATATAAGAGACGTCGTGTTCTTATTGAATATATGACGCATCTTGTATTTAAGAAACAATGAAAGTCTTGCACAATATGTGTTGGATTGTCCTGGTGATTAAACTTTTCGACTTCAGCCCACTATGTTCAGGGTTTAAACATTTTCTCCTCCCTATAGTATAGAATATCGCATGTACTCGAAAAATGAAAGTCTTGCATAGTGCATTTTTGCTCACCACCCCTTCAATTACTGTTAAATGAATTTGATTTTAAATGAGTTTGATTTAATATACTATTACACAAATTTCAAATTTAAACTCATCTTAGAATAATCAATGAGATTATGAGCATCACTACGTTGATTTAATATACTATTACACAAATTTCAAATTTAAACTCATCTAAAAATAATCAATGAGATTATGAGCATCACTACCACTTAAGATCGGTGCGTAAAAATATTTCCGAACTAGAAAACAACATTTTTGCACACCTTGTATCAATGTTAAGTTCGGGGTTAATTTACTATTGGGCCATGTTGATGATAAAGGTCCAAATAACTCAGCTGGGTTGGGCCTGGGCTCACATGCAAGCTTCCCCCTTATCAAATAAAGCCTGCCCCAGTAAAAAACTAGTCCTACATTCGTTATTTTTTTTTTTGTTTTGGGATTGGAACTAGTCCTACATTCTTGCATACACAACCGGATTTTGATACCGGAAAAATAGAAAAATGGTCCCCAATTTTCTCATTGCAAAGTATTTAAATGTCAAAGTGTATTTCACTACATCACTCAATTCGATCACAAAAAAATAAAAAATTTAATACCCAAAAAATAAAAATTCAGGGAAAATTGAGCTTGGAAATTAGGCGACCGCCGTCTCTGGCCAGCGCAGAGTTGGCCTTGATAGTAAGATCGCAAAGGTCCGGCAGAGAGAGGGGCTTCTGGGTCTGATGCAGTGGCAACAGGAAGTAAATTTGGCCCGGCTGGAGCTCCTCCTCGTCGGGCACGTGGGTCAAGCACGTGCCGACAGACATGGTTTCGGAGTTGCAGAGGAAATGATTGGGATTCTGGGAAGTGATGTGCTTTGCTTGGGTTGGTCGCTTCAACTCTTGCATCCGACCGTCCGCGTGGATCACTATGCTGCTTGTCGGCCGTCTGATCGCATCTGATCCTGGTGCTCCTCCTCCTCTGCTTTTTGTGCTGGTCGGAGTGGAAGCACAAACGCCCATATTTTTGGGATTTTCACTGGGAGATGGGGGGAGGGACGGAGTGGCAGGGAAAGAAGAGGTTTTTCTTCTTTTTAACTCGGTCTGTGGTTTTAAGTTACTTTTTTTTTAACATTGACTAATTAGCCCAAAAAGAATTAAAAATTAAGGTATTTGTCTATTTTTTTTTTAATAAAATGATATATTTATACTAAGGGGTGGAAAGTTTGAGTCAAAGTCGTACAAATAGAGTTGCCATAATAATTTGGTTACGAACTTATTATGTATGAACCTAAGACATCTCACTGACAAGTAGAGAGAAATATCACTAGATCATAATATTAAGTAACTTTGTATAATGCTAATGTCTAGAATTAGATTAAATTGATATAGTGTGTGTTTAAGGAAGAAATGAAAAAATTGTGTCTAATTTAAAATATAATATGAATTACTTATTAAGAAAATTTATTCATTCCAATTCGAGCCAAAATGAGAGGATTAGATGGTCGAAATTTCTTTCATGTCTAATACTTCTAAAATGAAAACTCCTCCACATCTACTTTTAGGAGTAGGCTACAATGCTCGCAAGCATTGAATGCTTACACCGATCTCACCATTAAAATGAGGGAGGAGAGAGGAGAGAGAGGGAAAAGGAGGGTGAGATCGGTGTGAGCATTCAATGCTTGCGAGTACTGTAGCCAGTCCCCTACTTTTAATATACCATGAATTTTATAAGTTATTCATTCTCATGAGTCATGAGTATCGAGAGACCAAACAAGGCCCAAAGAGTTTAGTGAAATAGTATTATATTATTGAGTTAGGAGAATAATATAGATGGAGATTTCTAGTACCATGGTAACATTTCATCTGTTTATAATTTCGTTATACAAAGTTAGGAGACGAAAAAAACATTATAATATTATATTGCAAGACTTTGAGCTCAAGAACTTCAATTCAATCTCTTCTCTACTTACTATTTTAAAAATAATAATTTATGTGCAATATTGAAATAAAAACATTATAAAAGTCGAGAGTATTCCATACAAATCTCACTGAAAACTGAAAAGAAAGAGTATCACATAAGATCCTTAGCATTAATTGTTTGGATAATTCTCACTTTATTATCATAAAAAATCATAAAATTCTCACTTTACTGTACTTACTTTTTTTTCGTCTCACTTTCATACATCTGTTAGTTTATTCGTAAAGTTTTTCGTTAATTGATGACGTGACAGGACTTTGGCCCACTAAAAATATAAAATTATTATAAAACTAAAGAAAATAAACAATAAAGAAGAAAACAAACTCTTATTCTCCAAACAACCAACTCCTCAGGCCACCAAATCCAAATCAAACACAACAAATCTAAAGAAATTGAAAAATTCAAAGTTAAAAAAGAGTTTGGTGTGGAGGGGGTGAGGTGGATGTGCAGTGGAGTCGGTGAGGGAGAGGGAAGATAAAAGGGAAATGTTTTTCTTTTTATTTATTTATTTTTATTAATTAATTAATTTTTAATGTGTATTGTTCATGTGGCACAAATTTGGTGGGCCACAAATTGTCATGTCATTAGTTAACATAGCACTTGATGGATAGACTAACAGAAATATAAAAGTGTCAGAAAAATCAAACTTTATGTATGAAAGTGAGACAAAAAAAACTAAGGGTAGCAAAATGCGAATTTCATGATACTTGAGGGTAGTAAAGTGAGAATTACCCTAATTGTTTAATGCTCTCAAATGCACATCTCCAATCACCACTGCAGACCGCAAATGGCGCTTTACCATAGTGTCGAAAAACAATAATGTCTATGAACCTTGGTGCGGTTTCGATCCCCACCAATTCTCTTCTCCCGTAACATATATAACCTACTAACGCTATCGTTTGTTAAAAAAAAATCATCATCGCAGACCAAAAAGGCTTTTAATTTACTTCATTTCACAATGATATTTTCTTTAGCAACTACTATATGATAATTTTCTAACAGTTTCTTAGACAGAGAAATTTGAACTTGAGTGCATAAGAGTTAGCACATTCGCTTTAGTTAATATGACTAGGACCACGTTTTTCTGGTCCAATCGTTTTAATTTTCTTCATTTCACTATGATGAATATGCATGTTTTAGGATGGATTTTTTTGATGAAAAACAAGGTTGTGATGCATGAAATATGTAGATACAAAAAGTTGGTTGAGCAAATTACAAATCGCAAAATCACAATCACGCAAAAATATAAATATTTTAACTTGGTTCATTCAAACCGGGCTACCACAAGATGTTATTTTTTGTTTCACTACACACTATAAAGATGTTACGAGTTACTTATATAGCAAGGAAATACCATTCTTTTCAAATTTTCGGTGCGAAATAAATAGGGCTCGAAACAAGATTTTCTTATAAGTATTTTATGTGAGTAAAGCATATATGGAAAGGCGTTCACATTTCCAACTTTCACACAAGGACCATATAATAATGCTGTAAAAGTATTGGTTGATTGGTGAAATTAAGAATTTCAGTAACTGTCAGTACAACATATGTTGGATGGACTTAATGAACTTAATCGATTTTGATCATAGAGACTCATGTAGAAGCACCTGGAAGTAGTTTCATGTTGTTATGTGTTTTTTAAGAAAGTGTTTTTATGACTCATAGACTTCTAAGTTTTTATGTCAAACATAAAAGAGTTTTTTACCTACCATAAAACACTTTTAACTCTTTCATTAAGAACAGTCTCAAATAAACGTGGTTATTTAATCATGATAATTAGATATGATAAAGAACTAAAATTTGAAGGACAAGATTGTTTTATAACACTAATTTGTGCATAAATGGCATGTGATGAGCTATTGATTTTGTGTTAAAAATATATAATTTGTTTATAGTCAGTTAAGCTTATAAAATTGTTTAGTGACTTGACCATATATTTCAATTTAATCTTCGTTCCTCTTCCTCTTCCTTATCACGAATGACTTGTAATATCAATGCTAAAACCCACTTACTAAATAAGGATAATACTGGATGCAACATATCATCTCGATAATTTATTTTGATCAAATAAAATCAACGATCAGAACCGTTCAATTTATTAATCTTTGTTTAAAAATCACCCCTACAAAAAATTATTTCAATCGGCGATCATTTAGTGATTCAAACATATAAAATAAATCAACAGTGTAAGTACCAAGTAACATATTCATGATGAACCATCCATTTATTTGATACGTTTGGATAATAAAACGATATCCAATTCGAATGATTTTTTGTAAAAGTGATCTTTAAATGAAAATTAATAAATTGAACGGTTTCGATCGTTGATTTATTCGGTCAAGATATGTTATTTACAAATAAGGAAATTATGTACATCCCCACATGAGAGGATGAAAGTATTATCGTATAAGGTTTAAAATACAATTAACCAGATGCTCGTGGTGGCCACCAATACCATGTATATAATACCATGTATATAGTCAATTAGCTTTTGTGCCAAGCAAATTGAAGGGGGAATGATCCCTCGATGCTTATCCACATAACCATTGTTTAAATATACGAACTTTTTATTTAAAGTTCGACTCGTTGAAAGGATGGTATGAAAATATATAAAGAATGGAGAAGCTAGACTTATTGTCCACAAAGTTATACATCATGTCACAATTGCAGGAATGTAATTCTTTTATCTCCATCCAATATGCCCTCTCCTATTCCTATATAATGATTCTTTTTCCTGTGTTATACTCCAATATATACCGTCACTTTTACGTCCCATAATCATCTACTTCTGTTTGATAATAGCAAGATGCTATAGTCTATATGTGCTCTCTGGATAGAATACTATTCCTTTCATTTTCCATTTTTTAGATTACTTGTTACCTAATTATTGTAACTTAATTCAAGATCAACTTTTTAAGCGGTGAATTGTCTTAGTAGTTAGAATTTTTCTCTTCAACCTACTCGTCTCGAGTTCAAATCATTTCTCATCTCCTTAATATAGAATATCACTTGTAATAAAAAAAAATTAATTCGAGATCAACTTCAAAATGTACTATATATTGGTATTGCTCATGGAACATTAAAAAGGGGAATGCAACTATAGCATAATTAACTAGTCGATGTAACACATAAATTTTGTTTTTCAGTAAGGAAAATTAATAAATTAGGTCATCCTCCACCTATAAACATGGGACTCATCAATTCTATGTGAATGGGAGGCGCATTTTTTTAAGCTCAAGGTGTTACTTAATTAGCCCACCTTGTTCAGCACTAAAGTCTCGTTTGATCTCTAAAACTATATTGGAAAGAGTAGCTCATCATATTCAAAGAAGAAATAAGAAAAATATTTACAATCTGAAGGTCGAAGATGAATAATTTTATTAAATAAACTATTACAATTCATAAAAAATTGAGAAGAGTAGAAGCGATAAGTTTCTTTTATGTCTAATCCTTTCAAAGTGATAAGTCATTCACTTTTGTCAGCAATGTACTTTAAAAAAAAAAAAGACCAGTTAGTGGTCAAAACATGTCAGTCTACCCTTTCAGCTTTCGAAGATCAGCAATATATCTTAAAGATAATGAGTTATCAATTTCAATACAATCCTCATAAATGAGGCCTAAGAAACCACTAATATAATGCAATCTTAAGAACCACTTCTATGATTTTTCCCTGCGATTTCAATCGAACTTTTAAAGATTATATTATGCAGGACTAATTATTAATTTGATGGTAATTATGTATAAACAATTACGCACTTCCCCAACTAATGGGTCACATAAACTGCATTCATATATAATGCAATCTGCATTCTGGTACGGACTTATTAATATTGATTGGGATAGGCCTGGCGATGATTGCAAAGAATAATAAATTCCACTTGAGAACTTTCTCGAACCAAGAGGAAGAAGAAAAAGAAAAGCAACACCATGTACTTCTTAAACTTTTATCCCTTTTAATTTTTTTGAATTAATTATGAACTTTTCCTTTACTTTTATTAGTTTTGTTACTACCCTTTATTTAAATTTTCATTTTAGTCTATCTTTAGAGATTCACTGATCCAGTTAGCTCTCCAATACTTTTCTTAGTTTAGATTGGGAACAGATGTGTATCTTTTTAGATTGGTAAATATTCGATTCAATCCATAGTAACAAAGAAAAAACCTTCAGTAGGCATGAAATTAGTATAAACTCGGACATTCTAAATTCAAATTCTTAAATTAAACTATTTAATTGTGTGGCTGGCATTTGATTGTGTATTTGAAATTTATCATATACCTAATAAAGAAGTGAGCATTTTCGGCCTCTGGAATGGTGAACTGCTGTGACTTACCCACCAAAAACTAATTAGTCCTCTTTTAAAAAAAATAAATAAATAAATAAAGAAGTGAGGTGTGCAAGTTTTTCTCATTAATCATGCAATTTTTTCTCATGAAAATATATATAATGCAAATATAATACAAATAACATCACTTCTGTCATTGTCTTTCACCCTACATTCGTTAGTGAAATTGTAATGATAGAAAAAAATAATGCACTTGCCTTTAATGTGTAGTGAGTATAGACAAGAAAAGTAAGTAATACAAATTTTACGAAATAATAAAATTATTGGACATAAAAAATTAATGCATTTGTTGACATACTTATTAATAAAAGTGAGTCATATTGTCGTTGTGAGCTCTATATGTATTAAATAGCGTATCAACAAATATATCAATTTCGTGCATAGGTAAATCACCTTCGTAAAAACCCTAGTCATATAGGCATATGATTATTGTGATAAACAGCTGGATCCAAGGGCTCTACTATCAAAGTAACGTAAACCATTTGAATCGAAGGGAAAAAGAAAGTGGGGGCCAAATGTTGAAGTTTTGAAGTCGGGAATGGAGTTAAGCCAAAATAAGTTGCTTCGCAAAGCTAGAAATTATCAAATCATGCATGCATGCTTTATGGGAGTACTTTAGGACTCCTTTGCAACCAAATTAAGTGGCTCGGAATCTTCTCACTCTCAAACAAACACATAAAACACCAGCTTTTAGTGGAGGACAGGGATTTGAAAACCCTACTATATATTATCCAAATCGTCCTTTTCTTGTTCTCGGAGCTGAAGTAACCAAACTGATTAAGATTTCGACCAAAACCACTCGTTTTGCAGACTCGTAGTCCCATGCACTGTCTCTGTGTAGTTTTGGAGGCCTACTATAACTTGTGGGAAATGGTCCAAATGGGAGAAAGACTTAGATAAAACGGATTTATCGTCACGTGGTGTCTCAATCTAATAATAATTGCTATGTGAAAAAAAACTTGCACATAACATTTCATTAGTAGACAAAGAACGTCACAAGACAGTGATCTATTCCATCTTAGTCATTCTCCTAAATGGGACACATTCTTTTCACGAATATGGCTAAGTGTACTAATCGATTCGTCCAATTGCAACCACCAACTTGTTAAACGAGGAGTACATTATGTCCCACACTGGCTATGGTTGCTTAATATGAGTGTAAATGATAAATATATACCAACAAAAGAAAGAGAAGTAATGTTGTTATCCTCACATTATCTCAATAACTCAATAAAATGAAGGTGAGATGATGAGAATTTTATGACGATAATCATTTCAGTTTTAGTTTTTAATTTTTGTGTTGGAGATATGAAAAACATATATAAGAAAGAAATGAGGAGTGCAGAAAGGGGGTAAAGGGGAGGAGAATAAATACAAAGAAAGAATGAAAACAAATTTTTGAAAGTGAAAACTGTTGTGGCCTATTTTATTGAAGGGTTAAGAACAGGAAGATGGATGGCCGGCGGCACAGAGAGAATAGAGAGAAATAGGGATGAGAGAAATTATGGTGTGTTATTTCCCTCATGTTGGTGCCTTTATTTATAGTGAAACAAGTACAATTATAATAGAACAATGACTTCAGGATGATGATATCCCAATTCATATTTACCTAGGATTTACACAATCACATTTATTACATGTCAGTATTATCTACAACACTCCCCCTTGAGTGTGCAAATACTCAAGTATATATCACATAAGATCTTCAAGATGATGTAAAGATAGTTGATGAAGTCGTCTCATAGGTACGATAAAGAACACGGTAGTCTCAAATACAGAACTTGCATAAAGAAGTAAACCTCACAAAACCTGGCTATGGTAAAACCCAAGGCGGAACAAAACTCATAGTTTAAGGAGAAAAGTGAGTTAATGCAATGTTAATACTAAATATCTACCAGATGTCAGTAGGACTTACAAAAGGGTATGACCAACCTAGAATTGGTGCCTCATTAAAACCTCGTTAGACAACAAAAACCCAATGGGAAAAAATGATCATGATTGTAGGAAAAAGAGTACATTAATGTCAAGTGAGTATACTTCAAGATACTCTCATTGAGTTTGACAAAATTTCAAATGAGAAATTAACAATGTTGCAAATCAAACAATTTTGCGCATACCAATTCCTTAAACAAGCTTCTGAAAAGTAGATTCGGCAGTGACTTGGTGAAGAGGTTGGCAAGATTGTCTTGGGAACAGATTTGCTTGACTTCAATCTTTTGATGCTCTTACTGCTGATGTGAGAAGAAGAACTTCAGCGCAATATGCTTGGTGTTGTCTTATTGACCAGACGAGATTATGTTCAAAGACCGTTGTTGGGACATCAACAACGGAAGAAAGTCTACAGTTGCTTTGAATATGCTTAACAATAGCTCTCAGCCAGAAACACTCATGAGTAGCTTCGTGGAGGGCGAGAATCTCAACATGGTTTGAATAGGTAGCAACTAAGGTCTGTTTGGTTGACCTCCAAGATATTGCGGTGTCTCCAAGGGTAAATACATAACCCGTTTGAGAACGTGCCTTGTGCGGGTCACACAAGTAACCAGCGTCAGCATAACCAACAAGGCAAGCATAATTCCGAAGACCAAATGGGTGTGATCTATTTTGAGATGCATAGGGATAGAATAAACCCAAATCCGAAGTACCTTTAAGGTATCGAAGGATGTCTTTAACACCATTCCAGTGTCTGCGTGTAGGCGCATTGCTATATTTTGCAAGAAGATTAACAGAGAAGGAGATGTTTGGTCTAGTGCATTGAGCTAAGTACAATAAAGCGTCAATTGCACTCAGATATGGAACTTTAGGCTCCAAAACCTCTTCCTCATAGTCTTTAGGACGGAAAGGGTCTCATTTTGCATTTAGCGTTCAGACGACCAAAGAAGTACTTGAAGGCTTCGAATTATCCTCATTAAAATGACGTAACACCTTCTGGGTGTAGTTCGATTGGTGGACCAGAATACCATCCGAACAATGCTCAAGCTCCAGGCCGAGGTAATATTGAGTTTTCCCAAGATCTTTCATCTCAAATTCCGACTTCAGGTGCAAGGCAGTTTTCTCAAGCTCTTTGAGAGTCCCAATGAGATTCATGTCATCGACATAGACTGCAACTATCGCAAATCCAGAATGCGACTTCTTAATAAACACGTATGGGCATAATTCATTATTAACATATCCCTGACTAATCAAATACTCACTCAGACAGTTATACCACATCCGTCTGGATTGCTTCAATTTGTAGAGTGAACGTCTCAATCTAATTGAGAGGGTGTTCTATGGTCTAGAACTATTTGATCCAGTCAATGTAATTCCTTCAGGAAATTTCATGTATATTTCCGTATCAAGATCCTCATAGAGATACTCGGTTACCACGTCCATAAGCTGCATATTCAGTTTTTTGGAAATTATCAAACTGATAAGGTAGCGGAACGTTATGACGTCCATTACAGGGGAATATGTCTCATCGTAATCAATCCCAGGGTGTTGAGAGAAACCTTGAGCCACAAGGCGTGCCTTGTATCGCACTATTTCATTATTCTCGTTACGCTTCCTTACGAAAACCCACTTATAGCCAATGAGCTTCACATGTGGAGGTGTAGGAACTACAAGCCCAAACACTTTACGTTTCGCAAGTGAATCAAGTTTGACCTGGATTGCTTGTTTTCAGTTTGACCAATCGGTTCTATGTCGACATTCATCAACGGAATGTGGTTCAATGTCATCGTTCATCATGATATTAGTAGCTACTGCATATGTAAATACATCATCGACTATCATCTCATTCCTATTCTAAAGTACACCCAAGCTAGCATAATAGACCGAAATCTCACGATTCTCGGGAGCGCGGATTGGTCTCTTCAAGGACATTACCGTAATCTAGAATAACCTCATGCGTTGGAAATGATGAGTTGACGGTGGTAGGATTTGAACAAGGCTCACTAGTTGGTGTTGTGGGTTTCCTCTTCCGGGGTTCTGAATCCTTTGAACCAACATGTCTGCCACGCTTCAGGGTAGAAGCAGATGATTGGCTAGTCGCCAGGGTACCGGGCAGCACATCAAGTGCGACCACACGTCTTTCGGGGGTGTTTCGTCCTTTAGGGGCGATGGTTCGACGTACGTTTGATACATCTATCTTTGCAGACGCATTTGCAGCTGGTATATATGATCTCGTCACTTTTGCTAAATCTATAAAAGCATCTGGCATACTTTGAGCAACGCTTTGTAGATCTAAAATACGTCGCACCTCAGTTTCATACTGAGCAGTGTAGGGATCTAAATGAGACATAGTGGGATTAGACCACGACAATTTGCGGGGTTCTTCAGAAACAACTATGTTCTTATCTCCCCTTAAGCGAGCGGTAAAGAGATCGCCTATCAAAGGTTCTAAGTAAGGAATGATCGAAGGAGAATCATAACCAACATAGATTCCCAATATTCGTTGATGACCCATTTTTGTACTTAAGGGCAGCGCAATTGGCACATAGACCGCACAACAAAAAATGCTCAAATGTAAGATGTCAGGCTCGTATCTAGTCACTAACTGTAGCTCAAAATAAGGTTGGGTCATGACGGGTCTCAAACGGACCAACATTGCTGCGTAAAGTATTGCATAGGCCCAAGCAGATATCGGAAGTTTAGTATGCATTACCAAAGTCTAAGCGATCAATTGAAGGCGCTTAATGAACGCTTCTGCCATGCCGTTTTGGGTGTGAACATGGGGTACATGATGTTCAACATCAATTCCAATAGACATGCAATAGTCATCGAAAGTTTTAGATGTAAATTCTCTAGCATTATCCAGTCAAATCGACATAATCAGATAATCAGGGTGGTGAGACCTTAACTTAATAATTTGAGCTAGGAGTTTGGATAATGCAGTGTTACGAGTGGACAGAAGGCACATGTGTGACCAACGTGTGGAAGCGTCAACCAATACCATAAAATATCTAAATGGTCTGCACGATGGTTGAATAGGTCCACAAATGTCCCCCTAAATCTTCAGAAGAAATTTGGGAGGATCCGTTTGGATCTTGTGCATGGATGGGCGAGTGATTAGCTTGCCTAGGGAGCATGCTTGGCATGAAAAAGTGCAAAGAACGAAGTCTTTACTGCGGGTAAGATGATTCTCGTGTGAAGTACTGAGGATACAGCGCTTCATAAATCGTCCAGGGTGTCCCAAACGGTCATGCCAAAACAAATTTTCCATTGTAAGCCCATTACTAGGGCCGGCCACATGATGGGCCTCAACGGAGTAAATGATTGTAATATACAAGCCATTTGGAAGGCGCTCTACCTTTACCAACTGGGTTATCTGTCTTAGCTTCAATGGTAGCCCTAAGACTCTTTGCAGTGAGGTGGAGCTTTACATCTTGTACCCACTTGAGGTAGTTCCTTCCAGAGACTTCTAGAGCGGTAAAGTCGAGTTTGTTCAAATTCGACATGTCGCTGTAACGAAGAGAACAAGATTGTGGTCAGTACTATGAAAAAAAGGTTCATAGACATGGAGTAGAACATTCAAATTCTATTAGACATGTTTTGGTTTAATTTTTCATGAAAACTAGGGGTTTAATGGATATTTAATTTTTATGGAAACTTCGGGTTTCATGACACTTATTCGAAACTTCGGGTTTAAATTTGTGAACTTCAAGTTCATGGATACCTGCAAGCAAACACAATATATAGAACAAAAATAAACATATATAGCAGAAACATATAGATGAATATAGATCTATGGGGTGTGAAAATCACGGCCCAAATAATTTGGGTGGACCAGGTTTGGAGTTGCAGGCCCAAACGAGAAATAGTTGGGCTGCAGGCCAACTAGTGGGTGCGAGCTGCACGCCCGAGCCCAACAGGGGCTAGAAAAGTGCTGAAATGGGCTGCAGGCCATTAAAGCCCAAAAAAATAATATAAAAAGGCTAATGGGTGGATCAGGCCCACATAGGGTCGGTTCCGTTTGCACGGACCGGTTTGCAGGAAATGGAAAGCCCATTTTGGGCCGATGTAGTGGATGGGCCGAGGCCAAGGAGAGGCCCAAATGGGTCTTGAGTGGCAGTTGTAGGGAGCCTAGCTGGAGCTGGGTGTACGAGGTAGCCAGGAAACATTAACGCCGCCACAGAGCGGTTGTGGTCTTGAACAAGAAGTCGGAGCAAGGGAATTTTGACAAAAAATCGAGGGAGTTCAACGGAGAACTTGACGTTGAGATCCAAAATCCAAGGGATTCGAGAAAAACCTGACGAGATTTGACTGGAATCGTAGTGAAAGTCGTCGAGGTTTGGGTTGGGTATCCACTAGGGATGGCTCCAGGCGTCTAAGGGTGTGGATTTCACCGAAAAAAGGTGAAAATCGAGGCTGGGTTCTCGGGCTTTAGGCAAGATCCAGTTTGGAGGGGTTGGCTCAACAGAAGTCGTGGCTCGGCGCATGTTTTTTATTTTATTTTTTCAAAATACAAATTTAAAAAAAGAAATGAAAAACCAGAAAGAAAACCCAAAATTTTCTTTCGCTTACACAATCATCAACTCACAGTAATATAGCAAATATATTAAATTTAATGCGAACATAATATTTTGTAGAGGATTTAAAAGTATATAAATTGGGTTCATGCATCATGGTGAAGGTTCATGCAATCAAGGCTGAAAAAATATCGACATTGAGACCGTGTTTTAGAAGTACTTAGATTGTTGATGATGACGGTGGAACAATTTGTTTGCAGAGGAACGCCCTTTAGATTCTATAGTGCATCGTTAGGAGTGTGCTGATAACGTGTTGTGGCCTATTTTATTTAAGGGTTAAGAACATGGAGAAGGATAGTCGGCATCACAGAGAGAATAGAGAGAAATAGAGATGATTTTTGATTTGTCACAATCACATTTATCACATGTCAATATTATCTACAACAAAAACAACTTCAAATATTTTCTACCATGTCTCCTACTGGCCTTCCTCCACTTCTTTATTTCACTCATTTCATGCCTTTCTTCTCTAAAATCAAGTGAGTCCTTAGTTTTAGTGGGGTAGAGTATTTATTTTGTATTTGGTCTATAGTTAATGTCTCGTTGTTTAAACTATGGTGGTTAAAGGTCAAACATATATATAAAGACTTGTAATTCAAGTGATCAAAACAATTTACCTCTACAGAGAATATCTGAAGTTCCAAACAAAAAAAAGTGACTCACATACATAGATAACAAATTAACGTTAACATTGTCAACTATTAAACTTAAACAAATTCAAGTAATTAATTACATTGAATCGGTCTGTTGGGGCTTGACTTGAAAATCTACATTTTGGTGTCAAATACAAGTCTATGAATCATATCTTGCCACATCTAACTACACCCATGTAAAACGAGTTTTCCTCATCATCGATCGATTACCAACTTGTTCTTTTGGTAGAAAGATTCTTAATGGGCAAATCGAGGAACAACATGGCACCCATAGGCACATATATAAATTAAACAATATGTTAATTATTGTGAGATTTATATTTATAGTTACAGTAGTACATATCAGTATATGTCACCTCGAATGGACCAACTCACGAGAACCTGATCAGGACCACTAATTAAAACTTTGATTATTATTAGTTTTATTTCTTTGATTTTGCTTGAGTTTTGGATAATGATGATAATTTGTTGGGATTGGTCAATGGTCCCCTGCCAATAAGGTAAAGCTTTGTAGAATGACGATGAAATTTCAAGCTGTTCCCCTTCTTGGGGTTTTCCTTCCCACTTGTGTAGTTTTGTACATGTATTTTAATTAAGTAACAAACCGGGATTAATTTTCTATTGTCAATTGGAGGTGAACTTGTTTCCCTTACAATTCACATTGCATATTTAACATAAATCATAAATTCACACTCTATTTTTTAGTATAAGTAGAGTGTTGATGAGGCTTTCACACACGTACAACAACATAATTATAAATATATATAGAGGTTTATAATTAGGTTAAATTATTATAAACTCTCACTCGGTTTTGGCAACCGTGTAGTTTGATTGAAGTTTCATTTTGCGGCTTTAGGCATATAATTTAATTTATTTTGTAATTTCAGGACAGCTATTTTGATGGAATCACAACCTGAGTAGCTTTTAAGATAAATTATACTTTTTAGATTGAGGTGTAAGACTCCTATTACATGTACCCCAACATGCTAATTCCGTGAAAAAAATAAATAGCGGAATTAAGCCATAAATTGTCCTTGAATTGCAAGAATTAGTAACTAAATGTCTAACATCATAATTTGATTGTAAATTAACAATTTTTTCTACTGATACATCTCATTAAGTGATATGCAAAATGAATAACTAAGGTTGAAAATAAAAGATTTAAAAATTGTGAAAATCAAATCTAACGACTTGTAGTACTGAGTGCTATGTAACATTAAAGTCACACCCGTAAATTAACGAAACAAAAGTAATTAGAATTCCCTACAATTTTCTCACCTTTTGTAGACTAAACATCTTTTCTTTTTCAAATTTTGATTAAGATGCTTTCATCAACTAACATCTAGGAATTTAATTTTGTGAATTTTTCTATTAAAAAATAATAATTTAACTAATTCCTCAATATCAGTAAAAAAAGAGAGAGAATTTTCAATTAAATACATCTATTTCTGTTATTATATATACATTAGTCTCTTTCTCCATTAAAAAAGTCATTAATACTTTCATAATAAAACTTCATTAATTTATCAAAAATTTTTGTATAGATACAAAAAAGAATGTCATTAAAACTTATGGTACATGTTACACCCCGTACCGGGAAATAATACTATTTTATTCCCAGAGGTGCAAAATGACGATTTTGCCCTTGGTTGACCTTTCGGTTGACTTTTCCGTCGTAACTCGTACGACGCTCCCACTTATATTTTCTTGACGTGCTCGTCATTACGAGCGAGTGGACGCGAACGGGACGAAATTTGGTGTTCGAATGGACGTTTTACGGACGTTGATCTTTTAACGTTCCGTTATTTGGTTTTGTGTTTTAATTTGGGCCTTGGGCCCAGTAATTCCTGTGAGCCCAGCCCACTGTGTCCCTCTGTCACTCTCAGTTTCCACTCTTCTCTCTGTCACTCTCTTGATCCCTCACTCTCTCTGTGCTACCTCACCTCCATTTCCTCCACTCTGCATCCCTCCCCGTGACTACACACTCACACAAAACCTGTGTGCAAAGTCTTGCAGAAAACCCAAATCACACCCAATTACTTTAGACACCCAAATCACCATCCTCGAGCAAAACCCGAGCCTTGTGAGCCCAAAAAACCCGAGCAAAACATCGAACCCAAAACCTGCAATTTTTTCGACGAGGCCTCGATTCTTCCCGACCGAGTTTTGTGAATTTGGACCTCGATCCAACTCGAAAACAACACCAATCTCTTCCTCGAGGTCCCAGAGGCCTTAATCTGGGCATGCATGCATGAAATCGATCGAGGATCGACGGTTCTGGAAATCGGCACTTTGGACCCGAGAACATTTCTCGATTTTCCGACCAACTCTGGCCGATTTTGGACTCCAAACTGGTAAATTCTAAATCCTCTCACTCTCAGCTTCATTTTGGTACCAATTTCGTGAAATTTGGTTGTGAATTAAGTGAGTTATTGGCTTTTGAAGTTTCCCGGCCAAGAAACCCAATTTCCGGCGAAGCTCCGGCCGGCAGACGGCGGCCGGCGGAGGCGACACGGCGGCCGGAAAATGCAGAGGTCACCGGCGAGCTGACGTCAGCCGACCCGGCCCTGACGTCAGCAAACCGGTGATGACGTCATCAACCCGGTCCAAACCCGGTTTGGACCGGAATATTCCAAAGGTATATTCCGTCCGTTAAACTTAATGGCGTTAACGGAATATTCTAACGCCGTTAGAATATTCCGTTAACTCTGACGGCACAGTAACGGCGTCAGTCACCGGCGCGTGACCGGCGCGTGGCCGCGCGTGGTGGACTTCCACCGGCGCGTTGCGGTGCGTGAGGGCGCGTGTGACCTCAAAGCCGCGCGTGGCGGCGCGTGAGGCCAAATGGCAGCGTGTGGCGGCGCGTGCGATGGCACACGGCGGCGGTTTTGGGGTTTCCGACTCCGAAACTCCGTTTTCGGGTATCCGAACGCCGTTTTCTTTGTAATTTCGAGCACGTTACTAATTTGTGGGTTTTAAAAATAGGTTTTGGCGACCCGTGGCGTTCGGAAGACGTGCATTCGGACTTCCCGGCTTCGGTATTTGTGAGTGGGCCCCTTCCTTACTTAAATCAATTGTTTTACATGTTTTAAATATTAAATTGGGTTTTACCTATGCTTTTAAAATGTTTATTACTATACTTTGTTAGCAAACCTTAATTTATGCCTACACTATTGTTATGACTTAAAGTTAGTATTCTCTTGTATGTTGGTAGACCTTGTAGTTCATGGCAATTACTTGGTTTACTAGATCGTATTGGTATTTCGTTAGGCTATGGAAATTAGTGGGCCTTGGCCTACATTTCTATTTGGGAATCACACCATTAAATTGGTAATTTCTGTATTATTTTTTATTACGTGTATTGCTTGTATCGAACCAGCCCTATATTTTAGGGGGTTTTAGGGAATTATTTGATATTGTGCCTGTTTGTGATTATGGGTTTTATACCTATCTGACAGCCTTGGGCCGTATTCGGGTGAACCTTGGAAATGGTACCTTTCTACCGTATTTTGGGTTCACCTAGTTTACCATTAAGTTGGTATTTCTATACCTTGGTACCCATGTGGCGTATTCTTGGTATTTCACGTATTGTAGTTATACGCTTGGTATTCCGGGTACGGCACTCGAGAATACTTTATATATTGACTGTTTTAAGGTTATCCCAAAAAGGGAAATTACCTCACTTTGTTTTATTTATTATTACTCCGTGGCATGTTTTTGCACGCTCAACCTGGAAGGCTTACACGGTGTTGATTGTACTGTCCCGGGTCAGGACCAGCCTTCACGTGATTGTTCACACGCACCGATACGCTCACTATGGATCCATAGTAGGTGCCAGCCTGTTCTAGGTCGCATGGGCGACTCGAACTTGTTGTGATGCGCTTATGCGCCAGCTTCACGTGATCGTAGTACATAAGCGTACCATTATTTATACACCCAGCTTGTTCATGACAGAATATATCTGTATGAACTCGTGTGTCTGCCCTGCCTAAACGAGCGTTAATCTTATAGTTGGATTGTGACTTATCTCTGATTTTCACTGATGCCACGGATACTTCTATTTGTTTTATGGGTTTTCCGTATAGCTTTATTTTACGAACTTTTTGGTAAAGTATTTTATGCCGAACGGTGGCTTTCTGCCCGTTTCGGACGGTAAGTATATTTCCGTACTTACCTTGATTTTTTACCTACTAGTATATTACGTTTTCAAGAACAGTTTTCCGAAACTTCGTACTTGTTTTACAGCGAGGGGTTACTATTTTCTAAAAGGAAAGGTTCTTACAAAAAAATAACTACCTATGGCCCACTCACCCTTCTGTTTTGCGCCCCTCCAGGTTTAGTGGCTGGAGCCGTCGACGTTCGAGACGGTGGTATGACAAGTGTATCATTCTTGGTACTTATATTCCGTACTTTGTATTCTGTACTTTGTACGACTGTTATTGTATTAAATTCTTTCCGCCCGTATGATTGTGTATGACACATCTTGACCCGGATGTACACGTGGACACCCAAAAGTCGGATGTGCTGGCCGACACCACGTAGGGTGACGAAAGCCAATTGAATAAAATAAGGATTAATTTGAATAAATTAATGAGTAGGATGTACAAATTTCGCACAGAGTAAGAATTTAATAAATAAATAACAGTTATCGTACGAATACGAAATACTGAAAAATTTACAAATACACAGATAAATCTGAACAACTTCATACCACCGGGTCTCGACGTCGATCAACTCCAGCCACTAAACCTGGAGGGGCGCAAAACAAAAGGGTGAGTGGGCCATAGCTAGTTATTTAGTGAAAACCTTTCCTTTTTGAAAATACTAACCCCTCGCCGTAAAACAGGTACTTGGTTGAAAAACCGTTTACAGAAAACGTACTAATATAGTAGGTAGAAAAACAAGGTAAGTACGGAAATATACTTACCGTCCGAAACGGGCAGAAAGCCACCGTTCGGCATAATTTACTTTATCAAAAAGGTTCATAAAATAAAGCTATACGAAAAAACTGTAAATCAAATACAAGTATCCGTGGCATCAGTGAAAATCCGAGATAACTCACAATCCAACTACAAGATAAATGCTCGGTTAGGCAAGGCAGACACACGAGTTCATACAGATATATTCTGTCATGAACAGGCTGGGTGTATAAATAAAGTTACGCTCATGTACTACGATCACGTGAAGCTTGCGCTAATCGCATCACAACGAGTTCGGGCGCCCATGCGACCTCGAACAGGCTGGCACCTTACTATGGATCCATAGTGAGCGTATCGGTGCGTGTGAACAATCACGTGAAGGCTGGTCCTGGCCCGGACAGTACAATAAACACCGTGTAAGCCTCCCAAGTTGAGCGTATAAAAACATGCCACGGAGTATTCTTAAATAAACAGTATGAGGTAATTTCCCTTTTTGGGATAACCTTTAAGACTACCACTAAATAAAGTATTCTCGGGTACCGTACCCGAAATACCAAGTAATTAACCACAATACGTAAAATACCAAGAATACACCATACGGGTACCAAGGTATAGAAATACCAACTTAATGGTAGTTTAGGTGAACCCAAAATATGATAGGAAGTTATCGTTTCCAAAGTTCACCCAAATACGGCCCAAGGCCCGTCAAACGAATATAAGATCCAAACGCATAAATAGGGAATTAAAATAATTAATTCCCTAAACCCTCGAAAATAGGGTTGGTACGATAATTATAATACGTATACAAGGTAATACAGAAATCACCAATTTAATGGCATAAATCCAAATGGAAATATGGGTCGAGGCCCACTAATTTCCATGGCCTAATACATTACCGAGTCGGTCTAACAAACATCAAGTCTATCCGATAAACCAAGTAAATACTACGAAATACAAGGTCTACCAAATACGGAACAAATACTAAACTACAGTCATTAAAAGTGTAGACATAAATTAAGTTTGCCAATAAGTAAGTTAATAGTCAATTTAAAGTATAGGCAAAACCATTTATATAATTAAAACATATAAAATATTTAATTTAAGTGAGGAAGGGGCCCACTCACAAATACCGAAGCCGAAGTGGTCCGAAAATATGCTAACGGGAGTCCACGAGTCGCCAAACCTAAATTTGAAACCCACAAATTAGTAAAATGTACGAAATTACGAGAAAAACGGTGTTCGGATACCCGAAAACGGAGTTTCGGGGTCAGAAACCCCAAAACCGCCGCCGTGGGCCGCAGTGCGCCGCCGCACGCGCCGCCACACGCTGCCATTTGGCCTCACGCGCCGCCACGCGCGGCTGTGAGGTCCCACGCGCCCTCACGCGCCGCCACGCGCCGGTGGAAGTCCACCACGCGCGGCCACGCGCCGGTCACGCGCCTCACGCGCGGTGACTGACGCCGTTACTGTTCCGTTAAAGTTAACGGAATATTCTAACGGCGTTAGAATATTCCGTTAACGCCGTTAAGGTTAACGGACGGAATATTCCTTGGAATATTCCTGGTCCGACCGGGTTGAACCGGTTTGCTGACATCAGCAGAACCGATCTGACCGGTTCGCTGACGTCAACGCCGGTCATCTTCAACCTCAGTCCGGTCGCCGTCGCCGGCGCCGGCCGCCGCCGGTCGCCGTCGCCGGAAACTGGGAAAATTTGCAGAACTTCAAACCTTCACCATTTTTCATGCAAATTACACAGAAACGAAGCTAGGGTTTAGTAGAGTTCGAAATTACCAAGAGTTGGCCCAAAGTCGGCCGGGGTTGGCCGGAATTTGAAGAAAAGCTCTCGGCCAGAAAATGGCCGATCCTCAAACATCGATCCCAAGTCCAATCTCGAGCATGCAAAGCTCGATCCAGGTTCTAGAGACCTCAAGGAATACGAATTGATTAGTTTGAGATGTTTTGGGGTTTGATTTCACCAAGAATTGGTCGAGGTTCGAAATCGAACCTCGCCGGAAATTTCCAGAATTCGGGTTTTAGAAGTTACCTGGGTTGCAGTGGTCCAGGTCTGGAAGTTTGGGGTCGATGGTGACGATGAAGATGCCAGTGCTTTCATCTGGCCAAGAGTTGGCACGGTGAAGCCGAATTCGAGCTCGGGGTGTCCAGAGTAATTCTGGGGTTCTCTGGATTTTACTGGTTCGATGTTTCTGGGTTTCAGAAATTGCAGGGTCCAAGCTGGGTGATCTGGTTTGTTGGAAGAAGGTGGCAAAGCCACTGATTTGGCCTGAGGGGGTTCGGTGAGGATGAGAGGAGGAATTGGGTGACTTGAGAAGTTATTTTGTTTGCTGGGTAAGTGAGGTCGAGTGTGAGGGAGAGAGACAGAGAGTGAGGGAGACAAGGTGACAGGAAAACAGTGGGCTGGGCACACAGGAATTGCTAGGCCCAAGGTCCAACAATCCAAACTGCCCTAACGTAAAATACGGGAAACGTCGGAAATCGACGCCCGTAAAACTTCATTCGGAAACCGAACGACGTCCCGCTCGCGTCTACGGGTTCGTAGCGACGAGCACGTCAAGAAAATACAAGTGGGAGCGTCGTACGAGTTACGACGCAAAAGTCAACCGAAAAGTCAACCAAGGGCAAAATCGTCATTTTGCACCTCCGAGAATAAAATAATATTATTCTCCGGTACGGGCTGTAACAGTGTACACACTGATCTTTAAATTATTCAATTTATTTCTTACTTCTTTCAAATTGGCTTTCGTCACCCTACGTGGTGTCGGCCAGCACATCCGACTTTTGGGTGTCCACGTGTACATCCGGGTCGGGATGTGTCAGTACATTTGAAAACAAACGCATCGACTTTTGGTATGTTTAGATTCAAATGTACCAAAAATTCAAATGTACCATAAAACCAAATGTACCCATATTATAGGTAACCAAACGTATTAATATAAGCAAACGACCATACAATCAAACGTACATTTACTATGTTTACATAGTGAGTTTTTGAACATTCTATTCAATTCACTAGAACTAAAATTGTAATAAATAATACAATAAAGAAAATCTGAAATTATCCCAACGATAGATGTATAGATAAAAGATTAATATGAAAAAAAACAAAATTAAACTTCTAACAAAATGAAATTAATCACACAAAATTATAGAAAAAATGTTTAATCAAATTCTTTTTTAAAAAAAAGTTTAATCTATGAAATTAAAAAATGAGGCACCTCTATCAAAACCTCTCTAAAACATTATTATACTTGCAACTTGTAATTGCAAGCCCTAGGCAGCTACATACGTAGTTACCTACACCAGAGGAAGCCAAGAAGTTACTTTCAAATATTGAAAATTTCAACCCATTCCATCCTTTACTAGACTTAATATCAACCCGACTGGATCCAAATGGACTAAGCATATCGCAACAGCTGTATCCCTGTAGTACAAAGCATCCCATGCAAAAAATGGCAGCTCCCTCTCTCGACACAACGCTCACTGTCGTGCCTTACTCTTCTGATAAGCTGCTCAGCAAAAACCTAACATCTTTATATATATATATATCGTGGTGTTATTATATAGATCCAAACAATATGGCAAACAAAAACACACCCCACGAACGAGGCCAAGAGATAATAAGACCGAGACCCATGACATATCATTGTCTGACTGTACTATATATTCATCATGATGCATGCATGATTTTTGGACGTTGTACACAAGCCAATGCCAAAGTTATAAATATACCGTTCACACTTTTTATTATCATTTTTTAACATTTAACATCAACATCTCATATTTTAGTCGGTTTAATATGTACATGTAAAAAGAGAAGTGTTATTGGCACTAATCCAAATTTTAAGGAAGAGCACGGCCAATAATGCACAATGACTTTTCAGGGTTTGCTGGCATCCCTGAAGATAAATATTCTCTTGCCATGCAATCTAATATGTTATTTTATGAAATTGTCAATCTAAAAAGATGGAAACATAATAGAAACGGTCGCAAAATGCGCGATCAAGAACCTTTTAAGGTTGTCAACATTTTTAAATATAACTATTCCCTTACTACGCAATATAACATCTTATGTTGTTAAAGAAAGAGTCAAGCTTATGAAACCGAGATATGAGTCTTATCCTCAAAAAGTTTTGATCCATCAAAAGAAAAGTGTGATAAATCCCTCATATATAACACACATACATTGCATGATCATTGATTATAATGACGTACTAGTTCTACTACCACAGCTGTAAAGAATTTTCATTCCTTCCAATCTAATTAACCAAATACCGCGTTGTTTAATTAGCAGCCTGCATGCATAATCCCTATATATATATATAACTGAGCCTCGAGAAGAATATAATTAATCGAGATTGAACTGCCAATTAATCTACACGCCCTCCTCCTCCTCCTCCTCCTCCTCCTCTCCCTCTCCTTCCTTCCTAGTTCCTACCAGTTTCGCGTAAAAGTGACTTGTTGTAAAAGGACTTTCTTTATATCCGTCAACAGTGACATTAACACAGATGAAGTAGTTGACATCAGATATCTTTATACCATCCATGCACACAAACCCCATCACAGAAAAGATCTTAAATTTTCAACATTCAACATTCAACCCCCAAACAAAAGTCAAAAAAGTGACCGGTCTCTTGTTAATTATCTAAACACCAGCGTCACTTTCTTTTATCTCCTTTGGTGATCTTCTCTTCTACTACCAATTTTTTCTGCCCGTAAAGTAATTGCTCTACTAATATCTAATAAAGTACCCAAAACACTCCAAAGTAAGGATCATTAATCATCTACTATGATAATCTTTTTAGTGAATGTGATGGAAATTGGGGTCGGATAAGTAAAAAGAATCGAAAACCGAATTTGTGAGACTGAAGTTCACAATGTGGGAGTAGGCTACAATGCTTGCAAGCATTGAATGCTTACACCGATCTCACCATTAAAATGAGGGAGGAGAGAGGAGAGAGGGGGGAAAGGAGGGTGAGATCGGTGTGAGCATTCAATGCTTGCGAGCACTGTAGCTAGTCCCCACAATGTGGTGCGAAAGATGAGTCAGAAAAGTTAGAATACGGGAAATGATTCTCTGATAAAGGGTTCAGTGAATACATAAAGATGAAATACTCTTTTAAAAAATTAACTATTAATTTAGGAGAGATAAAAGTTTCAAATTTAGAACGCATGAGTAAAAACTCAACGCCTTATTCATTAGGATATTGAACCATATGTCATTTGCTTGATTAATTAATTAACTTAGTTTCACTACAATTATGTGTATATCTATACACCAATGTTATGATTTATCTTCACACATAATCACAGATCCACACATAGTGAAAACCATACTATCATAAATCATATTCCAACACAATCTCGAATTTGCGTCAAAGTACTTCGTTTCAATTTTATGTAGAATTATTACTTTCTTATATGAATTCTATATACTAAGTTCTAACTCAAGGCATTGACCTTAAACTTGTAATCGAAGAATTTTATTTCTATTGCAAATGTAATTTTGGATGAAAAATACAATATTTTAGTAAAAATGAAAAGGGTAATACATCCGCCAAAAGGTCGGGTACCATGTACGAACATCACCTATGTGTAAAGCAAAATGGGCAAGATGATAAGTAACACCATTAACGAGTTGAGCCAAACCAACAATTGCTCTGATCAAATTTAATTACTTATTTATTTTTTTTCGAATTCAAACTAGACTTGACTTGCTTCTTATACTAGTTGAGGATGCTCTTCTATAGTTTTAATCTTTCATCAAGTGAATTAATTCGTTTTTGATTTCCCTCATTATTTTTTAATACCACATTAATTCGTTTTTGTTTATACCCCCTTTTGGGAAAAATCTTGAGTAGTACGTACCATTTAATGGTACGACTATTGAATGGTTCAGATTAATTTGTAGTGGGGCCCAAATGAATCTTAATCATTTAACAGTACGTACCATTCAATGGTACGTACCACTGAAGTTGGACCCCCCCCTTTTGGTTGTTTTGATTATCAAAATAAATAATTACTTGATGAGCGTAACGTAAATTTCGGACACCAAATACTTGTCTGTGTAATGACATTTTTTGTTTTGTTTTTGTTTTTCATTTTCTCAAAACCATCCAGGGTAAAATTGTAACACGACCCCAAAATGGTTAGCTGACAACCAAATTAAACTCCAAAAGAAAATTAAGTAAATCTACCGACCCACTAATCACATCCACATCATTACAATGTATTTACACAAATAACCATCTTATTTCCCGAACTACCCCTACTCCGGAATCGCACTCAACTCCGCCGCAAACCGTCTTTTACCACCATTTCCCCTCCCCCTCCTCGACCCCCCACCGGCACCAGCAGCCACCACTCTCCGGCGATCCTTCATCTCCTCGCCGGGAAATATCAGCGGCGACACCGAATTCCGGCTATACCCACATTTCTCGCCGCCACTCTTCATAAGAGCGGAGCTGGCTTTTACAGCCAATGCGGCCATCTCCTCCGCCTGCAGCGGATGCTTGAGCCAGCTGAGCGGCAAGGCAAAGTACAGCTGGCCCGGCTGGAGCACCTCGTTATCACTGACGGCCTGAAGGACGTCGTCAAAGTCCATGTCGTCGGAGTTGCAAATAAAGCAGGTGGGGTTCTTTTGGAGGACGTAGGAGACCTTGACAGGGTACGGATATTCTTGTAATTTTCCGTCTTGTAGAATCAGCTTGGCGGTGGCCACTTGGGTCGACCCCGACGAGCTGCAAATACCCATTTGGATCGAAATCGGATCGTTTTAAATGGCGGAGGATTTCAGCTGTGTATTCTTAGAGAGAGAGAGATTTGGGAGAGGGAGAAGCACGGAGGGTGTGGAGAAGAGAGAGAGTGAATATATAGAGGGAGAGGGGGGCTCATAATTTGAACCAGGATGCCACGTCGGACATTTGTCGTTTAGTTAAGCAATGTTTTTTCGAACAGTGGGCAGGGCTTTGGCCAAAGCCAGGCTGTAAGTTGGTGGTGACAGGTTGTATAGATTTTTCTGAGGGTTTAGAATTGGGATCGTTTGATAAATTGCCCTCGTTATTGCATATAATTACTAGGGTAGGGACTACGGTTATAGCCTGTGGTAGCAGTGACTACGCTTTACTGTGGAAAAGGATGGGAGGGAGTCATGAGATTAATGGGATTATCTTTAGGGCAAGGATGCTGCAGACTCACAATCGACGAAAAGTATGATACGTACAATCATCCGTAACCAAACGTATCAAATGAATTTAGACATGTGGAGACCCGTGATTTAGAAATTCTATCATACGAATACTTAGAGTCGGAATCATCTCTAGTAAGAGGGGCCAAGACTAGCTTAGTTGTGATCATTTTTTGTGTAATTTTATACCCGTGTGTGAGAGCGGGTTGGAAAATGCGTTGGGGGCGGGGAGGCATGAGGGGGCAAGGTCACTTCAGGTCTAGCTTTGGCTTCGTCTCCGTAAACACCTGCGATCTATAAACATCTAGTCGGAGTTTTCACGCGCATACCAACTAAAGTTATGTTATGGTGATCTAATAGTTAAGATTGTGTTCATATGACAAATAATCTCTAGGTATGTTTAGATACTTATACATATGTGAAGATTTGAATTCAAGAAAGTTTGGGTTCAAACTTCAATGATATGTACCATTCAATAGTACGTACTGTTGAATGGTTTAAAATTCATTTGGGATCCACCGCATATTAATCTGAATCATTCAATAGCTGTACCATTGAATAGTACGTACCACCTAAAATTTTTTCGAAAGTTTGAATAATTATTGGACCACTTAGGGTTGTTAGCATTGGGAGTGAGTGATGCACATATCAATTCAGTGCCCACTACACACTGTTTTACTGGGTTGAAAGCAGAATAGTGCAGTTTCTATTAGTAGGCAGTGATGTCAAAGGATGCTTGTAGAGTGGGGAAGAATCGTTTGCTAAACTCGGCAAGGCATTTCAGGGATATTGGGAGACCCACCTAACCATGATCATGATGGTACTACTAATATATATCAATTTTTTTCTTTTTTTGGGTACTATTATTAATGTATGGCTCCAATTATATTTCCCACTTTCCCCCTTGTGTTTCTTGTGGGAGATTTGTTTATTTATTTATTTTGTTTGTTTTCTCAATGCGTCCACCAATTGTTTTGTAACTAATTATAGTATTTAATCTCAAATTTTCTCATGATTAATTATGAAACAGATAGAATTTTCCTTTTTAAAGAACAAAATGTAAAGAGTATTGTAATAATCGATTCTATTTGTTATAAAATTAAAACCAGAACACAGAAATGTGAAAACTATTGGAAGACATACCAAAAACGAGTGTTTAAAAGCAAATCCTTGAATAATTTGGACTTACCAAAGATGTTAGAAGTGGAATTTTAACCTTCCTTAGGCTTGAAGGTTTTGATCACTTATGCTAAAACTTTTGGGGATTTTCATATGTTAGATTAGAGGTATATGACTATACTCTATATGCTAATGTGCTAGCTTCCTCTTTTATTTTTCCAATTCTACTTTTTGTAACCTTTGGATTCCACTAGGTAAAAAGAACTTTGAGTGTTTTTTTTTAAATGAAACAAAAAGTCACAAAAGGCTTCTCCTTACAAAGTTAGTCCTGCAAATGGACTGTGAAAGGATGCAAAAACCATGCAGATATTTGTGAAGATAAGTGGTTTGTACCGACAGCTAGATAAATATATATGTTTTATTTGAAGAACTTAACATCTAGAGTGGTCGAGCATTTTTAAGTGGGGTTTGAGCACTACTCAAGAGCCTCGAGAAGGGGAGAGATATATCTCTATTGTTATATGATACAGTTATATTGTTAATTGGTTATCGATTTTAGATATAATAATTGTTATAATTTCAAATGTTCGTTTGGTATATTTAAAATTTACATTAAAAATTGAAAACAGTCGAGGATCTTTTTCAACTAGTATAAGTTAATATTTTTAAAAATTGAAAATAGTAACTAAATAAAAACGAAATGATTACAAGGCGAGAATTTTGAAGTTCAAACTTGATGATAATTTTTGTGGTTGATCCTTGCAACATTGTACATAGGACCAAAAGTAAGAAGAGTCCAAAATTAAGATTCTAATTGCGAACCCCAAAAACCAATCGAAATTGTCGCATACAATTCACATTGCTAAAACTCCAATTATTTGACACAGATTTGTCACATGTATGAAAGGACTCATGACACTCATCATCTCCACTCCCCAGACAGAAGTGCAGGTGAATTGTATGATGGGGTATTTTTTAACCGAGGCAACAAGTGAGTGAATAATTGGTGAGAACAAGAGATTTGAGTGGCTGCTGAACTTGCAACGTTTGCTTTGCAGTTTGCAGGCATTTTTATTGAAATTTGGCCCAACTCCAAGGGCACAGAATAAATTCTAACAAATAAAAAAACAGCAACAAAAAAAAAACAAGAAAATATGAAATTGGAATGAAATGGAAACGTGGCATGGTGTGGAGGAGGTGGTGCATCGCTGCAATGCATGAGGGAAGGCACGTGGAAAAGAATAGCCTTGAAAACTGCAACAAGTTACCTAAAAATAATAAGTAAAAATACTTTATTTATTTCGTATTTAAGTTGTCATTTAGAACTTTTTTTTTTTAAACACTTTTGCTCATGAAAGTATTGCAGGATATTGAAAGTTTTAATAAAAATGCAAGTGGTCTCTAAAAATGCGTTTTAAGTGCTTCTTAAAAGAAGCGTTTAGGCATTTTACCATGTGCTTATTCTAGAAATTACTTTAAGTGTTTTTAAACAAAAAACTCTTCTAATACATTTTATCAAATATGGTCATAATCGTTTTTAGTGATCTGAAAACCCTTTCAATTGTTTTAAAAATATTTTTAAATAAGTCCATATTAGTTTAAAGCCTTTAAATTCGACTTGCATGAATGACGATACTAAATTATTATGACAAGTCTATCGTTTTACTTAACAATTTCCGTTTCTTTAGTATAAATACTATCATGATACTAAAAAATATATATGTTATTGCAAGGTATTCAATCAAGTATGCGACAACGGGGGTGGCCGGTGGCGTAAGCTGATCTGGGTCTGCTGGTTTGATCCCCGACTGCGCCTGCAATCTGCATGCTCCCATGTATCCCGGTGCAATGCAACCCTCCTCCCTTTTAACTTATTCAATAAGCTTCCAAAGTCCGCCGCCCTTTCCTGCTTCTGCGCTTTTACTTCCCCGGCTACTCTTATCATCCTGCAATCCACAAACCTCCCCTCTTTTAACTACAAATCTTTTATATATTTATTAATGTTGATAACTAGGATGTTGTCTTATACTCTTATTGTCGTTGTCCTTTATGTTGTCGGATTGTTAATCTAAACTATTTATCATATCGAAATTAGACAATTTAACAACATAAAATGTTAAATTCAACTACAATATGTCATCAACATCCCTCATATTGAATCTAAAATATTCATCGAGCAGACGTTTATTTAAATGTGTATATCCATATAAATAATCTAAATTCATATGCGTAATCTAACATAACATGTCAAATACTATGACAATATAACATTATCATTCATCAAATTGGGAATCTAAATTGTTCATAAGTTTTTAGTTTATTTGAATAGTGTGCATGGAAGTAAATCATTCAGAAGTTTATTTGAGTTTCTTAATTACTAGTATGACAAATGATTCATGTCACAGTAATCCCACATAAACACTTCTAAATCACACTTAATTTCAACACATTCTTAAACAAAAGAGCAGAAAACAGGAAATCCAAGCTGGATTTCTTCCATTTGCCATGCATGTTCATGTCCTATTGGAGAGAGAGAGAGAGTGATCACCAATTACGGATCCTGCAGCTACTAGCAAATAATTTGAATAATATATCTAGTAGGAAATTGTATGCGAGAGAAGGACTTATATGGTACGAGTTTACTGTGTCATATAAGTTGTTCTCCTGTAAAGGGCTCAAACTCCCGACAAAACCACACAGGCAATGGAGTTCGTGGAATGTGATGGTCTTTCTTAATTGTTTTTTACATATGTTGATTGTTTTCTACTTGGCCCCCTTGCATGCTTAATTAAATGTAATACACCCTATACCAGTAAACCCCATACTTTGTCAGAAAGATAACCACTAATTGTCCTGGTTTTGATTATAATAATTATAATTATAAACCTTACTTTATGGGGTTTAATTATTGACATGTCCCCACATCAATGCCCTAACCCTTCTTTCCTTGAAGCTTCTTTGTGTTCTTCAGCAGCTCTCCAATTTGCCCACCAAAATCTCCAAAACAGTCATGCATGCATCCCTCTAAAAAAACAAGTACTTCAATCATGCACTTTTTGACCTAAAACAATATGTCTACCACCCAATGCCTTTTGTGCTTTTAATACTTTTTTATAAAAGAAACAATCTTTTGTGTTTTAATCATTTGCCATTAAAAAGCTTAATTATTTGAAAAATGACCTTTTCTGTTCCTTTCTCACCACCCTCTCCCTCTCAAATCTTTGCTGGCCTTTTTGTCTGTTTATGAACCCATGTTGAAATTATATGTTGTATTGGGCTCTGCTTTCATTTGGGCTAAAGCCTAGATGTATGTATAAAAGCAAGTATTCTTTATATAAGACGTCCGTTCTTTAGTAAAAAAGAATGCATTATGATGGTATTGACACCGACTCCCTGTTCTTTAACCTGTGTTTCATAGCCGGACTATATATAAAAAAAGAATATATTCAGATTCTCAGTTCTTTGATAAAGCACGGACCTCCATTTGTTCCATATCTAGACTATATATAAAAGAGAGAATATATTCAGATTCAGTATCAATTTTGGGTCCAACTTCAGTGGTACGTACCATTAAATGGTACGTACTGTTAAATGGTTAAGATTCATTTGGGGCCCACTGCAAATTAATCTGAACCATTCAATAGTCGTACCATTCAATGGTACGTACCACTCAAGATTTTTCCATCAATTTTCTAATAAGAAACTATTGTTTTGTATGAATTATGAGACTTGCATTCTTTTATTTCCGTTGTTTGGTAAATCAATTGAATTTTGAAGCAGACATGTTGGCAACACAAACAATGAACCCCACCAACCGGATAAAAGCAAATCCTACTCAATTATGTGTGGATTATGAATTCAGACAAAACCCTGGAAAAGAATCCGATCTAACAAATACTTAAACCCTAGTTGTTAGATTTGAAAAAAAAATTTAAGGGTTGAACAACATATCGCTTTAGCATTATTTTATTAGTGCAGATTGCAGAAGTTGATAAAAAAGTAGGGCAACGTCATTACCATGAAAGTTCTTGATCCGGAGCACTTAATCCGTGCATGGCTGTCAGGGCCCCACCTCTCATTAGCTCCTTAAGATTTGGAAAGACTCTCGAGCCATGGTCAAATTGGTTATGCAATCTGCATTATCAGATAATACAAAGAATGCAGTACTAAATAATTGCACAAATTTTCAACAGATACAAAGAATTTTTGTCCCCTACTCGTCCTGTGAATTCGACAGGACGATTGAGATCATTAAAAATATAGAAGAAATGAGATACCTTGGATTAAATGCGGCTTTCCTTCTCCTTTCCTTGCAAGATTGTGATCTTGGGTTTTGTTTTTTCCGTTGAACTGCAGCAAATGGATTGGATAATGTCCTGTAATCCAAATATTTTCTCTTAGTAAATCTCCATACAATGAGACAAAAGAAAAGGGAATATATTGTGAATACTATATCTACTTTTGCGTTCGATGAATAAAACTTGTATGGAAACGGCCATAACTGGTTAAAAACTTACCCAGGAAACTTCGTGACTTGCAAGTTGGGTGTGCATCTGTCCAAGTTTCTCAACTCCTCCACAGTATGTGCAGTAGTTATTTTGAAGGGATTTTGAATTCTCCATCTAACATTGATCATGATGCGCACTAGGTATTAGATCGTGCTGCATGGTTGACATGTTGGCGATTCTTTTCTCGAACTAGAAGTAGTCTGAATTCAGTTGCTCAAGCCTCTGTAAACTTAATTCAACACTCCTGAGAAGAAGAAACCAGCTTGTAGAAGACATTTCTACTTGTTACATATTATGTTGTAAATCCTACTTAAAGTCGCAGTAAGATTTTCATGTGAACTAGAATTTCAGTGATACTTTTAATTTCATGTTATCAGCTGCAAGTTACTTTCTTGGCACCTTTACCTTTCACACACTCAACTTAAGAACTCGAAGGAGTAAGTTTCCAGTTCTATTGCCAAATACCTTTGTAAGACATCTTGTAATATCGACCAGGCGGTGCTAATGACTTGACATTTAAACAAATCTTTATCTTGAATTCCAAAAGCAAAGTAGTTATTTTTAATTAATGTGAGTTTCTCCCAACTGGGTTTGGTATGGAAAACAGATGCAGGCATTGGCTACTTGCAAGTCACTACATACAAAAACAATTAAAAGTGTAAAAATTATCAGAGTGTAACGGTTCTAACTTACCGATACAGCAGAACTACAATTCCTCCATATCCAAAAACGCACTTGGAGCATACCCAGTAGGCCTCAGATGATCTGTTAATTGATCAAGCATGGAGTATATACTGCTTGAAGTTTCATGTCTCTTGTCATCAACCATAAATTCATAAACAAGGCCATCAATTTCGATCAAGCTCACTGCTCTACTCTTTATGGATCCACCGTCTTTTATTAGTTTCCTGATGCTCTTAACATCTTCCCATCTGTGCGCTTCACCAAATATGTTTGCTAGAAGTACATAAAGCCCAGAGCCATGCGGTTCCAACTCCAACAGCTGCTTTAGAATTAGCTTTCCCAAATCCAAATTTCCGTGGATCCTACAAGCACCAAGCAAAGCACCCCAAATGACAACATCAGGCTTCATTGGCATTCCTCTTACCAGTCTCATTGCTTCTTCTAAGAGTCCTGCTCGCCCCAGCAGATCAACCATGCAAGCATAGTGCTCAATTTCAGGTGATATTCTGTAAAAAGACTTCATGTTTTCAAAGTAATGTCTCCCTAAGTCTAGAAAACCACTGTGACTGCAAGCAGAAAGCAGTCCGATGAAGGTGATCTCATCGGGCCAGATTGCACTTGCTTGCATCTGTTTGAATATCCCGATCGATTCTGATCCACGTCCGTGCAATGCAAGGGCCCCGATAATGATGTTCCATGATACTACATTCTTTTCTGGCATCTGAATAAAGATATCCACGGCAATTTCAACAGCACCACATTTTGCATACATGTCCATAAGGGAATTATAAAGAGTTACACTAGGTGCAATATTGCTGTTGCAAATGTAATTATGGGTTTCCCTTCCAACAACCAAATCACCAATTTGACTACTGGCTGAAAGGACGGAAACCAAGGTAGCCTCGTCAGGCACCACACCAGAAATTAGCATTTTCTGGAAGAGATCTAAAGCCACCCGGCATTGACCTTGTTGGACATAATATGAAATCATTGAATTCCAAGAAACCACATTTTTCTGTGGCATCTGGTTGAAAAACTCCTGGGCAAATTCAATGAGCCCATGCTTAGCATATGCTCTAACCATTGACGTCCAGGAAACCACGTTTTTGTGAGTCATTTGATCAAAAATTGTTCGTGCCAAGTGCAAATGCCCACACTTGGCATACATATCCAGAAGAGCATTTCTCAGAATTTGATCAACTTGAATCCCACTAACCTCAATAAAAAGATGCACATACCTCCCCAACTCCAAATCACAAGCTTGTGAACAAACGGAAAGTAAATTAACCAAGGTGAACTTGTCAGTCTCAATCCCCAAATCCCTCATCTCCCTAAACAACAACAAAGCTTCCTTGCACGAACCCATTCTAGCATACCCACAGATCATCGAATTCCACGAAACCAGACTCCTCTCAGACATATCATCAAACACATTCTGAGCACACCGGATCAACCCACACACACTGTATACATTAATAAGGGCATTTTGCACGCAAACTTGAGACCCAATTCCTAGCTTAATCGCCTGACCGTGGACAACCACGGCTTCCCAATACGCAGACTGCCCGGCGCAAACCTTAAGGACAAAAGGCAACGTGAACTCGTTCGGCGAAAGTCCTGAACCAACCATTTGGCAGTAGAGTGAAAAAGCCTTAAATGGGTCATCACTATTGGAGTAACCCCTTATGAGACTATTGTACATAAACTTATTTGGTTGAGGAATTTGGTCGAACACAAGCTGGGCGTAGCGGAGATTTCCGGGATCGGAGACCGAGCAGAAGGATATGAGTTTTCCGACGGTGAGGTTTTCGTTTGTGAGGCTGTGGAGGATGATTTGGGCGTGGAGTTGTTTGAGTTCTCTCATGGAGGAGCATTGCTCTAGGAGGTGGTGCAGGGTTTGGTGTGTCGTGGTTTTGAATTTGTGGGCGAAATTGGTGGGCTTTGGAGGGTGAGTGGTGTGCAGGGAGTGAAAGAGGCGGGAAGCAACGGTCGGATTTTTGGGAGTGAAGAGCATGGCCGTTGGGTTTTTGGTTTTTGGGGGTAAATGTAACGGTTTTATGAATTATAAATACCTTCTTTTTTGGGAAAAATCTTGGGTTGAAAAATATCATGTTGTAACAACTAGCTTTCACTTGTATGGAAGGTCTCAAAATTTACATAGATTATATATTTGATATCTAATTATTATAGTTGGGTCGTTGTGCGACTTAGCTTGAATTTCTTGTTAACTAGATTGAATACCGTATACAAAACAAAGCCATGTTGTTAGTGCTTATTTTGTTTTTTGTATTTTTAGGATAATCATTTAAACGGAAAGATTTTCTGCATTATGTCATCCAAAAGTGAATACGAATCTTTTGACGAAGTGAATTCTTATTTGAATGTATGGTTCAGATTGACGGTCTAACAACCAGACATATCAGATATAAAGAAAACGTAACCCACAATTATGCCATTCATAATGTTAGTGTTAGTATGTTCTAAACAAAATGATCATATGTAAGGGACTAGCTACAGTGCTCGCAAGTATTGGATGCTCACACCGATCTCACCCTCCTTCACCCCCTCTCTCCTCCCTCCTCCCTCCTTTTAACGGTGAGATCGGTGTGAGCATCCAATGCTTGCGAGCACCGTAGCCTACTCCCATATGTAAAGCTTCTTGCAAATATGGTGACAGGTGTCATTTGCATTTACAAGTGATTAAAAAAGGGGAGAATTTTTTCTTTTCTTCATAAAATACAATTCAACACAACAACTTTTTAATATACATTTCTTTATGCTTCGTCTCATAACGACCCTATTTGTATCTCCTAAAATTTTCTGTATATGACAACAGCCGGCAGGACCTTTACAAAGAAGGAAGAAGCCAAAGATTGAATAGAGAGGAACCTAGTGAAAGAAACCAAGACAGAAAAGCCATTGCAGCAGATAACTGATATCTAGTACATAACTTGGCCGGGCAGTAGGATCCATCGAGATAAAGTAGGAGATGTGTGGTACTAGCTGTCGAGCAAGCTGCAGCGAGTGAGAGATACGACAACGCCTGTGATGAAACAAACATAATATACTCTTAAGTTGGGAAAAGGAAGAATTTGTTCTTAATGAGATGAATAAGTTTATAGACAAAAACACGTACCAAGTCGCCTAAAATAATTATTACAATAATTCTTGGTTGATGAGGCAAACATCTAACGAAGACAGAGTAGACATCAACAATCACCAAAGTCATGCTCCATGGAACTACCAAACCCATTACTGTCACCAAATAGCTGCAACACCAACACAAGCAATGGTAAGAGTTACTACTATTACTAGAAGAGTTTCTGGTGGAGTACATTCATCTCCTTCGTTGTTGCACACTTGAAATAACCGAGACAAAACAAATCTGATAACGCCTAACAAACAATTCAAATAGCACCATATAATCCTTTCAGTTTACAGGTTAGCAAATGAAAAAACAAACATTGTTGGCAAAGTGACTTTTGAATTTGTTAGGTTTTATAAGTTGAAATTTTTTTAATTATTAAAATATCTATCCCTACCCTAGAAGACTCTTTCAGAGACGGCAATATTTTAAAGGTTTGCGAACACAAGTCATTAAGGACAGGTTCAAGGTGAGGCTATAGATTAGAGGTACATTTGGAGAAAGGGAAGCAACACATACATTAGAACATATATTCTCAAAGTCAATCACTACAGAAACATCAACACAAACAGACGTGCAAAATTAGCCTTATGAGAAAAAGAAAAATAAAAGTCAACTAAGAGCTGATGATGCTACATGATTTCCAATCTGGCGGCTGGTATTTATTTTTCTTTAGAGAAAAAAAAAAATCAAACTAGTAAAATTGAGCAAAATTCTCCATTTTTCGATTAAGTTTCTTTATATTGAGCACCTTAGCATACATGGTTAAGAAACCATTAAAGCCCCCAATTTAGCACAATGATGTTGAAGACATATATGCCTAAGCTACAGAAAGGATATTCTGGCTAATGAAAATCTTTCCACTACCATGAGAGTTTTTACACTTTAATTTTTAGAGGCTGAAAGATTTGGCTTCCAATTCTCTGATCCAGAGCTTTTTTTTGCAATTCAGATTCACATCTTACAGGCCATAAAACCGGTTAATTCTATCAAGAAGCGGTTTTGATGTTCTACAATGTTCTAATTAGACTTCAAAGCTGCTAAAAACTAAAACTAACACAATCTCTAGCTTTGATTCAAACATTCGATAGTGAATTACAGAGTCCTAAACAGTTCCTTCTCTACAAAAATTTCCAACATATTTACTTGCTCAATTAGGAGAAACTTTAAAACAAAAGCATATACTGAAAATTCTCCATCAGTAAGCCCAATTATATATATATATGTGTGTGTGTAAATATAATCGTTTGCATGTCTAAAATATCTTAAATTTTCAATCTCCATATGATCTTTACAGAAACACAGGTTTCAATTCTTAAGAAAGCTAAAAGTCAATATCCAGCTCAAGAAATCAATGCAGAATTTCCATCAAATTCAAAAACAGAGACATGGGTATTGAACAACAAGTCGAAATCACAAAAGGTCGGACGAAATTCAACAAAAAAACTCAAAAGTCGAAGAATTCGAAAGTACCAGAAAGCGGTATAGCTGTAGAACTCGACGTCCAAGCACATGAAGAGAAGAGAGGCAGTGGAGAAGATGGTCTGCCCAAATCGCAGAGCCAAGCTGGCGCTGGTACCCAACGACCCCGGCAGTTCATCCATGCTTGCAATTGCATGCAGCAGCAGGAGCCGCAACAAGAACTCCTCATGGTAAACGAAATTCAAGAACAATTTTTCTCAGCCACATGACCAAATAATTGTGAGAAAAATGGAGTTCCAAATAATTGTGGGGAGATATGGGAATTGGGTTTTGAGGGGGAGAGGAGGACTTGCTGTGGTGGGAGAGTTGGGAAGAATGGTAATGAGAATGTGAATCGTTTTGGTGAATTGTGAAGGAAAAGGAGTGTTTGGGAGAACAGAAAAGAAAAGTGAAAGGGACGTAAAGGGTACGCAGATTTTGGTGGGTTTTTGGCGTTGGCTTTGGCATCTTCTCCTTCATGAGGGCATAAATGGTCTAATGCTCTTCTCCGGCAGGTAGGGCGTGTGGTGTCAACAAAATGCCAAACATTTCATCCCACTTAACTTTTATTATTATATTTTTTTTATTACAACCGTTATTATTACTCTATCGGTATTAAGGGTGTTTAATCCAGAACATAGTTGAAGAGAAAGACCTTAATAATAAAAAACTGACTTATATGACACTGATATATCATTATGGTTGCGTTTCATACTAATAAAATGAAGATATGTATAAATTTTTTTTATATGTCATTGTTTCATTAACACAAAAAATCATATGACAGTATAACCATACGATGTAAGTTGTTTTCCTAACCATCAAGATAATCTTATAAAAAATAATTAAGTGGGTAGAGATAATTTCTTTTTCTCTTTTCCGTTTTCCTCGATAAGGTGTTTTAAATCAATAACCGTATAAAATAAGGGAATGGGCCTTAAATTTTCTATTTTTGTCTTTGTTTTTTGGATGATTAATTTCCTAGTGTATTTTAATACATGTCGGACAAAAATGTGTCAATAAAAGGAGCTAATTAAGGGAAGGTCCTCCACTATAAATGGACGTTTTACTTGACATCATGTATCACATGTGTCATCATGTCAACTTAGTTAAAACGTACAAACTTTTGTAGATGTGAAGTGATACTTTTTTTATGCATTTGAGGTCGAATCTCTATGCTCATATTTTAAATTAGTTTAAAATAAAGTATTATTTGTAAAAAAAAATAAATAAGAGACTAACTAATTGATATCGTATTCAAAGTACCCAACTAACAATAAAACATTGACCAAAACAAAAAACAAAGTACTATAAATATTTGTATGAAGTTCCCCATAATTTCCTTTTCATTAGTTTTAAAGGAATCTAAGCTCAAATGAAATTTAAGTAGGCATTTGTCTTCTCTTCCAACAAATTTCATTTCGCACTTAACATGTATGACGTAAGAGGAACTCTCACGAGTAACTAAATAGATATATTTTACATTTTTGTTATTCATGTAAGTCGAACTTTAAATTTTTATTTACAAGTGACGAAAAATATCACTAAACCATACTAGTAATTTTTCTTCTTTGTAATTTTCAAAAGTCTATTTGAATTTAGTTTTTTCAACATGTTTTCTTTTACCCATATCACATCATTTTGTTAGGAAGTAATATTACAAAATTGAGATGAAAACTATGTCTACTGACAAATTAATATTTAATTAATTAGATGCTTGTTGCTTTTCATTTAAACTTCTAATATATAATAATTTCCGAAATGGCATGGTTCAATGGTCTCTTTCATAGTGGGACTCCGAGTTCATGCAAATGCAATTGAGGGTTTAAATATTATTTGATATAGTAATAGTATAATTACTTTCAAGTTTTGCCACACAAAAGCACATAGAATTATCATCACACATTTAAAAAAAAAGTTTGACAATAATTTTAAAGAGAATAATAATACCATACAGTAACAGTAGTATGGATCATATCATATGCCACTCAGTCCAAATATCCAATTTGTGTGGCTCACCAACCATATAAAAGGATATGAAAAAGCAATTAGCTATACTAAAAGATCATGGAAAGGATGAACAATATTTGAATGCCCATGTGCTTTGTTCCACTACCAAATGACAACCCACTTAAATATTTAGGTTAATTTCCGCTTCAATTTTGCTTGTTATTTTTTTTACTGCAAGTCATTGTCTGACACATTTACAAAAGAAACAGTTTTTACCCATGTCAAATTTTAACAAACAACCATTTGTAGTTAAGGAGGAGAGACTCCTTAAAGAATAACATAAAACCTCATTCATAAGCTACATTTTTGAAGAAGAGAGGTCCGGAATCAGAATAATTCGAAATTAATCACATTAATAGGCATGATAATATACAAGAAAGATAATGATCTCAGTGATCTCAGTGCTCGTTTTTCAATTGGGTTACAAAGAACGTTCAGCAACACCTTTTTAATTTATAGCAAAATCTGAAACCCAGGATCACATTAATACATACAGGAAAAATTAAACTAATCAAGCTGAGCATACCAAACTCCCTGGATTTTGACATCCTTTGGAGTCTTGGCTCCCAAGTCAGTGTCAGATGGCTGAATGCTCTCAAACACCCCAATCAACTCACCAGTCTCAGGCTTGGTCTTTGTCACACTCAGTGTGATCTTCCCTTTCGATGCTGCTGTATTCTTGATGTTCTCCTTTGCCAACTCCTCCTCATCTCCTCTGCCTCCTGCCGGCAACGCGACCGCATTGTCGTAACCGGTGGATCCTCCTCTTCCCTTGGGGTCCAAGAAAGAGGAGCCGCGGTATGATGGTACTAGAAACTCTCCTGTGAAGTTTTCGGGCTTGCCAGAGGCTACGAGCTGCTTGATGGTGAAGAGGAAGGGCACGCGCTCGCCTCCCGGGAGCTGGACTGTCACTGCAGCGTAGTCAATTCCGTCTTTCTCTTCGAACTTGACGGTGCCATCTGGGGCAACTTCGAAAGGTCCTTCGATCTCATCGAGGGTGTAGGTTAGGCGGGTCATGAGCTTGGTGTTTTGGAACTCTGGCGGAGCATTCTTGCTCACAGTCTCTGCCTTGACTGTGAAGGATGTTGGCTCTAGGCAGAACTTCTTGGCAGTGTACTTGCCGGGCTTGAAGGCAAATGCTTCGGATCCTCCATCGATGGTTGGGCACTGGTTAGCAGTTCCGGTTCCCTTCACTTCCAAGTAGGTCTTGCTCTGGATTTCGTCGAAGGTCAACCTCTTTGGAGGTCCCTCTGCACCTGCTCCCTGAAACACACAGTGGTGGCCAACAATAACCAAATGTCAAATCTCAATTAATCTCCAAAAATGAAACCCAATGATCACGTTACGTAAGTTGTTGTCAGACTGTCGATCTAAATTGAAATAATGAGATTTATATCCATACTATATGAAATCAAATGACGCTACAATATATTAGTTAGATTTTCAATCCCAGTTATTAGATGAATGTACGTACATATGATATGCGATTTCTAATTGTCATCCTAACAACATAACATGTCATATATCTAAAAAGAAAACATTACTCTCGTCTAGTGAGACGATCCAGTTCTAACAAACTAATGGAGAACATGTCGATATTGCTACACAATTGCATATACAATACAACTAGTCCTAACTAATTTTTACCGCCTAACTATAGTTCATAAGTAACTAGTAAGTACTACTTAAGATACATTCACAAAAGTTCAAATGCAAACTACGTAATCATTGTTCATCTTCTACACCACAATTTCAATCACACGAAGCAAGAAACTGAGGAGTGAAATGGAGTTAGCATATCATACCGAGACGACGAGGGCGGAAGTAGCAAGAGCAAAGCCAGCAATCTTAGAAGCATCAACACACTTGTGAGCAAACTCCTTGAGGTCAGATTGCAAAGAGCAAGTGAGCCTAGCAGAGGCAGATGGCTCCAAGCCAAAGGCCTTGGAGACACTCTGAGAGGACCTCAGTTGCACGCTAGTCCTCGCCGACACGCCGACCTTGGTCGGCTGCATGAGCGTAGCAGCTGCTTGGAGGGAGGCTGCCATGGTTGTGTTCACTATTTTTTTGTGATCTCTCACACAATAATTTGAGTATTTGGAAGCGTTTTTGTGTGGCAAATGGAGAGTTATTTGGTGGGAGTAAGATAAAATGGATAGGATAAGGCTTGCTGTGATTGGTGGAATGGAGGTAAAGGGTTTAGATGTGTTGGATGCCAAGTGGCAAGTTTCTTATTTGGGATAAAGATACTAGTGGTCAGACAAGCAAGTTCATATATCCTTGGCCTCCTACTCCACATCTTTCAGTTTCTAAACTCCAACGTTTTATTTGTTTACATTAGGCTAATACAAGGTTACTTATCCGAAATGAGAATGTATAAAGCAGGAGTGTCGCTCTTATTTGTAACATATTTCACGTTTACTAACATAGAATGAATGAAAAAGTAAGTGAATTTTGTTTAAAAATTTGTTTCACTCTCAATTTCAACTAGGTATCATTATCAAAGATATATCCCGCGCCTAAACAATTACACATCATTTATCAGCGGGTCTCGATCATGTTCATATACAAGTTCTAATCAACATAATTAACTGCAGACCACAACTTCCTTGGAGAATTAAGTTTGTCATCCAAAAACGGTGGCTGCAATAGAGCAACATTATCATTACAATTATATTTAATTCTTACAATTTTCTAGTAACGGTTAAACGATACATAAAATTATGATATGTAAAGATCTCTAGAGGATCATCACACCTATACTAAATGTAAGTATACAGACTCTAAACAATTCAATCAATGAAGGGGGATGTGACATTAATCCATTTAAAACCCCCAAAAGAAAAGAAGAGCATAGAAGTTTCGAACCTGCAACCTTAAAAAAGTTTGCTCACTACAATTTCAGGCTTAAAAACAAAAATCGTAAAAAATAAATTGGCCCATGCAGGTCTCGAACCTGCGACCTTCGCGTTATTAGCACGACGCTCTAACCAGCTGAGCTAATAGGCCTTCTTGTTCAACTTTTTGACTTGTCAATATTAGACCGGTAAAGAAGTAACAGATCTTGAGACACACAGCCTTCTTTACGAAGTTTTTAAATAGTATGTTAGAGAACAAATAGCATCAAGGTTTCGTGGTGTAGTTGGTTATCACGTCAGTCTAACACACTGAAGGTCTCCGGTTCGAACCCGGGCGAAGCCATATTCATGTTAAAAGTTTTCATTTTTCGAGTTCTGTTCTTTTAAGGTGCTCGGTTCAGCTCTGTGAGTAATTACGGTGGCAGGACATGTGATTTCTTCTCCATTTTTTTTTTGGTTGACTACAGGTAGAAGTCCGAAAGAAAAGAAAAGATTACATAAGAATATCACGAGCCCACAAGACCTTAGTTATATCTGCAACTAGCAACCGACGACAAGAAAGAGCTTGCTCAAAAAAGACTGGACTCAAACTGCACGACAAATCCAAACGAGCTAAATCACCATCAACAAAATTCTTTTCACAGTAAATATGTCAAATTTCTTCTCCATTTTTTTATAATATGCAAGGAATTGTTTAAAATTTTCAACATTCAAAACAATGGATCTTTCAGTTTTTGCTCAATTTCTTAACATCAATCGAGGCATCCAAAATTTCATGATATTCTGTTGGTGCACCCTGTCAATGAGATCTTCCATTCATTCCAATTCAACTTCTGCAAAGGAAATCCATCCAAAATTTTCCATAACATGTAATGTTTCAGCTGAATTTTCAGGGGTTCAAGATTTCTCATGTTCGGAAATTCTCAGCTTAATGTATGCCAGCGTACGCCTCAGTTTCACTCAGGCATTTCGTCAAACAGATCATGGGCACCAAGGGTCCCGAACTAGACGAGCAAGGGGGGATCGGAGTTGCCTCCCAGCCAATTTTCCAACCTTTGCAGGGTCACCTAACCACTCTTGGCCCTTGGTGGATCCGCCACTTGTGTCAATCGACACGCTCAAACTCCACAAATTTTTCCCACAATGGAGAAAACCACTTCCCAAATTTCAGGGCTCGCAAGATTTCTAAACTTTTAAGAGATCCAAACTATCATAAATCATGGGACAACCTAATCTCTTGTGTCAATACTGTATTTTACAGCAATTGGTTGTTCCAGATGTGAATTATGGCATGTTTCAAACCCTTGAATTATTTCCAAGAGATTTCGTATTGATTGGTACTAAAAACCCTAATGGACTCGTGCCAGCTTCAATGTGTCAATCGACCAGCAACTCACATCCCGCAACTTCAACAAGATTTACCCCGCATTAAAAAAACACTTCTCCAAGTAGTTTCAGGGGGATCAATGATATTTCTCAAGTTTCAATTATCCAAGATTTCTGAAGTCCATATTTAAATACCAGCAGAATCCTTGCTAAATTAATTTTGTATTTTATAGCAATTAACCGCTGCTAATACGAATTCATGACAATACTAAACCTAATTACTGCATTAATTTTGTTTATATATTCACCAGATTCAACATTGTTTGGCAAAAACATATAATTACGAAATTAAACAAGAAAAAAAAAACACAAAAATTGAGAGAGGAGAGAGAAGCTCAAAAGTGCTTGAAACAAAATCATGGGTGCTCCCTCAATGAATACTAGAGATTGTATATTGAGTTTTATCATCATTGCTACCTCATCATCCTTCTCTCTCAAATTCTCAAGGAACACCAAATCACAGTTAAAAAATAATTAGAAGATAATCGATTAATTTTTAACCCAATTTTAAAAAAAGATTGATCAGAACTTAATTAAAGTCAGATTAGCAGGCATTCAGTATGAGTAGGAGGTAATTAATTCATCAAGAAAAAATTATCAGAGAAATACACATCATCACTATGCCTGCGTTTCCAAACATAAATTTAAAAACAAACGCCAACTGGACTGCCACACCGCCGGCAAAAGAGGGACGGCACTGCCGAACGATGAGAGCGGCCGCACTGATTGGCAGAGCCCGTCCATCCCTTTGCCGGCGATGTATCATCAACATGGCTACCATCAAAATCCCGAACAAACAATTTAATAAAAACCCAGAAAAAAAAATTTAAAAAAAAAAAGATGGGAAAAGATTGGTAATTGGGTGTAATTCTCTCAGACAAATGCCTCGTTTTGTCGTCACGATTTTATATATGAATGGATCGGACTCGTCATCATTGTTGATCATCACCGAGAATAAACCCCAAATAACAAATTCAAAAAACAAATCAAGATTTCAGAACGAATAAATAGAAACAAAAAGGAAGGAAGATTTTTTTTGGGAAAAAACAGAGCAAATAATCGACGGAAAAATCAAAACCAGAATGATTAACGTAATGACTATCAAGAAGCGGAAAGGAGAAAGAAGAAAACGGGAGAGCTAATTCGACTGCTTGCGTTGGGACTCCGTTAACCAGTTCTTGTGCTGCTTTTATAGGGCTCAGTGAGGCCGATTAGGGTTAGGGTTTTGGGTCTTCGGTGTTGGGCGAATTTACGAATAAACCATCATTTCGGCTGAACAGAGCTCAGCCATGGGCCTAGGTTTTGATACGACGACTATTTGGGCTTTGCACGGTCTGAACATGAAGACTTTGGGCTTTACTCACGTGATGTGATCTGGCTTAGGTATTGACGAGGTGGAGCTCACAAGTTGTGCTTTTAAAATAACTGAAAGCGTTTTCAGATCACTAAAAACACTTCTAATCATGTTTGGCAAAAAAAGTTAAAAAGTAATTTTGGGTTCGAAAACGCACTTGAAGTGTTCTTTGAAAGAAGCACATTCAAGTTTTTTTTTTAAGAAGCACATGTTATATGGCACTTACATTTTTATTAAAATTTTAATGTGCTTTTACTGGAAGGGCTTCTGAGCATAAGTGTTTTTTAAAGAAGCAGTTCCAAAAAAACCCATAATTTTTAGCTTAGAACCTACATAAAAATAGCATGTGTTATGTGCTTTTATTTTAGGAAAGGGAATCATACCCATTCCAAGTTATTATGGAGTTTACCAATATTTTAGGAATGGAAATATAGGTGTGTTGAGGTTCAAAAGTTTGAAGGAATGCCTGCATACGGCCGCATGGCCTTATGCTAATCGCAATCACATTATGGGGATTTATTGGCAACATTAACTAGTTAAGCAAACTTTTATACAAATTTTAAATAATGCTCCAGTTGTGCCAATTAATGAAATATTTCTCATGCCATACCACACATATTGCTTTAAACCTGACACTGCCAAGCTCATATAGACCCAAAACAAGTAGTTTCACAAGGCGTACTAAAGAGGTTGAAGTTTGGAAGGTTATAAAAGTTTATAAGTCTCATGAACACTCTTAGATATTGGAGATTTTGAGATACCTAGGGGCACAAAAGTCCAAGCTCATTACTTGGAATAATCCAATGTCGTGTTAACAAATGAGATATTTTCCAGCACTCTATTTGAAATTGTTTCATTGCCTTCATTCACTCATAGAATATAAATAGATTTATGGGCTCTTTTACTCGTTGGAATTTCTCAGCTGCAAGCCACGAGCGAGTTTTCTCCGAGCTGCTTGAAAACTTGACATGAGCTACTATAAGCATGCTCCCACAGACTTTGCAGGTTGACATGTATCATTAGATACGAGGGACTTCAAGTGTAGCTGTGTTGGGGTTGAGCATCTGATTGGGCCAAGTGGACATAAAAGCTCAAGCAAAACACATGATGGCCCAATCAGACTATGTCTGTTGACATAAGTCGTCTCCACCACAACCACCATGTACCTCACCAATCCACCTCTCGAGTCAGCTGAATCCTAGAGAGCACCAACAAAACACAAGGGCCATAAAACAAAGGGTAAACTGCCGTTTGACCCCCTCAACTATTACTCCAGTTGAAATTGATTCCCTAAACAATTTTTTTGGTAAATTAACCCCCCGAACTATTTGAAATCAGCCAATTAACCCCTCGCCATCAGATTCAACGAAATCTCATCTACTTTGTTGTCAAATACTAGCACGTGTTGTATTTTAATTGGTAGCTCTAGTTGACATTCTAACGAATTAACAGCAAATTGGATGGAATCTAGCTGTAGGGGGTAAATCTACTAATTTAGAAAAGTTTAAGGGGTTAATTTACCAAACAAATAGTTCAGGGGGTCAATTTCAACTAGGGTGATAGTTCAGGGGGTCAAACGACAATTTACCCTAAAACAAAACCATAAATGCAAAGAAGCCATAATTGAAAAACAAACCAAATTCCTAACTTTACAACAACAAAAATGCACAAAGAACATACATAATTGCCATTAAAAAACTCAGCAAACGAAATAAGTAGCCAACATGAGCAACCATACCCACCACCCGAGGACTAGCAAAGGAAAAATTCTGATGCCAACAAAGCAAGAAGACTTTAGAATCGTAGAAGGAGGCGAAACGGAGACCTAAACTAGCAAAGCGGTTTTGCACACCTTCATCTGAGTGAGCAATGACTCGCTCTCGAGGTGGGTAGCAAACACAGTGGCTAGAATAAGCTTCTCAATCGAAAGCAAGCATTTAGCAGGCAATTGGAGGATTTGTGGGCGGATGAGTGGGAGGGTAAAGTAGAACACCTGTGTGATGCATAAAGGAAGAAGATCTAAGTAGTTGTTAGGGTTAGTGATTTGTGATAAATTTGGGGCTAATTTAAATCTGGTGTAGCAAATTGAAAATCTCCAAGAGGTGAGCGGAAAACCAAAAGGATGGAAACCAAGTACGCAATCTAGGACCGAGCTCAAGCTTACAATCACCGAAAATCAAGGATTGAGGCTTGCCACCATCTGCTCCAGTTCAAGAGAGAAATACGAGGCTGTCTACTTTCCATGGAGATGGAAAGGAAGATGAGAGAAGAAAGAGGGATAGAAGAGGGAAGATAGGAGAGGGGGCTGCCATTGACCCCAAAGCCAGATGTAGAGGTCAACGGCTGAAAAGGGTAACATAGTCACAAGTCGAACCTTTCATGCCTTCTTCCACTCTTTTATCCTTTGATAATTTTAAACCACCATAAGAGCAGTTCCACCGGTGCCTCAAAGGCAAAGGTAAGGGCTGCTAAGATGCCCTTCAACCCAAAAAAAAAAACTCTTGTGGTCAAAATTGAGAAAGACAACTAATGGGTTAGCCCACGTCCAACCAAATGCCCGAGCAACATGAGCCTAACCAAGCGTTAGCGGGCAATTTCAAAGACCATTTGTGATAAAAACCCGTTATAATTTAAAGAGAAACTTTATGGTGAGAGGCTCAATGTAAACAATAAAAACTAAGAGAAGTGAAGTCTACCTTCGAATAATCCCCTACCCCTTAGTGTATATATATCAATGTATAAAAAGAAACTTGCCTACAAAGCACAGTGCTACTAAACTACAAGACTTCTAAATGGACTCACTTATAAGGCCATAACAAGCCCAAATTTGCCAAAAAAAAGGCCAATACTTACAACAAAGCAATAAGCCGAAATTGGCTATAACAAACTCCAAATGAAATCACTTATATCGTTGTATAAAAAGAAAACTCACCTACAAACATGTGGCCTGCTCTAAGAAGGGTAGTAACACTCATCACTTTGTAAGGGTGGTGAGCAAATACAGACTCATTTCCTTCTTTTGCAATGAAATCTTTACCTGGTGGCATGAATATTGCAATATTTAAAAAATAAAGTATTTGTTTACATTGAAAAATATCCATTGGACCATAACTTAAGTTTGGTAATGGGTTGGGCCTAAGAAAGAAAGGGCCCAACCCAGGCTAGTGGACAAAAAGGAAGGAAGTTTGAAAAGTCCTCCACTGACAGCATTTAATGCAAAGCACTAGACAATTTGGAGGGAATCAGACTATGAATAAAGAACCTTTTCTCAATGGGAGTAGGCTGATCAGGGATATTACATGTGCCTTATGGATTAAGCCTTTCCTCACTGAGTCTTCAAAGACGGTGGCAGAGAGAAGTGACGGCTATGACGTGGGCTCCCTGCTGGTCTATATAAACAAGGGGAGGATTCGAAGATGAGGACACTCAAAACAACCAAAAACAGAACTTTTAAGTTCAGAAAGAAACCTCTGAGGAAACCCCTCAAAGCCTTTCCCAGATACAGACTTCGTCTCTATCTGTTGCTTTCTCATTCACACTACTTGTGTAGCTTGTGACTTTGAGAACTCAAAGACCAGAACCCTAGGATCATACATCCTAACTCCCCTGAGGAGTAGTGAATTAAGCTATGCCATCAAATCATCCCTATTTTGATAGTATCGATTAGAAATCTTAGGCAAAGTTGTCTTTGATTATTTCCCTTTGTAAGGAACCAGCTTTGAAAACCATCCCGATGGAACTAAAACCAACCCGATGGGTGTTTATTCAATCTGAAATAACCATTACATGTAATATTATTGAACTTTTTACTTAAAGTCTTTCAATACCAGTTCTTACTTAAACGTCTTTACTTACAAGTCTTTACTTTCAAGTATTTCAATATCAGTTTTTACATTCTATCTTTAATTATCGTCTTTTCTTTTCTATGTATGCGCGAGCGTGGAACATTTTGTTATAACCAGTTTATATCAAAATCCCATCTTAAGCAATATTTGGTATAAACAATCGAGAGATATTAAAAGTCTTTAATAAGCAAGGCAATAAAAAGAACCTAACCAAGACCTAATCTAATTAAGTCGCCAATCCGATGAACGGAAGTTATATTACTTGTGGCGCAAGTACCTATTATATTTAAAACTAACTTATACTAAAACTAATACACATCTTTCTATTGGCACGCCTGACAAACACACCAACGACAAAGGCCTCACAAACATTCCTCTGAAGGAATCAGAGTGAAGCCTACTGAAACCAATCCGATAGAAGGTATAAACCAACGGTTAAACCAACGCGTATGCTCCTTGCCTACATCTTACAAAAGGCATCGAATAGTATTAAATTGATTCAACAAGTTTAATAATTTGGCAGGCATCTACTTGTCATGGACCATGGTGGGGTGGCCCATTATGTGGCATGAATATTGATTGGACATCCAAGCCCATGATCATGGCTAATTAAATACTGAATCGTGTATGGCTACCATGGTAAATAACCAACTTCTTATATTTGTATTTTAATTTTTTGTTCTTGGTTTTCTTATGTATTTTAATTTTAGTTAGAAGAATATAATTGCCACTGACAATAAAATCGAAATTGTTTCAAAGTCGGAGACTAATGTTTTGAAAGTTGCAGACATAAACAATTGGTAGAAACTGTTGTTAACTACAATGCTTAGATGAAATGGAGAACCAATGCCCAGACAGGGTAGACTAAGAGAAGGATGATTCCGAGAGTGTTCGATATTCCATGGCTTTGTGTGAAAGAATTTCGGAAACCACCAGACGCCCGGATGTGCTCTTGCAGCAGGAAACAACCGATGAGAAGACATATCAAGACGCCAACCCAGCTGCCCTTCAAGGTGTGTGCAAAGAAGTTTGGAGCCACAACCAGAAGAAGGATCAATGAACCCGGCATCTCCAGCCAATCTGCAATGAAGTATCACGGTTAAGTAGGACGCAGAAAAAGGCGTTAATACTCTTCATTTTTTTCCTATGTCAAGGCAGATATTGAGTTCTAACTTCTGAGATATAGCTGTGCAATTGTGTTGGCAAAAAAAAGTTGTAAGCTTGAAGGACAAGGTAGAAGCATTTGATCACTCTCTCTTGCGAGGTCGCATGTATTTCCATCTGTTACATGTCCTAGAAGATAACAATGTTTCGATCACATTAACACAGTTTCAGTTTTCGGAGATAAGGGTAAGCCGACACCACCGACCTACAAGGACTTGGAGGTACAGTACAATGTTTTGATATCTGCTGGGTTTCTTAGCACAGCGATCGTACAAGTCTCGGTTAACTAGCAACTTGAGCCTTTACCTGGGAAGTGTCTTGGGAAGAAAAGCCTCAGTACAACGGCAACAAAAGCAATCCATTTTCCAACCTCTCCTCTGAATTATATAGAAACAATGCGAATAAGTTGAGATTATTGAGAACCAAAAGAAGGATTTACAAAATTAAATAAGTTGAGATTATCGTGCACCAAAAAAAAAAGAAAGTGTCACCTTAGGAGGTTGAACAGCACTGAAGGAAGACTGAAGAAAATGTAAGGGATTAAAAGCGAAGTCAGCATATTCGTTCTCCAGTTTGTTCGGTCCAGTATCAACAAATATCTGCAGCATCGAAAATACTCTATGAGACGAAATTTGTACTTGTCAAGAAAATCAAACCTGGAAATCTATGGGGCTCAAGCTACCCTCAAAGGAGGGCGTTGCGATGCAATCAAGGTAAATTAAAGAGAGCACATTCATCATATGGTTAAATTAAAGAGAGCTAATTATTAGGAGAAAACAAAATATAACTCGCGCTACGGAAATCAAACTAACTGTTAAGCGAAAATAACACCACAAAACTGCAAGAATGTCCAAAGCAGTTGTTGTCGTTCTTATGGTTTCGCATCCTTTTGGTGTCCGAGCATAGCAAAGACTAGAAATTAAGCATTTCGCTCTTTTACAGCACTAGGAGTCATATCCATCACAACCGCATGCTAGAACTGAAGTATAACACCATTTGAGGGTAGTGGCTGGAATGCAAATTTCACGCGAAAGTGGCCACGAAACCAGACACTCACCTCGCGCAAATTTTAGCAAGAAATTTGGCTGGATGAGAGCAATAATGTACAGGCCAGCGTAACGAATAGAAGCCTACAAGAACTATGTACTAAGGCGTAAGCTCGTTGGTACTGTAAAAACTCCGAAGCCTATGAAATACGATTACAACTTTCTCCAGTCTCAATCCATTGATGTCCAAGCAGAATCTATGGTCTAAGCGGTAAGTGAACATGTATGGAAATCGACCTCAAAACGGATGTATTGGTTGTCTACACCATCCAAGCCAAACAGTAGGTTGAGGCATATACGATGTATTAATCTGTTTATCCCTACTCAGCTACAAGCCTAACCTAATTTGGACTTACTTCGTACAAGTTGAATGGTAACTTAGGACCATAAACTTGGGCAGAAGAACTACAGCATAGGAAAAAGACCAAGTAAAACTAATCAATGGCTACTTGTTCATGTCAATGTCTTTCTGGACTATTGAGTATTGATCGTGGGATATGATATCCCCACACCCTTTTTCTCCTTCTACACATTCATGTTTATTTTTCTTCTTTTGATTTCGTGAATTCGACAGTCAGAAATAAACAAGAGTGTGTGTTGTGTAGTGGAAGGAAAAATGGTGTGTAATCATGTAAAAACTCAAGATAACATATGATTTTAGATGAGAGATTTATCCTGCAACCGGTGACACCACATCGCAAGTATCTAACAGACAAATGGTGCACTATTCGAATAAATTACAATCATGTATGTTATCGGTCACGTCACTAAGAACTATGCATTGGTTTCAAGAGAAAATCTATTTTGATTTAGACCAGACCACATATAAGGACAGATTGACAATAATTTTTTCAATTGTATAAAGAAGCATATATCTGGTAGAAAAAATTAATTATATACAGGATAGTGTTAAACTTTATTTATTGATATATTTATTCTCCAAAGATTAAAGTATTATATTATAATTTAACAAGTCAGAAAATCAAGAGAGGCGCACATCACTGAACACAATTTTATATTTTTCTTCTGAAAGATCACTCTTTGGATGGCACACTATTTTCCAATTGCAACCAATAAAATCAAATCTTAATTCCCACTTCCCCAATTAGCAAAAACTCATCAAAGCAGCTTGATCCCCAAGGATAAAACATAACAAGGCATTTCATCAAACACTTTGAGGAGTTTGTCTTCCGTAGTCCAGCTTACCAAATAATCTAGCTTTTTAAACAATCGTCACAAATTGATTTCTTAAAGTCAATTTTCATCGTTCATTTCATAGACTACTCAAACTATTGAAGAAAAATTGCACTTTGAGAACAGAACATAAGATAACACATCAAAACACAAAATTTCAGAGATGGGATTACAAAATCTACTCACATGGCAGCAAAGGAGGCAATCCATTTGAGAAAAGAAGTCCCAAAACCCAAACCACCAAGCTTGGTGGCATCACTGATGAGTCTCTTGGCTGCAATCTTGAGCTCTTTGATATCTGAATTGATCAACTCACTGGTTTCTGGGTCATTACTTTTCAGAGCCAGATACTCCATCCCCTTCCTCCCCATAATTTTTATTTAATTTTCTGCTTAATTTCTTGATCTGAGAAATTGTCAAGTGCTTGCAGATTAGAGGGTTACAACAAAGGCCAGTGGTAGCTCTTTGGATTTTATGTCACACTATATGTACTGTGTGGGGTCCCCTTGTTTTGAGATAACACGTGTCAGAGAATGTAAAACGGTGGAGAGGTTTCGGATCCTAACTGTTTTTTCGGCTTCCAGGTTTTGACTGTTGGTGACACTTGGATGTTCTAATTAGGGTACACGTGGCCTCCTGTCATAGGCTAATACTGAATTGTCCAAGGTAGTGATAAAGTGGTGAGGAAGCCAGTGCAATTTGATTGGTTATCGGTCGCATTATTGTCATGTGAATCCAAAGAACTTACATGGTATGGCCAGTATGGGTACAACATTACTACTAACGTCACGTGTCAATGATACAATAACATATATAAGAATCTCTTAGATGATGTTGTACATTGGCATGAGACAGTGCAAGGATGATTGATGCAATTCAAACTCAGGATTTAGGAGAGGTGAAATTCTTTCTGCTATGTGAATTGGTGCAATCACAAGTGTAACCCTCCATTTTTTTAAGCCATTCTCTACATGCAAGCATCTAGTTCTGGTAAGCCAGACAATAAACGAACGTAATGCCTTTTACTTACAAATAGATATGATTATCGTTAGACCAACCATTATTCCATATTGCTCGGCTAGATCCACCTGGATTTTGATTAGAATCCCAAGCCCATTTCATAACTCCTGATGCTAGGTGCTTGCACCAAGTCCCTAATCAATGATCAGGCCCAAGGATTGATTCATCATACTTGGTTAGCAACTAACAAAAACGGGTTTTTCATCATACTCTCTATCAAGGTAGCAAAACCTTCTCGACATGTAAATCAAGTAGAATTTGAAGAGCCAATTTTTTCTTTTTTCTAATTGATAGACATTGTAGCAGAAGAAATAGATTTGTGTAGGGATAACATATCATAGGATTTTTTTAGAAATTCTTGTTTAAGTCTCCCATTCAGCCGTGGGGGATTTCTAGCCATTGCACAACTGATTCCAACAAAGAGTCTAGTTCTCCTAGACTCCAGTGACCAAAAAAATAGTAATCGCGCACCATTCAATCTTAATTTAACGGTTGATGCTCATTTAACTATTTTGTTGTACTCTTTTCTGTACTGTTGGATCTGAAGGTGAGTGACCACCATTTTCTTGATTACTAGAGTCTAAGAGAACCGAACTCTTCCAACAACACCCTAGTTTGTTTTTTAAAGTCCAAACCCCAATAATCATAGAAACTCCCATTAGACCTTTTTCTCTCTTTTTACAAGGTTGAAAATCAACACTAGAGCTCATGATCAAATGAGTAGTAATTGGTCCCCCAAACGTATTCAAAGTCTACTTAACTTTCCATCTCTCAATGTTTCCTTTGACATAATTCAACCATCCCACACATACTCTTTTAACACTAATCATCGTGAATCATGAATATTCAAGAACCACAGGCATGCTCTCTTTCTCTTAAGTCCTTTCCTCATCATATCAATCAACTTAACAAAAACCCCAGATGAGAGACAACCTGTTATCATATCTGGAACTTCCAAAAGTCATACCAAAAACTGCTTTTACCAAAAAAGCAAAAGCAGAAATGGAAAAGTTTGCATTTGCACTATTTGTAAAACCACTTTTCGGCTTTTGCTTTCACCACAACATAATAACATATCATATTTTCTCAGACGCATCGCCTCAAAAGTCGAGTTCTCGGTACCAACTACGCGAATCCAATCCGCGGATTCATTTATCTACGTGGCAGGATAATAAAGTGATCCAGTGCGGGCGGGTCTATTGTTGGTGATGGTGTCGCCGTCCTTTTCTAGTATCGACGACCGTCGGTTCGTGCGAATCGCACACCTGGGTCTTGAACTTGCACCCGAACCTCCGGGTCAACGAGTCTTTCCAACCCGACCCGTATCTCCCGGGTTGGCCCGGATTATCAATTTTCGCGATCACTTTTTTCATACTGGAGCATTCCCGCTCCAGCTGGTGCACCCGCGTCCTCATGCTATCCATGTCCAACCGCAACACCTGATTCTCCCTCACCGCCGCCCGCCATGTGCCTCCCCTTCCCTCCGCACGTGCCACCCCATCCTCGTCTTCCTCTCCGAGTGCCTCCGCAGCGTCGTCCTCTTCCTCCCCCTCATCATCCTCCCGCTCGCGTCGCAGCACCGACGGCCTGGCCGATTCCGGCGGAGCAACATCGGCGGCGAGCAGTGTCCCAGCTATGGCGTGGCGGAGCTGGAGCTGCTCGAAGAACAGAACCTGCACCACCGCGCGCAGAGGCAACCGCTCGTTCTGCGCTGCGTGCGTGCACGCCTCCAGCGTCAGCTTCTGGCAGTCTAGAATTCCGCAGACCTTCTCCCGCTCAGGTTCCGATAGCCATGGATGAGCCTGCAGAGAAGCAAAAACGATTAATATTTCGCAATTAACATCGTCTTAAGCTTAATTTCAGAATTAATTATGATTAATTAGGCTTAATGCTGAAATCGTATTCTAATTTGTATCGGATTGTGTACGAACCTTGAGATAGACATCGACGGCTCTGTAGAGGCCGTCGTCGAAGAGCCGAGCTTGATCAGGCAGAGAAATCGCGAGATTGTAGAACCGATCCGGTTTGAGATTTGCATCGGAGGCGATCTCGGAGAGGAACTCATCGATCAATTTCCCGACGAGCATCAGCGACGGCGATCGGACAGCGCCTTCCGAACCGTCGTCGTCTTCGATTCCGGCGGTGTTTGTCTGATCCAAGCCGTTCAAGAAGTAGCCGAGGATCCTCTCGATGCAATCGACGTCGTAGAGCGTCTCGTTGAGGTAGGAGTAGCTCGGGATGAGGAGGTCGTCTAAGGTGGCTTGGTGGAGCTGCGAAGCGATCTTCTTCTCCAAGATGGCTTTGCAGGCTTCGGAGGCGTTGAGTATGTTGGCGGTTCGCAGAAGTCCAAAGAGGAATCGAGTCGCCGTCGATGGTCTGGAGCTCTTCTCCAATGGAAGATTGGAGATGATCGTCTCCAAAAGCTCTCTCTGTTGAGTCTCTGAAGCTAAACACGACGATACGGCGGCGGTGGTGGCTGCGGCGGCGGAGGAAGAGGACGAAGGCTTTCGATTCGTTCTCGAAATTCCAGGAATGTACTTCTTAGCGTAATGCATCAAGCATGTCTCCACCATCTCCAAGCTCAGATCTCCAGATTTCATGGCGGAAATCAACCGCTTGAAGAGAGGCAAGCTCAGAACCACCAAGTCTTCAAGCCAGGAATCCGCGTGCTTGCCCCTTCTCCGTCCGCCGGCGTCGATCCCGTTCCACAAAATCTGCTGTTTGGAAGCGGAAGAAGCCGAAACCGTATCCGCATTCGCATTCCGATTGGGCCCACCGTCGCTAACCGGCCAGCCAAACAGGGTGGGATCGGCCGACGTGGCGCGGGAAGCGACGGAATCTATGCACCTCTGCGTAATCCCCAGAGTCTCCGCCAGAGGCGCCACTCGCTCGCAGGACTTGAGAGCTCTGAGCGACTCCTTGAAGCTTTTCAGCACCGACTGAGAGAGAAATCTCTCGGTCTTGGAAATGAGGTTGTCCTCCGAGTACTCCTCCGTCATCTCCAAATACTCTCCGGCGCAGCGTAACGGCGCGACATTGGCGGAGCTCAGGTCGATCTTGACGCCGTAGCAGAACTTGGCGGCGATCTCGAAGGTCTCGGAGCCTCCAGGGAAGTTGGAGAGGGATATTTGGCACTGGACTTCTTCGATTTCGTCGTCGTCGTCATCAATTTGCGTATTGGGGTTTGATGGGTTCGTCTCTTGCTCTGTGATCAGGTTGTGAAGCTTTCGACTTTTCGACATCAGAGGGAACTGTAACAAATCGGAAAAATTGGAAACTGTTAGCTGAAATTCTTGGTGGTGGAAGGTGAAGAAATGTGGAAGTCCAAGTGTTTGATGAAATGACCTTGTGGAGATGGAAGGTCATGTCGTCGACTTGGACGACAATGTCGCTTGGCAATCCAGTGGTGCAGAACCTGCGAGGACGAGATTTTGAAGTGAGTTTTGGTGAAGTGGTGCGTTGTTTTGATGTGGGTTTCCAGCAGAAAATCGAAAAGGTGAGGTTTTGAATAGAATTTGAACATTGAACTCACCATGCTTGGCCTTTGGAGCTTGATTTCTCAGCTGCCGCCGCCGCCGCCGCCGCCGCCGCCGCCGCCGCTGCCTCTGCTGCCATTTTCTCCACCAGGTCACGTCTCTGTCTATCTGCCTCTTGAGTGAAAGAAGACCCTTTTGAGTAGGGAATCAGAAACCCAGATCCATGAATTGGACAAATGAGGGAAAGGGCACACTTGGGTTGACTTCAGCGACTGAGAGAATGAAGGAATGGAAAGGACGGTTGATGGGAATGGAAGGGTGGAAATTGTTTGGTTGTGATATTCTGTGAGGAACAATTTAGCAATTAGAGAGAGAGAGAGTACAAAAACAATGAAAGAGAAAGGAGAGAGAGAGATTGGAATCCAAAAAAACTGAGAGAGGACAAATAGAGCTAGCTCGAACAAATTTCGAAAAAGGGGATCCAGCAATCCAACTTTGAAAAAAAACCCATCAGAAGAAGAAGAATCTCACTCACTCACTCCACTCCCAGCTGACACTCTGGGCTCTCTCTCTCTCCTCCAAACGCTAAGACAGATGGGTGGTGTTGGAAAAGGTACGTTGTCTTTGAGGCAAATTCTCTCTTTTTATTTTTGAGACATTTAAAAAAGAGCACCAACACCCATTAGAATTAGAAATTAGCCAAACATTGCATTGCATGCCAACTGTAACTGGGTCTTATTTGCTTTTTGGCGCAAATGATGGAATGGAATATGGTATTTTAATTAATTCAACTTTGATCATTTCGTAATCTGGTGTTAACCTCGCTTTAATAATAACCCAATGTTACAATGTAGCATGCTCCATCCATTGTATTGTATATTATTCATTTCCTTTGGGAAGGTTGAATCCATGCCCAAACCAACCTCGAAAATTCTATAATGCACTGATGTATGAGATATATCGGTACATTAAACGATAGAATTCGGTTTGAATAACTGAACTTTGACAAGAACAATCTAATCATGTAAACATTCATCTCGTATATGGGTGAAAAAACCAACCAACCTACCCACCTCACAATCTTTCATTGGTACATTGAGATTCTAGAGAAGCTCTGTCTGTAATTTCATGTTATGAATTCTTTCTTATAGACAAATTATAACATTACATATAAGTGAGCAGACTGTTTAACTCTTTACATATAGTTTCTTACCCGCATCTTAAATTCTTAATCAAGAGAGTTAAGAGCAATTATGAGTTTCTAACTGTTAGGGAAAATCCATGGGAGTCAGGAACAACCTAATTCTGGTGAGACCAATACAAATTCTCAACTGCCCACATGAGTTATCACAAAACTACAGTCGCCCTTGCAACAATTTGGCCGGCGCTAATAAGGTAAATTGGACGTCTTTAGTTTATACTTGGAGCTTGTGACAGTGTGTGCTACAAGGGCTTTTTTTTTATACGACTATTACAAGGACTCTAGTATTTGTTTTTATATTGAAAACCACTATATTTACAGGGCAAAATGATTTTTACAACCTTACTTTGAACTGCTACACGCCTTTTTATATTTCTATCATTTGGATCGAGTAATCAAAGTAGAATTATAAGACAGAAATTGACAAAAGTGTGCAGAAGGAAAACATAAGTGTGGATTTCATTTTCCTATTTACAACATCCTCTAAAATTTAGTAAAGCTTTACCAAGATGAATAGTCCATTTTCTTACATTACAAACCCTAGAATTTAGGTTCCAACTAACATGCAAATGTTTTCATTTGTTATTCTTTGTTCAGTGTCGATGCTCTTAACTGCTTGAGTTACAAATTCATTACGGTTTTTCATTTGTTCATTGATTAAAGTTTGAAAAAAGTGAGGGAGCTTCCTCTATTTTTTTGAACAATGTCTGAAAACAAAAAAAAGAGAACTCTCATGCATTTATATCAACATATCTCCTCTTGGACCATTATTTGATCTTGCATTTATGCTTTACATTAATGAACCAGACATAGAAAAGCAGAGTGCATTGAATGTTTTCATGCATACATTGAGAAACTGAGAGGTGTTCAAATTTGAAAAATGGTCAGATCATTATAAAATTACTAATCTTTTGTTTTTAATTGTAATCAAACATGATTTGTTAATGTTTTGTTTTTCTTGGGTATATATAATGAATTATTTTATTGTGATTAGAAGGGAAAGAGGAGAGCAATTTATATGGAATGGATTCACCGTCACATGACGTCTTTTATCCAATAATGTATTGTCATGTGCAAGTTTTTTTTCACATGAAAATGTTTTATTAGATCGGAACGTCATATAAAATGCTCTCGAGTCTTAGGGCCACCGAAGACAAACAAACTCTTCTCCCCCCCCCCCCCCACTTTGCTTCTGACTGAATCTTGTGATTGATTTAATAGTAATTACTTGCTTTTTTTGAATGATTTTTAAGTCAAAAAGAGAAATTAATCAATCATAGAAATGGTGGACTAATTGTGATTAGCCCTTTGTATTCACGTGGTTTGGTGACTAATGATTAGACAAAATGCACAAAAGAAGGATGGGGAGGCTGATTTGGGCACACACCAACTCACTAGCCATCCTAAGTGGAAAGACAATAAGATGCCAAGCTCTAAAGAACCAAAAATGAAGAAAATGCAATTGAGCTTAGATGGTTTATAGCGTTTAATCCGAACTCGAGGTTTTAGTTTCGATTCTTTTATTATTTGATATTGCTTGTATGAAACATTGAGCTTGTTAAAATGAAAAAAATTTGTCGCTAGATGTACAATTATGCGTGTATATACTTGATTACAAGATATAATCTCTTTTTCAAAAGTCTAAGATGGGTCACATAAACCCCACTTCTAGAAATTCATAATATCTTTTGAACAATACTTGGCTGCTGCCAATTCAGCAGCAGCTGCTGCATACAACCAATCCCGTGTGGACACGTGCTCAAGTTTTGATTTCTTTTAATTTGTTTAATCAAAACTTGGACACGTATCCACACGGGATTGGTTGTATGCAGCTGCTGCTGAATTGGCAGCAGGCAAGTATTGTTCATATCCTTCACATATAATTTCAAATCTCTCTCTCTCTCATCAATATTGCTCATTAAACAATTACAAGTGGGATTAAACGAAGGGAGCACAAAAACCATGACAAGCCAACCATCCAAAGAAAGACATCAAAACCCATGAAACGGTAAGTTGAAGCATTAACAAGATTAGATGGAATATATCATTCTAATTATTGTTAACATTATTCAAATCCAAACACTAGAAAAAGAAAAAGGCAGGTTGGAGTTGGTCAAATGTGTCTTGACCATAACCTGCACAATCATTATTCCAAATCTAAATTAAACAAAACCCTAGATGAATACGATGATATTCATCCAAAGGCTTTTTATTTTTAGCTACCATTATTCCAAATCTCCATTTTTGATGCTAGCACAGGAGACATCTGCAAGCTACTTACTCTCCTGCACACAGAAACGCCATGGACTAATAAACAATGGGCTACGTGATTAATTTATAACAAACATAAATAGTCTTAACCATTCGAACAAAATAGACATTAGATTGTTGGATAGTATAAGCTATCATATGCTTGACTAATACCATCCCGTGACGGATTCAGAAATTTGTATTCACGAGGGGAAAGATTAAGCTCATGCGTCACTTTGCCTAGTTTCCCTTGCCTCCTTACCATGCCTTAGCCTCTTTGAGGCATTTTATCGAACATATGGTCCTAGGAAGCCTTGGTCAAGAAGAATATCAAAGAAACATTGAGAAATTTTACGTATAGTAACAATGGAGAGTAGGGGCAATTGCAACCATTAGCCGTGCTATACATTCGCTAGTGATATCATTCATGTTATATCAATTATTGTTGTTAGACTGTAAATTTAAACAATTAGTTGGATTAGTTGTTGTCTAAATGTGTGATTCAGAATCACACTCAATCAATGTATTGAATTACCAGACTATATGACAATTGCCTTGTTTAATTAATAGTGAGTAAAACATACATGCCATGCTTTAGGTCAAATATACAAAACATAGGAAATATTATATGAAACATAGTACACACATACATATAGTACCACTATTACACTATCATATGAAGAAAAAAAAAGACATGAAATCATGTTAGTTAATATATATATATATATACACACACACACATACCTGAGGCAGAGGCAGAGGCAGAGGCAGAAGCAGAAGCCAGAGATTGTTGCTGAGTAGCTGTCGTCCCCTGCTGCTGGTTTGGTACGACAACACCAGGCCATGAGCGGCACATGCAATGCTTTCCCTGCTCGATGCCTGCGTACAAATTTTTCAAGTGCTTCCCACATCCTCCCCACGACGTCTTCTGACATTGCTTGCATTCCACTCTGAAACACATCGTTTCGATTTCGACTCCAAGCCTTCTGCTTTCTGTGGATGTTGGGTGGATGCTTGTTTCTTGCTTGACTTTCCATCTTATCCAATTCCAGTTGTATATATGCAGTCTCTTTCGCTTTGATGTCATCGACCGACTTGCTTTTTATTTTTGTCTCAAATGCCCCTCATTACTTAGTGTTGAAGCTATCGCTTTGCATAGTAGTTGACATATTTTATTGGTAACAAGTAATAACCAATGGATTTTGAGTAATTTCGGCACATGTTTTCGAATGTTACAATGTGCTTTAGTCAAGATGCTTTATTCCCTTGGGCTTTCGTTTTCTTTCTCGTTCTGCAATATTGTTGTATGAAAATTGAGACAGTTCATTTTTTAGGAATGAATAAAATTGAGAATCGTTTAGTTATTTGATTAACAATGTGATAATGTTGTTGTGTTTAGCAATATATTGGACTCGCCTATTTATTTGATAACAATTAGAATCATTTTTAATATCAAATGGTAATTTGGACGATAAACAAGTCTAATTATCAACACACATTGCAAGATGAGAACGAGAAGGTTGAAGGGGAAGCTACGAAGAAAAAAGTAGCTACGATTCACATTTCCCCCAATCATTGCTTTGGTGACAAACCAAAGTAGTTTTTTTTTTTTAGTCAAACAAACCAGAGTAGTTAACTCACTACGATGGTTAAAGTTAAGCCAGTCAAAACAAAAACAGAAACTAATCGTTATATTAGGATTCATCACTTGAGGTCCACTAAACATCCATCTCTCTCGTACCATCACTTTTAGGTTTCATGATTTCATCCCAGCTCTCTTGATATTGTAGCCAATTAGATTTTTTTTTTTTAAAAGGCAGATTATTTACCGTCAAATGCGTAGTAAATTATTTGGTTACATTTACCACTGCTGCAACCACTAGGGTGATTTATTATATGCTTATCAAGATGTCACGAGACAATGGAGGACCAAATTTTGAAACATTCGAGGCAAATGTGAAATGGACCCACGAAGCATCGAGATGGTAGGAACTAAGAACAACTTCTACTGCGTTCATAAGAAATGTCAATCATAGCAATAAATCTGGATTCAAAAAATAAAAAAAATCTGGATTCAATGTTTTTGGCTGTAAATTTCACTTCAGAAAAAACTCGCTTAATTTTGAATCTCATCTTCTCGATCACCTTGATAACCAAAGATTTACGGTCATCCATCTTTGAATTTATTATCAATTACAAATTAAAACACGAAAGCACATCAATTTATTCTCTGCCTCTAAAATCAAATTTAAAAGTGAGCGACCGAAGGAGGGAAAAACAATAATTTATTAGGGTTTCAATTTGCATTCATCTTTTCATGGACTTGGTACAATTTTTCACTTCAGTAAATGGAATTTCGAAAATAAATCCCCAAGTAAAAGGACCTGGCAAGACTATGATCGACCAAGAAAGAAAGTTTGAATAAAGAGCATTTCTTGAGCTATGATTAGTATGCGAAAAAGACATTACACTAATTAACTGTCCAACTTGTACACACCATTTCATTGAAATCGCATACAAACCAGCATGAACTTACTTTAATCACATGGAAAATATCCAACTAAACACGGCCACGGCCAGTGAGGAGTTCATGATCTCAATTTCTAAACAGTAAGGCATATCATCATACAAAAATCTACTAGTCTGCTTAAAATTTACTAGGAATCACTCCGCATATATATAATACTAGAATCCAGAATCTAACTAAGATTTCTCAATTCTGTCCATGCAATTACCGGAATCCATGACCTTCATGATGCGTTGCCCTCACCCTTATCTTCCGACGAATCCAAAGCAGGTTTCTTCGATGCGCTTGATTCTCCCGAGCCTGCATTCATCAACACTCGCTTGACTCCTCTTCCCACCACACCAAGATGTGTGACTCCAGAAGCTCCATTCGTATGAGCAGTAGAAACAGTTGGGGAGTCAAAACCTCCATTGTTGTCAGCAGTTCCCATCCGCGAAGAGCTCACCACTGCTGAAAATTCACTTTTCTCAGTGCCTTTTGCCTTGGCAGATGCTAATCCCAGAATCTCAGCAAGAATGGATTTTGGGTTTGACGCCAATTGTTGCAGATCTTCAAGCTACAAGCTCGAGAATGCAAAAATCAGAAAAACATAAACCTGAATGTTTTCCAATTTTAAAATTAAGGTTGAAAAAATGATTAGATACCTTCTTTTCCAGATCTCCAGAGAGTTCAGTTAGTGTTTCAATCTCTGCCTGTTTATCTGTCACAGTATTATCAGACTCAGTCACATTTGAGGAGAGCGTGACACCCGGCTCCAACACAGAAGCAGACGATGATGTTGTAGATTCCGAGAAACTCCTCGATTCGAGCATGAGCCGCCGCACACGAGACTTGCAGGTTGATATAGCCTTCTGGCAATACGGAATGGCTTCCTCAGGCTTAGAGCCAATCTCTAGACACAAACATATTCGAAAATTTCTGAATTCTCCAGTTAAGGTCGTTACCAAGTGGGAATCGGGGACTCAACAAAATAAAACAAAATATAGAAAAAGAATATCTTATTAGTAACAACTATGAACTCAATATATCGATCTTGAATAGGATACAGTTCAGCTATACGTCGACTATCAGGCTCAACCAGTCGCTCCAAAATGGAAAGTGCTTTCTGGTAGTCACTGAGAGAAGTTTCAATGTCCTCTACAAGGAGACACAATGTAAAGCCAAATAAGATGTTTTCAAAAGAAATGCACCAAACAATTATAGTGAAGTTCAAGAACCTCTTCGACTACGATATACAGATCTCCATTCAACTAAACTGAGTACATAACAGACCTCTTTCCAATGCGACTTCTGCCAAAGCTGATAATATGTCCACCTTCTCCATTGTGTCAGCCGGGTGTTTTTCAACAATAGCTCTTGCAACATCTAGCATTTTCCATGCCAAATCAAGGTCAGTTTCATCTTCATCTGCATCTGCTTCAGCCAGGTCCTCATCATCGCTTTTATCTTCATCTTCATCCTTGTCTTTTCCACCAGAAACTGCCTCAGAAAAGGAAATGAACTGTTAAACTTCATAGTGCAATCAATGATCAGTTATGGACAGAAAGTATCATCTGACACAATCTAACTATACCTAAACTTATGTCCTTATATCCTCAGCTATTCAGACTCTATTTCTCCATAGCTTACATGGAATATACTGTCAAATGAGTTTCTTAATACACACACTAAATAGCAAACTAAAACATTGACAATATGATGCTACGATTCCTCAAATATCTAAACCAGAAGACATGCATAAGCACAAACAGAGGATAGAAGTTGAAATTTTTTTTACCGGTTGATCTTCATGTGAAAAACAGTGTCTCTTGGCAGATTTTATTGTCTCTACATTAAAACAGGATATGAGACTCAAGATATGTTGCCAAACATAAGGCATGACTCATTTGATTTTCCAATGGATTTGAGGTTGAAGAGTGGTAGTGGAGCAGATCTGTGTGAGCAGCTACAGTGCCATCAGGGAGAGTTAGACACAGTGTCTCATGTATATCAACAGTTGTCAATGACACCAACTTTTACAGGAGTACATGACAACAATATCATTACATTATATGAGATGAAGATATCATATTCATACATGTGCAACATTTATGCAAAAAACAAAGAGCTAGATTGAATGGCTTTCACTTTTAGTTAAGCGGGTTTGGGATTCAAGGCTCAATCGTTCATAAATGTTCATGACTGACTTCCAACAGAAATTCATAAGAGAAATGTTCTATTAGACAATTATACTCAATAAGAATCACAAATGATATACCGCCATCATCAGCTGCTCCCTCCTGATTACTCAAACTTGCATCCTGTTCGGCATTACTTGAAACAGAAGCTGTGGAAGATTCACCATTTACAACGTTCTTAGCAGATTCTTGCTGTGATTCGCCCTCCTTGGGTACAGCACCCAATGGATCGGTCTCCTCTTGACCTTTGTAAAGCAATGCACATCCATATTTATAGTACGCATTGACACACTGAGGAGCAAGTTCACCGAAATGTGCAACCCTGGATTTATTCACATAATCAATAGTAATTACTAATTAGCATACCTAACGTGCGCTTAAAAAAGAGGAGCACCTAAGAAAAGCACACAGGTCATCTGCGAATTAACTAATGCAGATTTTATGAGAGTACAAATAATAGCAAAAATTTAATGAGACAGTGAATATGAAAAAAATGCAATACGAAATAACAGAGTCTAATACCTTAACTAATGCACCTTGCGAATTTGTACATTTTTGAAGCCATGGTTAAGCAAATGCAATAGGATATAACAGGGCAAAGAAAATGGAATCCATCAAATGCACAATCCGGCAACTAAATTGTTGTATTAGCAGGGCTCAACAGCACAATACAAAATTTTTGAAATATCAAAATGAGTGCACCGGCACACTTGCTCGACTAATGAAAGAAATGCAAATTGAAAAAGCATAATTCATATTGTACAATCCCTTAAAGTTAGGGTTTATGTCTAGGAAGCAAAACCCAAGAAATATTAACAAAAACAACAATATTTACAACATCACCGAGCCCGAAAACTCAATTTCTAAGCAAACAAACAGAATGTGAAATAAGGCAAGCAAGAAAAATGAGGAAAATCCAAAACCCTAACCTGATTTCCAAGGCACGGCTGAAGCACTCGGTGGCCTCGCCGAAATCAGAGTCCTTGACCGCCTTGGAGCCCTTCTCAATCAGCTCGTCGGCGAACTCGAGCGACTTTTCGCGATCGCCATCGGAGCTGACAGCAGAAGCTTCCGCGCTTTCGTTGTTGCAAGTGGACTCGGCGCCTCCCTGAGCTACCTCCGTGATGGTGGCTTCGTTCGACCTCTGCGTCTCCAGAGCGGCGGTTTGGGTTAGGGTTTCGCTTGCCGTCGCCGACGCCGATGCTTCTTCGACCATCGCTTCAAAAACCCTCCCTTTCTTGGCGCAAAAATGTAGAGAGCTCGATTAGAAAAAACCCCCAAATTTTGTAGAGGGAAAATGAAAAATGAAAACCTCGTTTTTGTCTTTATAAAGCTTGAAACGGTGCGTTCTGGTGTGCGGACACAGTGTCAAGGGTATATTCGTCATTTCAGCAAAGATTGCTCGAGGATTTAGTTAGTTAGTTATCGTGTGGTATCAAAATTCGCAAAATATTCGGAGAGAGAAAAGAAATGGCTGCGAGAGCTTCAGTACTAGCTCTCCACCCAGTGCGAAATGCGCACCGCACCTCCTCCTCCTCCCCGGCGCACGCTTCCAAGCCTGAGCCGCCGCGTGGACTCGCATTACCCGGGAGGAGACAGTTGGCTCTGTCGCTGACGTGGACGGCGGCGCTTGCGGCTGTGGCTGGGAATGAGGCCAAGGCGGAGGACATTGGGCTGTTTGGGCTGAGGAGGAAGGTGAAAGAGGCGGAGAAGGAGGCGGAAGTGATAGTGAAAGAAGGGTTCGAAGCGGCGGAGAAGGGGCTGGAAGCGGCGGAGAAGGGGCTGGAAACGGTGGAGAAAGGACTAGAATCGGCGGAGCGAGGGATTGAAACTGCGGAGGAAGGGGTGGAAGCGGCGTTGAGCTTTGGGGGGTTGGCGCAGGCTGGAGCGGTGGCGGGAGCGGAGGTTGTGGGGGTTTTGGTGGCGACGTCGGTTGTGAATGGGATTCTGGGGCCGGAGAGTTAGTTAGAAATCTTTTCTTTGTGTTTGTTTTGTTTTGTTTTTCTTCTAATTTTTCTGTGTGAAATTTGGATTAGTAAGTTGTAAGTTGTAAACTTCAAGTACTTAAATATGAGTTAATTAACGAGAATTATTGCTAATTATGCATGTAATTACATGATGATGGTAGATTTCGTGAGGCTCTGTGTTTGGGGACGCGCCGGCAATTTGTACGGCATTTCTATGTGCCACGACGACAGATGAAGAGCACCATAGCTTTGATAAAAATCGTAAACTCAAAAAGTCGTTAACTAAAAAAGTCGTCGTTAAAAGAGTGACAATCTCATACTCAACTAAAGATGGTGCCAAAATCCAATTCCTTTCACGCTAACTACAAAACTAATTATACACAAACCATGATTAATGTTTTGATTGAAACTGTATCAGTGTGATTAGTAGTGGATTTACTTATCGAAAAAGGTATGTTAGACAAAGGTGGTTCTGATTCAATTCTATATTTGACCTTTGAGTTTAAGTGCAAGTTAAGATAAGAATTTAAGCACAACATTTGTGCATGTAGATTTGAGCTAAAATTTAAGTGAAAAATTAGAAAGACATGGCGTGAGCGACGAGAAAGTGAGGGAGGAAGAAGAAAATATGGTGTGGGGGACGAGAGAGCGAGGCATGATTCGTTCTTTGACAAGTTTCATGAATTTTTCTTGATTAATTAGGGTCTTCCACTTGTGGTGGTAGTGAACAAGACCGTAGAAGCTTCATTGAACTAATAAACAAGACATGTCTTCGTAAATTTATAAAATCAAATTTAGAATTGAGTTGACGAATAAAATTAAATAATGTTATTTAGACATACAAAATTAATATATTTACCAGCACACGCTGTAATACCAGTGAAGTTTTACTTACAATCATAAGATCTAAAAAGTACTTACCGCGCTTTGGAGCGTGAAAAATGAGAAATGAGTAACTTCAAACTTGAAAAGTCTCAACTCTCTCTCATCCACAAAAAAAAGGGTCAATTTTCGGCCCACTGTTTAATCTAAGAACAGTATTAACTCAAACGGTCAGTCGCCGATTATCTGCAAATTACAAATGGCTCGGGTGGCTTCAAACCCAGTTGGCCTCCATAGATTCCGGCCATGTTTCCAAACCCCTCAACTTCCCCACTACGTTAAACCTTCTCTTCACTTCCCCAATCACCACCGCCGATTTCCGACCGTTGCTTGCCAGCAAACCCCCAATCCCCCCGAGCCCTCCACAACGGTACGCTCTATCTTTCCCTCCAAAATCTCCAATCTTTGTCGCATAAATCGCTATTTGCACGACTGCAATTGTTCCCTTTTCAATTATTTGCATAGTTCCCAATTTATCCTTGCTGGGTTTCAGCTGTTCAGCTCAAAGTTATTGTTTTGATGGAGAAAGTTTGAATTTTAGGATTATGGAATGTCCATGATTTCCACATATATATGAAATTGGATTTGGGAAATTGAAAAGAGTTTACTACCTTGATTTTTGCTGTGTGGGATTGGAAATTTGATAATCTGGTAAATTTATGCAGCATTTCCACTATTAGTAATTTGACAAGCTTCTGTTTTTTCAGTAAAAATTTCCCTGAATTATGCTGCATGTCTTTGATTTCGTTAATCGTTGCGTATCTGAACCGTTGTTGGCTCAATTTCTTGTGTGGATAAGTTTTCGAGTTTATTTTACTATTCACTGGTGTCATTTTGATCAATCATTCGGATTCAGGAGAAGTCGGTTGTTGAGCCAGGCTCAGGCAGTGATAGCAGTAGTGAAGCTACGAGTTCCTCAACCGGCTCTGGCCCTCCGGAATTTCCAAACAAGAATACCAACAGGCAAGTAGCGGTGGTTTCCACTCTTGCAGCGCTCGCACTTTTCTTATCAGGAAGACTAGATTTTGGTGTTTCTTTGAAGGACCTGTCTGTTGCTGCATTACCTTACGAAGAGGTTTGTTCCATTAGTTATTCCCTTTTTACTTTGTCTAGCATAACATAGATATTTAAGTAGAGTTGCGAGGTTCAAACCTTATTCCGCAGTGGATTGTAATGGATTTTATGCTCTAACTTGGACAATTTAGTATTTACAGGTTACATATAGTTACATCTTGGTTTGTTAATAAATCTTGACATAATCTCCAATGAATGCTGTTATTTGCTTACGATCTTCTGTAATTTATGGCTGATTAGGCTCTTTCGAACGGGAAACCAACTGTTGTTGAGTTCTATGCCGATTGGTGTGAAGTATGCAGGGAATTAGCTCCAGATGTCTATAAAGTTGAGCAGCAGTATAAGTATGATCTTCAAGTTCTAAACTGTTTTACTTAGAATTGCATCACTCTCTATAAACGCTTAAATATAGCGAATGCTTATTTTTGGTTATTTATTTTTCTGAAATACTTGAGAATCTCAATATCTGAGAGTGCCACACTCTCTTCTTTTAATATAGATATACTATTATTCTTCATAATTCACCAATCCTTGTACACAGGGATCGTGTAAATTTTGTTATGCTGAACGTTGACAACACAAAGTGGGAACAGGAGCTTGATGAGTTTGGTGTTGAGGGTATTCCACACTTTGCATTCCTAGATAAAGCGGGAAATGAAGAGGGCAATGTAGTAGGCAGGCTTCCAGAGAAGTACCTGCTTGAGAATGTGGATGCTCTTGCCCGTGGAGAAGCGTCCATACCTCATGCTCGTATAGTGGGACAATATTCAAGTGCTGAAGCCAGAAAGGTTCACCAAGTTTCTGATCCAAGAAGTCACGGATAGGTGCTCACTAATTTTTGAGAAGAACCCATTAAGTTGTTAAAGGAATTATGTATAAAGGTAATCAGTATCCACCTTGCTGATATAATGCTATGCATTTATTAATTGCAATTAAGTTTCTAGTTAGAAACAGTTTTTTTCTTGGCATTAGTTAGCTGAAGCTTTTTGAATTGGAGAGCTGAAGATGTCATTTCGTCATTCATTAGTGTTCCACCCTTGGTATGGTGTTAATGAACCCCATTTTATCTAATTGGATTGCACCAGATGTGTGTAATCTTATGAAGTTGCTCTTAACAAAGGAAGCTGAGTTCTAACCTACCTGATTAGTCGTATTTTTAGTCGACCTCCTGCTCAGTGTTGGAAGTGGGTTAGGCAGGATGTCGATTAGCATGTTGATTAAGCCCCTTGACCAATAATAGTTCCAAGTTCCAACTGCATGTATTGCTTTTAGAACTTTATACAGTAACACTACTCTAGCTTATTTTGCCTTTGCATTTCAGGTGAGACTGACTCTCGATAATATTTGACCTGCAGGTTAAACATCGCAAATGATACTGCTTAGCAGGCCTGTTCATATGCCTCTTGTGAGTTATTTGACCTACTCTTGCGACTCATAGATTTCGAATTGTACTTCAATTGTAAAGCCCCATAGAGGAAGAGAGTCCTTGTATTGCAACTTTAATACTTTGCTAACAAATCTTTCATAATATATGTACCTTTCTTGAATGACTTCTTTAGTGAAGCTTCTCTACCTGTGGGAATGAGAGTATTTTGGCATTCCATGGTAGTCAGGTAGTGTGGCCTTTCTTGCACAACTAATAGAAATTGACGGTTTTGATAACAATTAAGATCCTGATGAAATGCAATTATTTGATACATATTGATGACTAAATGATCTATAATTTGATTGGTTTTTTTTTTAAAACAACATTGTCTTTGAAACGACGATTAAGAACATCAACAGTGTCTACTATGATTGAGAAATTGTTGATCACAACTGAATTGGAGAACCCTTTATCGTATGCAACTATGCAAGCAAGTTTCTATGGTTTGAAACAATCTTAAATCTTGGCATTTAGTTGGACGAAGATTTTCAAATAGGAAAGTCCACTGGATGTCGTCCGATCAAGTTGCAGGTAAACAATGGAATCTTGAGTTATAAAAAACCCCTAACCTCCTATTGACTTAGTTGTCTTTTCAACTGGGAGCGTAGTTGCCTAGTTGGCTTGAGCACACATTCCTTGTCTAGATAGTTGACTGGGAGATTTTTGAGTACCCTGAATACCATCACGTGATGTGTGTACGATAAAACGTCTAATTACCGGCTAATTGAAACTGAAATTGAGACTTATGATTTCCATAAAAGGTAATTACATAAATAGGATTGATACTTTGGAAGAATATCGCTTGATCATCAACTTTTAGAGATCAAGGCTTGTACTAGTGCTCATTACTTCGTCCCACTAATGAATAAATAAGTTGTGATGAGCCCTTTTGAAGGCTTTGTAATAGTCTTTTGTCATCTTTGTTCTACTTTAATTAGGTGTAGTGTTCTCAAACAAGATGGTTTAAGGGATAAAACATCTACATCACCAACCCATCAATTCTCTTATAAGATTACGTAACAAGTTAATTAGTTTTTGCTCACCTCTTTTAACTTTGGTTTTTATAGCAGGGAGCCCATTTTACCGTAGCAAAAAAACAAAAAAAGGAATAAAAGCATCGTAGAGATCATAAATTCACCATATATATAGGAGCTATTATATATATTTCAGTGTTTCTCTCTTTTTTTTTTTTTTTTTTGCTCAAGAAGTCCTATACTTTATGATCCAAACAAGGTTGTATCGTCCTATTTTGCTACAGTATGTTGAGAAGGGACACTTGTGTATATACATATACATACATACGTGCTATAAAACCTAACACATGATTAGCTTTGAGGAGCCAAGCTCTTCTCTATTATTTATATCTCCATTGGAGCAAAATGGTATCAGCTGAACATCTTCTTTTACGAATTTTGATTTCTTATTTAACTTTATCTTCTCATGTGACATAATAAATTAACAATCAGGCACATGAAAGCAATATATATTAGTTTCACTAGTAGCAAGAAAAGTACTTAATGTCAAGGATCCGTGTGGCATTAATCCAGGTGAGCATAATTTGATATTAGACATATTCACAACTAGACCTGTATGGGTCGGATTCGAATCTGATCAACCTTGATCCAAATTCGGATCTATTTATAATTGGATTAAAGAATTTGAATCTTATTCGGATCATTGAATCTAACTTGTCGATCCAGATTCAATTAGCATCGTATACGGATTGAATCGGATCCTTATCGTATTTTAAGACCTAGAAAAGATCAAAATATCATTAGCAACCTCATTCTTTTATTATTTATATATATATATATATATATATATCTGTGTGTGTGTATATATATATATATATTTTTTTTTAATTAAAAGTTTCATGTTGAATTATTAAAAAATAGGATACTGTTATGGCTTATTTTTTGGAGGGTTAAGAACATATAGATTGAAGGTCGGTGGCACAGAGAAGAAATAGAGAGAAATGGGGTTGAGGGAAATTGTGGTGAATAATTTCCCTCATGTTAGTGCCTTTATTTATAGTGGAATAAATACAATCATAATATAACAATGACTTTAGGATGATAAGAATATCCCAATCCATATCTACCTAAGATTTACACAATCACATTTATCACATGTCAATATTATTTATAACACTCCCCCTTGAGTGTGCAAATACTTAAGTAGATATCGCATCAAATCTTTAAGATGATGTAGAGATAGTTGATGAAGTCGTCTCGTAGGCACAATAGAGAACACGCTAGTCTCAAATACGAAACTTACATAAAGAAGTAAACCTAACAAAACCTGACTATGGTAAAACCCAAGGCGGGACAAAATCCATAGTCTAAGGAGAAAAGTGAGTTAATTCAAAGTCAATACTAAACATCTACTGGATGTTAGTAGGATGTACACAAGGGTATGATCAAACAATAATGGATGCCTCATCAAAACCTTGTCAGGTAACAAAAACCCAATGGGAAAAATGATCCTAATCGTAAGGAAAATAGTATATTAAGGTCAAGCGAGTATACTTCAGGGTACTCCCTCTGAGTTTGACAAAATTCCAAATGAGAAACTAACAATGTTGCAAATCAGACAATTTACGCATACCAATTCCTTGAACAAGCTTCTGAAAAGTAGACTTCGGCAGTGACTTGGTGAAAAGGTCGGCAAGGTTGTCTTGGGAACAGATTTGCTTGACTTCAATCTTCTGATGCTTTTGCTGCTAATGTGAGAAGAAGAACTTCGGCGCAATATGCTTGGTGTTGTCTCCTTTGATATATCCTTTCTTGATATGGTCAATACAAGCGGCATTGTCTTCAAAGATCGTTGTTGGGACATCAATGACAGAAGAAAGTCCGCAGTTGCTTCGAATATGCTCCACAACAGCTCTCAACCAAAAACACTCACGAGTAGCTTTGTGGAGGGCGAGAATCTCAACATGGTTCGAAGAGGTAGCAAATAGGGTCTGTTTGGTTGACCTTCAAGATATTACGGTGTCTCCAACGTTAAAGATATAATCCGTTTGAGAACGTGCCTTGTGCGGGTCAGATAAGTAACCTACGTCAACATAACCAACAAGGCAAGCATTATTCTGAAGACCAAGGGGTTGTGATCTATTCTGAGATGCATAAGGATAGAATAAACCCAAACCCAAATCTGAAGTACTCTTAAGGTATCGAAGGATGTCTTTAACACCATTCCAGTGTCTGCGTGTAGGCGCGTTGCTATATCTTGCAAGAAGATTAATGGAACTTTAGGCTCCAAAACCTCTTCCTCATCGTCTTTAGGATAGAAAGGGTCTCGTTTTGCTTCTAGCGTTCGATCGACCATAAGAGTACTCGAAGGTTTCTCTTTATCCTCATTAAAATGACGTAACATCTTCTGGGTGTAGTTCGATTGGTGGACTAGAATACCATCCGAACGATGCTCAAGCTCTAGGCCGAGGCAATATCGAGCTTTCCCAAGATCTTTCATCTCAAATTTCGACTTCAGGTGCGAGGCAGTTTTCTCAAGCTCTTCGGGAATCCCAAAGAGATTCATGTCATCGACATAGACTACAACTATTGCAAATCCGGAATGTGACTTCTTAATAAACACGCATAGGCATAATTCATTATTCACATATCCCTGACTAATCAAATACTCACTCAGACGATTATACCACATCCGTCCGGATTGCTTCATTCCGTAGAGTGAACGCCTCAATCTAATTGAGAGGGTGTTCTATGATCTAGAACTATTTGATCCAGTCAATGTAAGTCTTTCAAGAACTTTCATGTATATTTCTGTATCAAGACCCCCATAGAGATACGCGGTTACCACGTCCATAAGCTACATATTCAATTTTTCAGAAACTACTAAACTGATAAGGTAGCAGAACGTTACGACGTCCATTACGGGGGAGTAAGTCTCCTCGTAATTAATCACAGGGTGTTGAGAGAAACCTTGCGCCACAAGTCATGCCTTGTATCGCACTATCTCATTCTTCTCATTATGCTTCCTTACAAAAATCCACTTGTAGCCAACAGGCTTCACATGTGGAGGTGTAGGAACTACAGGCTCAAACACTTTACGTTTCGCAAGTGAATCAAGTTCGACCTGGATTGCTGGTTTCCAGTTTGATCAATTAATTCTACGTCGACATTCATCAACGGAACGTGGTTCAATGCCATCGCTCAACATGATTTCAGTTGCTACTGCATACGCGAATGCATCGTCGACTATCATCTCATTCCTATTTCAAAGTACATCCAAGCTAGCATAATAGACTGACATCTCCTGATTCTCGGGAGACGGATTGGTCTCTTCTAGGACACTACCGTAATCTAGAGTAACCTCATGCGTTGGAAATGATGAGTTGGCGATGGTAGGATTCGAACTAGGCTCACTAGTTGGTGTCGTGGGTTTCCTTTTCCAGGGTTATAAATCCTTTGAAACAACAGGTCTGCCATACTTTAGGGAAGGAGCAGATGATTGGCTAGCCGCTAGGGTACCGGGCCTCACATCAGGTGCAACCATACGTCCTTCGGGGGCGTTTCGTCCTTTAGGGGCGATGGTTCGATGTACGTTTGATACATCTATCTTTGCATGTACGTTTACAGCAGGTATATGTGATCTCGTTACTTTCGCTTAATCTGTAAAAGCATTTGGCATGCTTTGAGAAACGCTCTGTAGATCCAAAATACGTCGCACCTCAGCTTCACACTAAGCAGTGCAGAGATCTAAATGAGACATAGTGGGATTAGACCACGACAATTCGAGGTGTTCTTCAGGAACAACTATGTTCTTATCTCCCCCTAACATCAGGAAGACTGTCTCATTAAAGTGACAATTCGCAAAGCGAGCAGTAAAGAGATCACATGTCAAAGATTCAAGGTAATGAATGATCGAAGGAGAATCATAACTGACATAGATTCCCAATCTTCGCTGATGACCCATTTTGGTACGTAAGGGCGATGTAATTGACACATAGACCGCACAACCAAAGTTGGGTCATGACGGGTCTCAAGCAGACCAACATTGTTGTGTGAAGTATTGCAAAGCCCCAAGCAGATATCGGAAGTTTGGTTCGCATTACCAAAGTCCGAGCGATCAATTGAAGGCGCTTAATGAACGCTTTTGCTAGGCCATTTTGGGTGTGAACATAGGGTACATGATGTTCAACATCAATCCCAATAGACATGCAATAGTCATCGAAAGTTTTCGATGTAAATTCTCCAACATTATCCAGTTGAATCGACTTAACCACATAATCAGAGTGGTGAGCCCTTAGCTTAATAATTTGAGCTAGGAGTTTGGAGAAAGCAGCGTTACGAGTGAACAGAAGGCACACGTGTGACCAACCTGTGGAAGTATCAACCAATACCATAAAGTCTCTAAATGATCCTCGATATGGTTGAGTAGGTCCACAAATGTTCCCCTGAATCCTCTGAAGAAATTTGGAAAGATCATTTTGGATCTTGTGCATAATTTCCCTCATGCTAGTACCATTATTTATAGTGAAATAAGTACAATCATAATAGAACAATGACTTTAGGATGATGAGAATATCCGAATCCATATCTACCTAGGATTTACACAATCACATTTATCACATGTCAATATTATTTACAACAGAGACAAGTGCATTTTTATTGCATAAAAAACTTAAACTACCATTACACAAAAGTATAAATAATATAAAAATCAAATAATATGTTATATTACATCGGATTGGATTATTATCAAATTGGATCAGTCTTGATCCATATTTGGATCCGTCTTGATCCATATTTGGATCCATTCATAATCGAATTATTAGGTTCGGATTTTATTCGGATAATTGGATTGGAAGTCGTGATCCATAGAGGTGGGCATTTTAGTGGGTCAACCGACCAACCCTACCAACCCAACTGAAATGGGTTGGGTTGGTTGGGTTGGGTTTCAACCTTTAAAACTTAATTTTGGGTGAAAAGACGACCAACTCACTAGGTGGGTTGGGTTGGGTTAGAATATTATTAACCCAATTAAAACCGACCCACCCGCATGTCAACAATTCTTAAACACATGCATGTCAACAATTCCAACCCGAGCTGAACCACCCGATGCCCACCCCTAGTGATCCATATCCTATTAATTACATCAGATTTGGATCGAATCCAGTCAAAATCTAATCCATTTACATGTCTATTCACAATCGTAAGATTGTTTACTCTAATTGTATATAATTGGCCTCTCAATATGTCTAATATCAAATTAAGCGCGACTTTTTGACACACCCCGACCCAGATGTCCACGTGGACACGAGATTATGAGGCGTGCTGACCGTCACTCCAGAGAAGTGATGAAGTCATGATATGGAAAGTGTAAGAATTGAATGAAAAGTTAAAATTTAAGTTTAAAGCAAAATAAGAAAGTGACGAGTGTAACGACCCGTCCCTAATTTTATTGTATTTTATTTTCTGAACATGTAAATTTACCAAAGTACCCTTGAACGGGTTAAGTGGAAGTCCTACATGGACGTTCGAGCTCTTTATGAATTTTGAATTCTTACTTGCAGCATTCATGTAGTACTCTTTCATACTAGTGCGGGAGCGCGAACGGGACAAAAATTCGACGTGTAATGAAAAAGTTACGTACATGTAAACATTAATTCCTGTTATCGAAATATGGTGGTGCGGGCCTAATTTGGGAAAAATCTCCCTTCCTTTCCTTTTTCCCCCTTACTTTTCTTTTTCCCCTCATTTTCTTTTCTTCTACTCTCTTTCTTCTCCCCGTAAGAAAACTTCACTGTGCACACAATGGCCACACAAAATCAGTCGAACCGAGCCAAATCACCACCACCACCTTGTTCGTTGTAACTCATTGAGTTTAATGGTGCAAGCCGTTTGCCCAAATTCTTTACCGTTTGGCGGGAATCGCACACGGAAAAATCGAACTTTTTCGGCGAGTTTCTCAAGACCTAGGTGAGGTTCCTAGCCACCACCTTTAGTTTCCTTGTGTTGAGTAAGATCGTGTTATTTGGTTGTGTTTTGAGGTAGATCGGACTTTGTTCGTAAACCGAGGTTTCCGGCCAATTTCCGGCCATTTCTGACTAATTTTTGGACTCTAAATAGGTAAAATCATGTTTTCCTTCTCTCTAGCTTCATTTTGACGTGTGGATTGTGTAAAATAGTTGAGAATGAAAAAGTTGTGAATTTTAGAAAATTTTCCAGTTTTCCGACGAGCTGGCTGGCGGCGGACCGGCTGAACCGGCTGGTGACATCATCAGTGACATTAGCAGTGACGTCATTGCTGAAGTCAGCAACCGGTCAAGACCGAATAATATTCATTTTAAATGCCATTAGGAATATTCCTTTAGATCTAATGGAGATGCTGGAATGTTCCGTTAGATCTAATGGCGTCAGTTGACGCCGTTAGTTTGACCAACTCAGTTTGACTACGTGTGAGCCGCGGGTGTAACGCGCGTGAACCGAGGCAGGCCCGCGCGTGTGGGAGCGTGGGACCAATTTTTCAACTTCCGTCACTTCGAGGCAACTCGTGATGACGCGTACTACCTCTGAGTAGTACGTATGGTATTAATTTAATTATTAACCTTTATGAGTTTAATCATTTCTATAGTGATATCTCATATAGGTGAGACTTACCCCAAGGAGTTCAGGGATCAAGCAAGGCAGGGCGGCTACGACCCAACTACATATCAGTGAGTGTGCTTTGTTTTATGAAATCTATATTATTTATGTTAGTTTCCACGTTGATTTGCGAACTATTTTCTATCATGCCATGCTTTTACTTACGAGTTAAGTATAAAATATATTCTGTTGGGTTTTGGAAAATTGTGATGGCATGTGTTGCAACCCGTCCCAAAATTTTATGTAAAATTACCAAAATACCCATAGTGATCAAATGTTGACTTTTGTTGACTTTTTCGAGACGACATGCGAAAATTAGTTTTCTTTGCATATTCTAGTAGTACTCATCGATACGAAAGCGGAACTCATTTTGGAGTTAAAACGGACGTTTTACGAAACTTTAAAGTGTAGGGGCATTTTAGTAATTTTCACACCCGTCGAACCATCACTCAAGACCATAGCCATTGTGATCATCTCGTCATTCTTGACGAGACTGTGATTTCAGAATCCTCAAACTTGAACCAAATCTTCCAAACCGATATCGGAATGGAAACGGCAAAAGGCAAATTTCCATTGGTTTTATCACATTGAGTAGGTTCAATTCCATATAAGGAACGTAGTTTTTGGTGCAGTTTTGAAGGAGAACGGAATTAGGGTTTGTCTGAAGTTTTCCGGCCAATTTCAGGCCATCTTTGGCCATTTTTCTGGCCCCAATTTCGTATGAAAATATTCTACTCTTCAATACCTTCATTTTGATATATGGAACGTTGAATTTCGCGAAGGAATGAAGGATATATGAATTTTTAAAGTTTTGGAATTAATTTGGGAAAATGTTCCAGATTCCGGCGAACCAGACAGCGGCCGGCGGTTGCTCCGGCGACCGAAGAAAGGTTGAAGGTGACGGAATATTCCGTCACGGTAACGAAATATTCTTGACGGCGTCAGAATATTCCGTCAGAAAAAGGTATATTCCGTTAAGTTTGACTGACGCCGTTGACTTTAACGGCACTGATGTTAGCAGATGCGCGTGGGATGACATCAGCAGGCGCATGCAGGGGCGTGCCAGCGCGTGGCGACACGTACCAGCGTGGCGTCGCGTCCGGCCATTTCCCGGCACGTGGCGGCACCGCAGGGCGGCGGTGGGAAGGTTTTCGGGCCTTGGAAATCGTTTTTCGAGCCCGTTTTCGCCAAAATAATATTATTTTTGGGTTCTTTTTATTAAAGGGTTATAATTATTTATTTAGGGGATGTTTTTAACATTGTTCCCTAATATTAAATAGGTAATCCTACGACTAGGCGCTCCGAGGACGGCGACACCGAAGGGGATTATACTCCTGAATACTTGTGAGTGGACTTTTGTTTTATTAAATGATTTCTATGTTTTGAAATAATTATGGCTTTCATATGTTTATGATTTTAAATGATTTTTGAGGCATGAATTCATTGGTATTTTATATATGGTTCCAAATGAGCATATCTATTGATGCAATGTTTACATATTTGGGAAATTATGAAGTACATGATATTCTTCACTTTTACACATGATGAATAATTATATGTTTTCAAACACACTTGGTATGCTTTCACTACGTTGTAGTACCAAACATATCTTTACCGACCACAAAAGTCTCAAACATATCTTTACGCAGAATGAGTTGAATATGAGACAGAGGAGATGGATGGAGCTAATCAGTGACTACAATTGTACCATCGATTATCATCCTGGTAAAGCTAATGTCGTGGCCGACACTCTGAGTCAGAAATCCCATAGGCAGTTAGCATCTATTTGGGCGACCTATGTTTCGATGTTGGGTGAGTTGAGGAGTACAGGTGCAATCTTCAATGTTGATAATCAGGGAGCTTTACTAGCTCATTTCCAGGTTAGACCTGTTCTGGTGGATAAAGTTCGAGAAGCTCAGGGGAAAAATTATGAGTGTGGACAACTAAAGGAAGAAGTCCTTGGCGGGTTGAGGAATGATTATGTGGTTAGGGAAGATGGAATAGTGATGTTGGGTAACAGATTACTTGTACCAAAGGAGGATGGTGGATTAAAGAGAGAAATTATGGATGAGGCACACATTTCTGCATATACTATGCATCCGGGCAGTACTAAGATGTACCACACCATCATACCTTACTACTATTGGTCAGGGATGAAAAAGGATATCGCCGAATATGTGAGTCAGTGTTTCACTTGTCAGCAAGTGAAGGCGGAGAGGCAGAAACCTTCGGGATTATCGCAGAGACTTCCTATTCCAGTTTGGAAATGGGAGAATATTACCATGGATTTTGTGTTTGGGTTACCACCTACCTGGGCGAAATGTGATGGTATCTGGATAATTGTCGATCGACTTACAAAGACAACTTATTTCTTGCCAGTTCGTCAAGACTACAAGTTAAATAAGTTAGCAAAGATGTTCATAGATCAGATAGTCAAACTTCATGGGGTACCAGTTTCCATCATTTCGGATAGAGATCCGAGATTCACTTCCAAATTCTGGACGGCATTTCAGGATGCTATGGGAGCAAAACTTCTGTACAGTACATCTTTCCACCCACAGATAGATGGTCAATCTGAGAGGACGATTTAGACCTTGGAGGACATGTTAAGAGTTTCGGTTCTTCAATTAGGGGGAAGTTGGGATGATCACTTGGCATTGATAGAGTTCGCCTACAATAATAGCTTTCACTTTAGCATCGGTATGGCACCGTATGAGCATTGTATGGGAAGGCGTGTTGGACCCCATTGTGTTGGACTGAGGTAGGTGAGCGAACACTTGAGGGCCCATAATTGGTAGACGATACTACAGAGAAGATTCAGGTGATTAAGCGTAACATGAAAGCGACCCATGATAGATAGAAGAGTATAGCAGACAAGCACTCTAAGAACCGTGAGTATGCAGCTGGCGATTTTGTATTTATGAGATTGTCACCCTGGAAGGGTGTGGTGAGGTTTGGTAAGCGGGGTAAGCTAAGTCCCCGGTACATTGGTCCTTATGAGATTGTGGCGCATGTTGGCGCAGTTGCTTATCGGCTAGCCTTGCCATCAGAGTTATCTCGGGTATATGATGTTTTCCATGTTTTTATGTTAAGGAAGTATGTACCGCACGAGTCACATGTACTCCAACCACAACCTTTGCAGCTGAAGGAGAATTTGAGTTACGAGGAGGAACTGATATAGATCTTGGATAAGAAAGAGAAGGTTCTGAGGAACAATGTGATACCTTTACTGAAGGTCTTGTGGAGTAACCACGAGGTAGATGAGGCTACCAGTGAGACTAAGGAGCATATGCGGGCGCAGTATCCGCAGTTATTCTAGTAGTTATGCTTTGTAATTTCGCGGACGAAATTTTTCTTAAGGGGGGTAGAATACCCATAGTGATCAAATGTTGACTTTCGTTGACCTTTTCGAGACGACATGTGAAAATTATTTTCTTTGAATATTCTAGTAGTACTGTCGATACGAACGCGTGGACGCAACCAGAACTCATTTTGGAGTTAAAACGAACATTTTACGAAACTTTAAAGTGTAGGGGCATTTTAGTAATTTTTACACCCGTCGAACCATCACTCAAGACCATAGCTATTGTCATCGTCTCATCATTCTTGATGAGACTGTGATTTCAGAATCCTCAAACTCGAACCAATTCGTCCAAACCGATATCGGAACGGAAACGGCAAACTGCCAATCAAGCTTTCGTACAATCCCGGCTTAGGTAAACCTCGAAACCAATTCCATTGGTTTTATCACGTTGAGTAGGTTCAATTCCATATAAGGAACGTAATTTTTGGTGCAGTTTTGAAGGAGAACGGAATTAGGGTTTGTATGAAGATTTCCGGCCAATTTCAGGCCATCTCCAGCCATTTTTCCGGCCCCAATTTGATATGAAAATATTCTACTCTTCAATACCTTCATTTTGATATATGGAACGTTGAATTTCGCCAAGGAATGAAGGATATATGAATTTTTAAAGTTTTGGAATTAATTCGGGAAAATTTTCCAGATTCCGGCGAACCAGACAGCGGCCGGCAGCTGCTCTGGCGACCATAGAAAGGTTGAAGGTGACGGAATATTCTGTCACGGTAACAGAATATTTCTGACGGCGTTAGAATATTCTGTCAGAAAAAGCTATATTTCGTTATGTTTGACTGACGCCGTTGACTTTAACGGCGCTGACGTCAGCAGGCTCGTGCCAGCGCATGCCGGCGCGTGGCATCTCCGCCCAGCGCATGGTGGCGCGTCCAGCCGTTTCCCGGCGCGTGGTGTTGGCGGCGGTGCACGGCAGCGGGATGGTTTTCGGGCCCCGAAAATCATTTTTCGAGCCCCGAAAATCATTTTTCGAGGCCGTTTTCACCAAAATAATATTATTTTTGGGTTCTTTTTATTAAAGGGTTATAATTATTTATTTAGGGGATGTTTTAAACATTGTTCCCTAATATTAAATAGGTAATCCTACGACTAGGCGCTCCGAGGATGGCGACACCGAGGGGGATTATACTCCCGAATACTTGTGAGTGGACTTTTGTTTTATTAAATGATTTCTATGTTTTGAAATAATTATGGCTTTGATATATTTATGATTTTAAATGATTTTTGAGGCATGAATACATTGGTATTTTATATATGGTTCCAAATGAGCATATCTATTGATGCAATGTTCAAATATTTGGGAAATTATGAAATATATGATATTCTTCACTTTTGCACATGATGAATAATTATATGTTTTCAAACACACTTGGTATGCTTTCACTACGTTGTAGTACCGTCTCACGGCCGTAGGACAAGTCTCACATGTTTGGGTCACACGCACTGTACTCTAGGGGTATTGTCCGGTAAATACCTTAGTGCAAGCTTGTCTTACGTTTATGTTTATTTTTGGGGAAAAGGCCCCACGACGTAAGGACTCGGGTGTGACGCTGACACACCCCACCCTCGATACTCACGTGGATACCGAGTGCGAGCGTGCTGGCCGACACTCGTAAGTGACGAAGCCATTAAATGCATGACAACACTTAGTTGAAACAAATTAAAATACTATTAAGTTTGCGGAAATCAATGTCAATATGCATATGGTTCAGAGCGTACTAATTTTGAAACAGCAGAAACCAAATAATAAAAATAAGTTCCTAGAATCTCTATCCATAACAGGGATGGATATTATTATAGAAACTGAAAAGGAAAGATAAATCCCTACATGGTCGGGATAGATGATCAGAGCAGCCACGCAGATGCCTCGACTTCGCCGGATGCACTATCACTACGTCCTGAAGGGGGCGCAAAAAAAAAGTGTGAGTGGACAAAAATCAAAGTTTTCGCAAAACCTTTCTCTTTTCAATATATTAACCCCCTATTTGAAATCCAGTATAATCGTCGAAAACATACTATCATAGTATAGTTCAAAAGATACTTTATGAGTATAACTGAAACGCATAAAAGTATAATATTCGTAAATCACAACTAATAATTCCAATAATATATATAAGGGAAAACCAACACAGGGTATATGCGCGATCACCCATGTACGGGTTGAGGAACAGCCTCTCAATCACCGTACCCGTACAAGCACTTTACGTTATCCAATAATTTGTACTCCTAGTACCACACACATGTAAGCACTTGCGCCGCAGCGCGTCACACCCGAGTTCTTACGTAGTGGGGCCTTTTCCCCATAAACAAAAATAAACGTAAGACAAGCTTGCACTAAGGTATTTACCGGACAATACCCCTGGAGTACAGTGCGTGTGACCCAAACATGTGAGACTTGTCCTACGGTCGTGAGACGGTACTACAACGTAGTGAAAGCATACCAAGTGTGTTTGAAAACATACATACATACTCATGTGTTTAGATATAGGAAATAAGATCCCTTTCATAAATCCCAAATAATTAATATTGCATAGATAATACCTTCCCTCAAAACCATATATCAAAAACCATTTAATATTTATGCAAAAGTAGAATCATAGTGTAAACCATTTCATAATGTATATTCATACTTTGGTATAAAACCACGATCACCATTTAAATCCATTTCCCAATATAACCATAAATAAAACAAATATGGTTGCATAAACAATTATTAACATGTATATATATTTATAAATAAATATATATATATAAAAACGCTTCGAAAACCATTTAAAACCATATAGAAATCAAATTCATATTTATTTTCAATCATAAAAACCATTTAATAAAGCAAAAGTCCACTCACAGGTGATCGGAGTCGAAGAATTACCTATTTAATATTAGGGGAAAAATTAGAACTTCCCTAATATAAACTAAAATAGGCACTATAGAAAAATACCCCAAAAATAATACTATTTTAGTGAAAAAGGGCTCGAAAAATGATTTCCGGAGCCCGAAAACCCTACAGCCGCCGTCCACCGCCGCCGGCGCCGCCGCACGCGCCGCCATGAGCCGGGAAACGGTCGGACGCGCCGCCACGCGCCAGCCACGCGCCGCCACCCGCCGGCACGCGCGGCACGCACCTGCTGACGTCATCCCACGCGCATGCTGACGTCAGCCACGCGCCTGCTGACGTCAGCGCCGTTAAAGTTAACGGAATATACCTTTCTGACGGAATATTCTGACGCCGTCAGGAATATTCTGTTACCGTTGACGGAATATTCCTTCTTCTTCCTCCTCTCGCCGGTCGCCGGAGCCGCCGTCCTCCGCCGCCTGGTTCGCCGGAATTTCTGGAAAATTTTCCAAAAATGTCCAAAACTTTAAAAATTCATATCTTCTTCGTTCTTTGGCCAAAATCAACATACCATATATCAAATTGAAGGTATTGAAGTGTAGAATATTTTCATACCAATTTGGGGCCGGAAAAATGGCCGGAGATAGCCTGAAATTGGCCGAGAAGCTTCGGGAAACCCTAATTCCGTTCTCCTTCAAAACTGCACCAAATTCGACGTTCTTTATATCGATTTGAACCTATTCAATCCAATAAAACCAATGGTAATGGTCTCGAGGCTTACCTTGGTCTGGTTTGCACAGGAAATTGACAGACAGTTTGCCGATACCGTTCCGACGTCGGTTTGATCGATCGGGTTCGAGTTTGGAGACTCTAAAATCACAGCCTCGTCCAGAATGACGAGACGATCATGATGGTATGGATTTTGGGCAACGGTTCGACGGTTTTGTGATTCGTCCAAAGGTTAGGGTTTCAGTGAGTTTTGGAACTTTTTGGCTTAGAGAGAAAAATGGGAGAGAAGGAGGATGAGAACGTGCAGACTGAATGAGGGGGTTGGCTGCACAGCAGCCAGCCAAAAACCCTAATTTACTTACGGGGTGGAAATTACTAAAATGCCCCTACACTTTAAAGCTTCGTAAAAAGTTCGTTTCAACTCCAAATTGAGTTCCGCTTGCGTCCACGCGTTCGTATCGATGAGTACATCAAGAATATGTAAAGAAATAAATTTTTACAAGTCGTCCCGAAAAGTCAACAAAAGTCAACATTGACACTAGGGGTATTTTGGTAATTTCACATAAATTTTGGGACGGGTTGTAACAGACGCGCTATTGCGCAAGTTCTTACATGTGTGTGGTACTAGGAGTACAAATTGATTGATAACGTAAAGTGCTTGTACGGGGATTGAGATGATGTTCCTCAACACGTACATGGGTGATTGCACATATACCCTGTGTTGGTTTTCTTTATTATATTATTGATATATATTGCAGATTGATTTATGGAAATATCAGTTCATTACAGATTATATTTTGAGAATCTACATTCTAGTTATACATATAAAGTATGTTTTGACTTATACTACGGTAGTATAATTTTACACCTATACTGGATTTCAAACTGGAGATACTACGTTGAAAAGAGAAAAGGATTTAGAAAACTTTTATTTTTCGTCCACTCACACCTTTTGTTTTTGCTCCCCCTTCAGGACTTAGTGGCAGTGCATCTGGTGAAGTCGAGGTGAAATTGATACCATGCGGAATAATCTACAACGAACGCAAACACTTGTATATATGACTAGTCGAAATAACTAGTCAACTAGATACAAGTCTGTTACTGACAGTAAACACAGGTATATAGATTAAACTTAATTGACAAGGCAACACAGCTAATCAGATACTACACAGATTGAGTTTAATAACAACAAACATGCACACAAAGTATTTCACAGATCATATAACATTGAAGTAGCATGTAATATTATCAGTGACATAAGCAAGCAATATATATCAAATAACACACATCAATTTGGTGTCCGGAAAAACCCCTAACTGGGTTAAAAAACCGGGGGACTCCAAGGAGTCCAGTCCACTAGTGATGAATAAGGTTCATACAAGAAAATCATAACAAGCTCAATTCCTAGACATATTCTGAGAGCAGCTTGTACCTTTGTGCAACCTTATATTGCACCAAATGGAAATCTCTTCGGTCTTCACGAGAGGGCAGCTTGTACCTATGAGCTCATCTTCTTGTGGCATCGAAACTAAGCATGAACCATGCAAATGATGTGTAGATATAAAAATGAAATGCAGCTGTGGATTCAAAAGATGACCAGTTAGTTTCTCCTGCTCAAAAGGTTGAAGGAAGAAACTAACAAGAATCCAAGAAAAATGTCTATATGAAGATTTGGAAAAATTAAGTTTTAGACCATGAACAATGCAAACATATTTTCAAAATATTTGTGTGGGTTGACACAAGATTTTGATGCACAAAATATAAGTTTGCAGCTGGGTTTTCAAAGAGGACAGAGAGGGAGCTCAAAGCTTTAAAACACTCTCTGTCCAAAAAATCAGTTTTCCTCACCAGCCAGAAATGAAACCCTGAACCTTCTTAAAATAGAAGGACACCCGAGGGACACTTGTCACTTGTAAAACCAATCTAAAAAGATCAACGGTGAGAACTCACTCTCGGGATAATGAACAGTGTCAGAGAGCCCATATGGGTTTTCTTAAATTATGTGCCAGTTTTCTGGGTGAAGCAGATACTCTTATTGATTAGACGATATAACTAGTCCGAAAGGCATAATAAACATGACGTGAAATGTATATGCATGTACCAACCTTTCTTGAGATCATACTTGGTTCTTCAAAGGTTCAGACTTCAACAGTACCATCCTAAGTGTAATCTAATTGAAATTCATCTAAGAGCTTGTGTGAATAAATATTACAAGTTTGACAAGGAAAGCCAAAAACACATAAAACTAGACTTCACACGAGGCATCTGATTTCTTCCCGACAATGTAGGGATTTAACTTTTATTCAGTTTCTTTAATAATATCCATCCCTGTTATGGATAGAAATTCTAGAAGCTTGACTCTATATTTTATTTCTGTTGCTACATATTAGTGATGCTCTGAACCTTGTGCATATTGTATTAAATTCTGCAAACTATTTTACGGTTTAAATTGCTTACATTAAGTGTTGTCATGCATACAATGGCTTCGTTACTTACGAGTGTCGGCCAGCAGGCCCGAACTCGGCATCCACGTGGGTATCGAGGGTGGGGTGTGTCAGCATGATCATGTGTATTTTATTTGCTCATCATACATGCATTCACCGGTGTCTAATACTCGTCCGGGTCAGCACCAGCCTTCACATGTATGTTCACATCCGCACCATTATGCTCATTTTGGATCCATTGTAGGTGCCAGCCTGTAATAGTCTGCATCAGGTAGCTAGGACTCGTATGTGACGCGCTTAGCGCCAGCTTCACGTGATCGTAGTACTGAGCATATATTTATCACACGCACCTTGTTCCATGTAGCTACTTTCTACATGGGCTTGTGTGTTTGCATTCATTGGTGAGCATATTATATATGTTGTTGAGCATACTTTATGTTGTTGAGACATTGATATTTACTCTACCTTTGGCATGGATTCCTTTATACGGTTTTGTCGATGAGTATACATTATGGTTGTTGAGGTGTTGGTATTACTCATATTTTTGGCAGCGGTGCCTTATAATGTTTTGACATTGAATATTATATATTATGTTGAGATAAAGGTATTTATCCATATCTTTGGAAATTTTCATACGATACGTAGTATGATTTTGGGAAACTATACAGGAATTTTAAAAGATGGGTTATTATGTTATGAAAAACAAAGGTTTTAGAAATGTTTAGTTTTGCCCACTCACACCTTTTGTTTTGCGCCCCTCCAGGACGTAGTAGCTGGAATTGTGGTGAGCTCGACCATTCTGGTGTTTACGACTTCCGCACCAGATAAATGTAGAATTTCTTCCTCCTACTAGTATGTTTTATCCATTCTATTCAGGATGAGAATAATTCGTACTTTCTTTACTATATTTTATCTATGCTCTGAACATCTCATGTTTTGTATCAAGGGTTCTACCCGTACTTCTGTGTACTATGCTGCATGATTTTAATAATTCCAGATTTTGGTTTTATTTTATTTAGAAATTCCACTTAGTCTGCATGACATGGCTTTCGTCACCCTCCGGGGTGTTGGCCAGCATGCCTCGATTTCGGTACCCTTCAGGACATTCGGGTCGAGGTGTGTCAACGAGTGTGCAGAGTGCGGTCGAACCCATATTACAGGTTTGAAGAGTCAGAGCATAAAAAATGCAGTAAAAGAAATAAATATTCCCATCCCGAAGGATGGATATTAAAAACACAAGAGAACTCTTCCTACATTTTCGGAAGTGTGAGTCAGCATGTGCCACTACTCCTCGTCCGCCAAGCTTAGTCCCTAAGTCCTGGAGGGGCGCAAAAATATGAAAAGGGTGAGTGGGCAGAAAAATAAAGTTTCACGGAAACCTTTTCTGAGTTTCGAAAATAATATCCCCTCGCTGTAAAACTCGTAGTAATTTCCAAAATACAACTTTGTAATAAAAAAAATTATAAAATAAACATCAAGCATTGAGAACAACGCCTAAAAAGAATACGGGTACTCAAATAATCAGCAATATAATATAAATAAGTTTACTTATCAGATAAATACAAGCACACGAGTTCATGTGGAAAGTAGCCACATGAGCAGGCTGGGTGTTATAACTATACTCTAGTACTACATGCACGTGAAGCTGGTGCTAAACGTGTCATAACAAGTTCTAGATGCCAAGGCAACTACAACAGGCTGACACCTACAATGGATCCAAAGTGAGCATGTCGGTGCAGTGTGAACATACACGTGAAGCTAGTCTTGGCCCAGACAGTACTAACACCGTGCAAGTATGCATGATAAGTAACAGTCATAATGTATAATCATGCCAATAATTAATTTCTAAAACTCAAGTAAAGTTATTTGATAAAATCATTTATTTTTCTTAAAACATGGCATGCTATACGATAAATCATAAGTACAATTTAAAACATATAATATAATAGAATTTAAATCAAACAAGCCCACTCACTGATAAGTTGCTGGATCGTAGTCGCCGTACCTAGCTTGGCCTCGGTACTCCTCGGGATAGGTCTCACCTATATGAGAAATTACTAAACTAATCATTAAACAAGTCAAATCACAAATTACTAAGGAAAAGACTTGAAATCCTCTTTGTTTACTCATTTCGGGAGTTTAAAGTGTCGAAAAAGTGACTCACGTGCTCACACGCACCGCCACCTGCCCTCACATGCCGCCACTGGGTTGCACGGAGCGCCACGCGCCCCCACGTGCCGTTAACTTTAAAGTAAGATTCTAAGTTTTTAACGGATATGCTAACGGCGTTACGGAATATTCCGTCGCCGTTAGGTAATATTTCATTACCGGCATCAGTTAAAAAGGAATATACCTTTGGAATATTCCCGGTCCAACCGGATTTGGATTGGGTCTGCTAACGTCAGGACCGGGTTGGCTGACGTCAGAGCCAGGTTTGCTGACTTCAGTACTCTTGTCACCTCTGCACTTTCCGGCCGCCGCTCGCCGTCGCCGGCTACTGTCCGTCGGCCAGAACTTCGCCAGAAACTGGAAAATTTGCCGGAAAAATTCAAAGACATGTAACTTTGTCAAAACTCAACCATTTTTCACGCATAATACGTCAAAATGAAGCTATGGAAGAGTAGAGTTCGAAATTACCTATAAAAGCCTCAAAAAGTGGCCGGAGATGGCCAAAAAATGGCTCGAAGCACCTCGGCCGAAAGTGAATGATTTGGTTCTCGTGGTTTTCGGGTCCGATCTTTACATGCAACCACTGGGTTGTGATCTACGACTCACGAGGAGTCGGTTAGTGACAAAAACGTAGTCGATCAAGGTCCAAATCCGACGGAACTTCATCGGGAAAGTTTTTGATGTTCGTCAGAGTTTCTGTGAAAAAGGTCTGGGGTTTTGGAGCTTGAGCTTGAGGTGCGGGGTAATTCAATGACGTTGGTGGTGCCTTAGTCGGAAAATTCTTAAGATGGTGATGGTGGTGCCCTCGGTGTCTTGAGTAGGTTAGTGTGTGTGTGTGTGTGAAAAGAAAACACGGGGATGCAAAAAGTAAAAGGGAGAGAGAGTCAATTGAACAGGAGAGGGATATGTGGAGATTGAGTTGGTGGTACAACCCCACAACAGAAACCTTCCATTTAAAAGAGTAGGAAAATCTTAAACAATTGTATGGGGTTTTGTCCCGGAGCAATTTTGGAAGTTGGTTTTTAGAGAGCGCAGGGCACTCCGGTTTGCATGCAACACATGGAAAACAGCCCACATGAAAACAATATTGAGATTGGCAAATTACCAAAAATGCCCTTGCACACAACTTGTTCGTTACAAGTCCAAATGACGTCCCGTTTGCGCTCACGGGTTCATAACGAAAAGTGCTACACAGAGGTCACACGAAAAGCACAAAGTTACGAAGAAAATTCAAAAGTCCACGTAGGATTCCATTTAACCCAACATGTGTATTTTTCGTAATTTTACAACGTCGGAGAATAAAATACAATAAAATTAGAGACGAGATGTAACACTTTTTATGTGGCACAAGGTGAGCATAATTTTGCTTAGATGGATGAAAATCTATTTCAGGTGGATTAGACAACGTTATATGGGCAACAAACAATAACTTTCTTTCCAATAAAAAATAAAATGTGTTGTTATTGTCACTTTAAAAAAAATAAAAAATTTGCACTCTTCATAATTGTAATTTTCATTCTAAATTTAGAAAGTTTGAAAAAAAATTGAAGTGCATATTGACTTTTTTGGAATGTCAATAACATCTCCCAAAATAAAAACACAATATTTATATTTAGTCAAAGCAACTAAATCAAAGTTTGAAAATACACAATATCTAGTCAAAGAAATGTGAAAGAGGCATGAGGGATTCTAATAAGGCACATTATATATTTGGTAAAACTATAAATATTTCAAATATGCATGTATATGTGATTTTTATGACGTTTCCAAAATTATAGCGGTATTATTAAATTTTAAATCCCCCTTTTAAAATTTATTTTGTTTCCAAAAATACCACACATTCGGAATAAGCATTACTGATATAAAAATCCTAGAATTTGATTGTCACGTACATCAACATAGATACCTAGATATTCTCTCTCAGACATAGGTGGTCATGGCATCAACTAACTTTAGCAAAGTCTCATTGGCACTTTCTTGCATTGTCTTCATAATTTTTTTCGCTCTAGTTGAATGTGAGTATCGCCTATTTTTTTTTTCCACACCAATATTGTTCAAAATTTATCAATGTTTAACACGACATGACAATACAACCGTATTCGGGTTTGTGTTGATAGCGAAAACTTTTTTTTTAAAGTCAATTTGTTTCATAACAAATTTTGTATAATCGCTATTCATTTGTTCTTTTATTACATAACTTTGTTTTATTGACTGTAGTTATATATATAACTTGAACAGGCAATGAAAGCACTCGTCCTAGCAATGGTGCTAGCGATAAATATCAGCCTAAATGCTTTGGAGCCAAGGGACCAGACTGTGCAAAAGCAAAATGCCGGAGGAACCCATGTGTGCTTTGCGTTCATGGTAAAAAGGAAATATGCTGGCGCAACACAGATGTAATTGACTGCTGGAATAATTGCGACCTCGAGCCTTCTGCTCCAGCACCGGCTCCTACCAACATCTTCTAACTTTTACATGCAAACACCTGATGATAATTTGTAAACAATAATAAGAGTTGTGACAGTTCAATGTTATTGGGTGTATTGCTCTTTTGAGTGTTGAGTAATGAATAAGAGCATCTCCGATTATGCTCTCTAATTTTTAATTAAATTTTAGTTAAAAAAATACTAAAAAGTTAGTTTAGAGGCTTCTAGAAAAAATTTACTCCAACATACTCTCTAATTTAGAGAGTTATATTAATTGTGGACTAATAGGAATAGAGTTATTATTTAAAATATCATTAAAATTTTAGTAATAAATGTTAGGAGCTTCTTTCACTCTCTAGATTTAGGAGCTCCTAGAAAAATTCCTATCTTAGGAGGTGGGTCTAGAAGAATCCCTATCTTAGGAGGTGGATAGGGAGTGTGATTGGAGATGAATTATTCTAAATCCTCCCTAATTTTAGTTAGGAGCTCATTTAGGAAGCCCACTGGAGATATTAGCTTTCTTGGTATTTTTATAACAGGAGTTGTTATTTCCGTTTCAAAACCAACGCCTGATCTACTTCAAATCACGACCAAAATAAGCAAATGACATGTGAAAATTCATCTACTCAACAAGAGGAACCTGATGGTGGTGGTTAGAAGCCTACCTTGGTCGGAATTGGTGAGAAACTTGCCTAGAAGGTTTGGTTCTTCCGTATGCAAGTTCCGTCGATTGGCATGGAGTTTGGGCAATCGGCTTGCACCTTCTCTCTTGTCTCTCTTTTTTCTCTCTTTCTTTATACTTTGTTTTCTAACAATGATGTGTTTTGTTTAATTTAAAGTTTTAAACACAATATCATGTATTTAGAATTTTTTAAAATTATTTTAACAAGTAAAGACAATATTTTTATAAAACATAATGGTTTCCCGCATACCCAATAGAGGTGTTCAATAACTGGTGGGGCGGTTATGGTATTGGCATCCCCAACCCAACCCACCCCATTACCATCCCTACATATATATCAACATTGACCAATTGTAAAAACCGGTTCAATATAGGGATTATAGATTTGTAATCCAAATTGAATTGGATTATTTGAAAGAAAAAAAAATATTATTAAACTAGAACCTTAGTGACACACCCTGACCCGAATATCCAGGTGGGCTCCGGATTTCGAGGCGTGCTGACGTGGAGTATAGGAGTAAGAATTTGAAGAAAAGTTAAAATTTAAAAGTAATTAGCAAGAAAAGAATTCAAAGAGTGCACAAAGTGGGGTTGAACCCTTATTACAGGATTAAGTGTCAAAGCATGGAAAGTGGAGTAAAGAAAATAATATTCCCATCCCGAAGGATGGATATTAAAAACATAGAACAACTCTTCCCTACATTCTCGGAAGTATGAGTTAGAAGGTGCCACAAGTTCTCGTCTGCCAAGCTTAGTCCCTAAGTCCTGGAGGGGCGCAAAAACACAAGAAGGGTGAGTGGACCAAAAGTAACGTTTATTAAAAACCCGTAGTAGTTTCCTAAAAATACAACTTTGCAATAACATAATAAATAACCTCAAGTGTTGAGATCAACGCTCAAAAAGGATACGAGTACTCAAATAATTAGCAACATAATATAAATAAGTTTACTTATCAGATAAATACAAGCACACAAGTTCATGTAGAAAGTAGCCACATGAATAGGCTGGGTGTCATAATTACGCTCTAGTACTACATACACGTGAAGTTGGCGCTATGTGCGTCACAACGAGTTCTAGATGCCAAGGCAACTAGAACAAGTTGGCACCTACAATGGATCCAAAGTGAGCATGTTGGTGCAATGTGAACATACACGTGAAGCTAGTCCTGGCTCGGACAGTACTAACACCGTGCATGTATGCATGATAAGTAACAATCACAAATGTATAGTCATGCCAACAATTAATTTCTAAAACTCAAGCAAAGATACTTAATAAAATCATTTCTAATTTCTTAAAACATGGCATTATATACGATAGTTCATAAACACAACTTAAAACACATACTATAATATAATTTAAAATAAATAGGCCCACTCACTGGTAAGTCATCGGGTCGTAGCTGTCGTACTTAGCCTGGCCTCGGTACTCCTCGGGATAGGTCTCACCTATATGGAAAATCACTATACTAATCATTATACAAGTCAAATCCAAATTCTACTAAGGAAAAGACTTGAAATCCCCTTTGTTTTCTCATTTTGGGAGTTAAAAGTGTCGGAAAAGTGGTCCACGCACTCGCATGCGCCGCCACACGGCCTCACGCGCTGCCACACGCCACCACGGGGTTGCACAGATTGTCACGCTCTACCACGCGCCCCCACACGCGCCGCCTGAGAGTCGGCAACACACGTCGTTAAAGTTAACGGCGCACCGTTAACTTTAACAGAATATTCTGGGTACTTAACGAAATATTCTACCGGCATTATAGAATATTTTCTCACTGTTAGGGAATATTCCACTATCGGCGTCAGTTAAAAAAGTAATATACCTTTGGAATATTTTCGGTTCGACCGAATCTAGACCGGGTCTGCTGACGTCAGGACAGGGTTGGCTGACGTCAGCAATCCGGTCACCTCTACAATTCCTGGCTGCCTGTCGGAACTTCGCCGGAATCTGAAAAAGTTGCCGAAAATTTTCAATTTCTTGTAATTTCTTCAAAACTCAATCATTTTACATGCACAAGTAGTCAAAATGCAGCTAGGAAGATGAGGGACACGATTTTACCCAAAGGAACCTCAAAAGGTGGCCGGAAAGTGCCTCGAAAGCTCTTGGCCAAAACTGGAGATCGTTAATTTTGTCGAAATCAAGGCCATCCCTTGCATGCAAGGCTTGGGATAGGTCCTACGACTCACGAGGAATCGTTTGGTGGTGGAAGCAGGGTCGATCGAGGTCAAAATCCGACGAAACCTCGCAGGAAAGTTTTTGAAGCTCGTCGGAGTTTTTGTGCAAAAGAGTTCGAGGTTTGAGTTTGAATTGCAGGGCTCGATGTTTGGGTATGGTGGTGGTGAGTCGAAGGGATTGTGGTGATGGTTGGTCGGGAAAAACTTCGAGGTAAAGGTGGTGGTCCTCGGCAAGGTTTGGGTGCGGGGTGTGTGTGTGTATTTTCATAGCACAGGGAAGAAGGACAAAAGAACAGAGTGGGTGAAGGGCTGAGCAGATAGAGAAATTAACAGATTGGTTTGGTGAAGTCCCTCAACGGACTATACCCACATTTAAATAGTAGGAAAATTTTTAAACAATTGCATGCAACTTTGTCCAGAAGCATGCAAGTTTGCAGACTGGTTTTCAGAGGGTGCATGGCACCCTGGTTTGCATGCCACCCACAGAAAACTGCTCGCAGGAACAACAATACTGAGAAATGCAAACTACCATTTTGCCCTTGCTCATAACTTGTTCGTTACAAGCCCACATGACGTCCCGTTTGCGCTCACGGGTTCGTAGAGAATAGTACTAGACAAGGAGTACAAGAAAAGTATGAAATTACAAAAATAAAATCAAATGTCCACGTAGGACTTACTTAGCCCACTAGGGGCATTTTCACAAATTTACAACTTCGGGAAATAAAATACAATATAATTAGGGATGAGATGTATCATTATACCCTAATTTCTTTACAAGGTAATCACAATTAATAGAGATTTGTAATCATCATCTTTTTTATTCTCATTGTATTGTATCATGGGATTCTATGCAGGATGGATTGTGTCTAAAAAATCTTATTAAACTAGGACCTTGACCCTAATTTATTTACAAGGCAATCACAATTAATATTGTGGAATTGTTAGTGTAGTTGTATATTTCATTCATAAGAAATGTTTGCAGATTACAAGAAAATATATAAAGTTGAAATAAAGATGAGATAACCCAAAAAACTGGTGGGTAAAACACCTCATGCCTTAACAACAACAATCCTTGAATTAAGCCTTAAACTAAGGGACTAGAATGAGACTGATGAAACTATGACAAGACTGATGGCTGCGCATTTTGGTTAACCACCTGCACACTCATCGGGTTAGTCTTGTAACCATCGGGTTATGGCTGCACACTCATCGGGTTAGTCTTGTAACCATCGGGTTATGGATGCACACTTATCGGGTTAGTCTTGTAACCATCGGGTTATGGCTGCACACTCATCGGGTTAGTCTTATATTCCAATACTCCTCTTCAAGCTGGATCGGGGACATTAACTGAGCCAAGCTTGCCAAGTAACCGTTGAAAGGGAGCAAACGCCAAGGCTTTGGTAAATAAGTCAGCCAATTGATCGTGGCTACGAGTGAAAATCGTCTAAATGACCTTGGACTGAACTTGTGCCCGAATATAATGACAATCTACCTCAATGTGTTTGGTTCGTTCATGGAAAACCGAGTTAGAGGCAATGTGCATTGTGGCTTAGTTATCACACATGAGAGACATTGGTTCATGGCTAGGAAACCCTAAATCTGACAGGAGACCCTTGAGCCAAATAAGTTCACATGCAGTAGCGGCCATGGCTCGATATTCAGCTTCAGCACTAGATCGGGCAATCACAGCCTGTTTTTTACTCTTCCAAGTTACAAGGTTACCACCAACAAACGTGCAATACCCAGTGGTGGATTTCCTATCAAGAGCATTTCCTGCCCAGTCAGCGTCAGTGTATGCACAAATCTTCGATGTACCATGATTTTGCATAAGAATGCCACGACCAATTGAACCATTGAGATACCGCAAGAAGATACCGCAAGATCCTTTTAACAACAAACAGATGCTTCTCAGTAGGAGAATGCATAAATTGACTCACAAGGCTCACAACATGTGTAATGTCTGGACGAGTGATGGTGAGATAGATGAGTTTGCCAACTAGTCGTTGGTAGTGAGTGACACTGCTAAGTGTTTCTCCATCCATATCTAACTTCAACTTGCAGTCGAATGGGGTATTTGCAGGTTTATAGTGAAGCAAATCCTGAAGCAAATCCACCACATACTTGCGTTGGTTCAAGAAGAGACCCTTGTGAGAAGTAGCCATCTCAATGCCGAGAAAGTATTTTAACTTTCCAAGATCCTTGATAGCAAATTTCTGATGAAGAGCTTGCTTGAGAGAGTTAATCTGCTTTATATTGTCTCCTGTGATAATAAGATCATCTACATATATAAGAACAATTAACTTCCCAACAGATCCCATACGAATAAAAAGAGATGAATCTGCATTGCTTCGTGTAAAGCCAACTCCTTCTAACATTGAACTCAACTTTGCATACCATGCACGAGGAGATTGTTTCAAACCATAAATGGCCTTGTGCAATTTACAAACCAATCCATCAGTGGAAGCATAAGGATGATCTAGAGGTAATTGCATGTAGACCTCCTCTTCAAGCTCACCATGAAGGAATGCATTTTTAACATCCATTTGGAACAATGACCAGCCATTATTAACAGCCACAGATAAAAGAACCTTTACTGTATTCATCTTGGCTACAGGAGCAAAGGTTTCTTTGTAGTCCACCCCAAAAGTTTGAGTGAATCCCCGAGCTACCAAGCGTGCCTTATATCGTTCGACAATGCCATCAGAATTGAATTTTACTTTGTAAATCCAGCAACTACCCACTGCTTTCTTGCCTGGTGGAAGTTTGACAAGACTCCAAGTGTGACTTTCACTCCGTGCATGTAACTCCTCCTTTATAGCTTGTTGCCATTCAGGATCAAGACTGGCTTCTTGAAATGTCGTGGGCTCACGATGAGTGGAAATAGCACTGAGAAAGGTTGCATGAGACTGAGAACATCTGTGATAAGTAAGAAAATCTGTCAGTGGATGCCGAGTAGCAAGAGTAACAAAGTCTCGAAGTTTGGCAGGTGGTCGACGTTCTCGAGGAGGATTTCGTCTTATATGAGACGGAGGCAGTGGAACTGTACTGACTTAAGGTGAAGAAAGGCTGCTGGAATGAGTATTTGATTCATGAGACATGTTTTCTTGCTCCATATTCTAGAGATCTTGTGACATGGGAAGATTCGTGTCTTCTGTGAAACTGTCACCTTCAATGGGAGAAGTGGACAGTAAATGAGAGTTTTGCATCAGACACATCTCTCCCTCATAATGAGGGTTTGACAGCGGAAAAAGATCTTGCAACAGCTCCCCCTAACATGACTTCTCTGCCTGCTTAAAGTAAGGAGAGTCCTCCTCAAACTTAACATCTCTTTATACTACAATTTTATTAGTAACAGGATTAAAGCACTTGTAGCCTTTTTGTGTTGATGAGTATCCCATAAAAACACATTTCACAGCTCTAGGGTCGAGTTTATCACGATGAGATGGTTGAAGGTGGACAAAACACTTACAGCCAAACACTTTTAAGTGTGATAGATCTATAGGTCAACCCTTGAATGTTTTATATGGAGATTTGAACTGTAAAACTCGACTTGGAAGTCGATTAATGAGATAGACAGCCGTAAGAACACCTTGAGACCAAAATCGTTTGGGAATGTGCATATGAAGCATGAGTGCACGAGTTTTTTCAAGAATATCTCTATTCTTTCTTTTAGCCACTCCATTCTGTTGATGTGTGCCAACACAGCTGGTTTGATGCAAAATTCCATGAGTGCTCAAGTATTGTACCATGGTGTTGGACATATATTCAGTGTCATTATCTAATCTTAATATTTGAATTTTAGAGTTAAATTCAGTTATGACCAGTTTGTGAAAATCTTGGAACATAACATACACTCACTTTTAGACTTCAAGAGATATAACCAAGTAATTCTTGTGAAATCATCAACAAACGTCACAAAATGTTTATAGCCAACAAAGGATTCAAGAACTGGTCCCCAAACATCTGAATGTACAATTTCAAAAGGTTTAGTAGCTTTAGAGATGGATGAACTAAATGGCAATCTAGTAAACTTGGAGAAATTGCCGGTGTCACACTTTAGATGTGTTTGACACAACTTAGGGAACAACTTTGACAAAACAGGCTCAGATGGATGTGCTAGATGTTGATTCCATAGGTATTAGTCTGGAGGTTGACAAGAAGTGACTTGAAAAGCGGTTGGCAATTGAAAAACCTATGACAAATAGTAGAGACCATTGAGGAAAAAACCTTCACCAATCTTCTTCTTGGTAACAAGGTCCTAAAAAATCACATCTTTTGGTGAGAAAATTGCAAGACAATTTAGAGTTTGGGTGATTTTGGCAACTGACAAAAGCTGAAATGGAAACAACGGTACATAGAGGGCTGTTGACTCTATTTGTTTCGAGAGTAGCCTAATTTTTCCTCTACCTATAACCGAGACTCCTTTACCATTTGTTACTGTCATTTGGGAAGAAATTTTTTGAAAATCATGCAAGTGTGTAATGTTATTTGTCATGTGATCGGTGGCTCCAAAATCTATGATCCAACAATCATGTACAAGACTGGAATTTAAAGTAGTTGAGATACCATTGAAAATACCTGAAGTGCCATCAGCTGATACACCTTCAGTTTATGCTAGAAAACCTGCAAACTTGCCGAGAAGGACTATTTGGTTTTTGCTTTCCCTTCCTGTTGCCCTTTCACCGTTTTTCTGCTGAAGATATGCAGCAAATTCATTTAACAGCCCAGCTGGATTTGAGCTGAACTCCAACAGACCATTTGCAGAAGATGAGACTGCATGATTTGTTGGAGTGAGAGCTGTATGATTCACTACATGGTTGCCCATGTATAGTGGCTTCTGAATAGCTCTGAATGTCTCCTTGCTATCTTTGAATTTTGGCTTCAACTCGAGATGAAGTATCCAACATGTATGGCCAATCCTAAGATTACCTATGCCAAGGCAATGATCACACTTCATATCATGTCTTTTACCTTTGTAGATCTTCCCTTCAACTGCCTTGTGACTTGAGACATATGCCCTAGTTTCTTGTATGGTGGCTTTAGTGTCTGAGCTCATAACTTGCTTTTGAATCTCTTCACATTGAATGGTGGCGCACACACTGGAATAGGATGGAAATTCAGTGTTCATCAATATGTGACTTCTCAGGTCTTCATATTCTGAGCTCAGGCTTGCTAGCAGTTGGAAGATTTTATCTTCCTCGGCCCTCTTTAACAAGATTATAGGGTCAGTGGTATGAGGTCGATAAATATCTAGCTCATTCCACATAGTGGTAAGATCGCCAAGATGTTGAACAAATGACTTGTTCTCTTGTTGAAGAGCTGCAATGTCTCGTTTCAGTTGAAACACCCGAGCTGAGTTATTTTGATTTCCGTACATTTCCTTTACTTTCTTCCATAGCTGCTGTGAAGACTCGGAATAGCTGAAAATTTCAGCGATTTTCCTTTCCATGGAATTGAGCAACCCATGTCTCATAGTTTGGAGAGGTGACTTCAAGTGCTGCAATAACTCCATTGATGAATCCGAGTTTGGCCCTTCCACCAAGTCCCAAGGTGACAGCCCATGACCATGGTAAGTAATTAAACTCATTCAGTAACACTGAACTGAGCCTTTTATTTGGGTTGATATCAACCTTAGAAAGATTCATTGAAGGTGAAGCAATGGTACTTTCAGCTTCTTGATTTACTGAGTTTTCTTCTGCCATTTTAAATTTTGGCTAAGAAGAACAAGAAACAAATGGCAGAGATAGGCCTAAGAAGGACACTGCTCTGATACCATGTGGAATTTTTAGTGTAGTTGTATATTTCATTCATAAGAAATGTTTGCAGATTACAAGCAAATATATAAAGTTGAAATAAAGATGAGATAAACCTAAAAATTGGTGGGTAAAACACCTCATGCCTTGACAACAACAATCCTTGAATTAAGCCTTAAACTAAGAGACTAGAATGAGGCTGATGAAACTATGACAAGACTGAACAAGACTGATGGCTGCACCTTTTGGTTAACCACCTGCACGCTCATCGGGTTAGTCTTGTAACCATCGGATTATGGCTGCACACTCATCGGGTTAGTCTTCTATTCCAATAAATATAGATTTGTAATCATCGTCTTTCTGATTCTCATTGTATTGTATCATGGGATTCTATGCGAATCAGAATAGACTGTCTAATAAAATTGATTTTTTAATTAAATTTTCCTGTTATAAAAACCCCAGCAAATATTTGAGCAAATATCACCACAGAGAGTCCTCTCACACACATTTCAGTGGCGATCAAATTGTTATGGGTTCTCTTTTGCATTGTCTTCACAGCTTCTCTCACTGAATGTTCGTATATATCTCTATGCTTGTAAAATGAAAATTACTTATTAATTATACAAAATTTGTTATTGTTTTTTGTTCTTCTAATTTTACGTAATTTGTTTTTTGATTAATTTCTTTTTCCTACGATAATATTTGTACACAGGCAATGAAAGTATCAGTGCGATTAAGGCCTAGTTTGGGGTTGCTGTGCTTTTTAAAAAAACTGCTTTCTGCTGTGCTGAGAGAAAAAGCAGCTGTGAAAAAAAGCAGGTAAGTGTTTGGTAAACTGTAGTTGTAAAAGTGCTTATAGGAAAAAAAAGCAGTTTCAGAGTGTTTGGTAAACTTGTATATAAAACTGCTGTGACTGTGTAAAATGACTAAAAAGGGCATGTTGCTGTATGTATTATTAATTTAATTGTTTGCCAAAAATATTGGTCAATTCATTACATATACTTTTTTTTCTTATATTGTTCGTCTTATTTACGTATCCCAAATTTTAAAGAATTATTATGAAAAAAATTCTTTATAATATTAAAATAATATACACTCATATAAGGTAGTTACAATATTATCAACTATATAATACATGCATCAAACATATTAAAATATCTACAAATTGTTCAATAAGATTAATAAAAATAAGATTAACAGCATAATTAACTTAAAACATCATGTTATCCTAGAAACCGCACAAACTCTTTAGTACACAAAAGACTTGAGAGTCATAACTATGAAAAGGAAAGCCTTCCCCGAGGGTGATAACAGGAGCCGACGGCATATCCAGTAGACAGAACGCCTCTCGAACCATGCATACATAAATATTAACTATACAAATCTTCTTCATCACCCGCGCCAGCAGAAGTTGCGAATGCATCAGAACCAGTTGTCCCAGTTTGTGCAAGGTCTGAGCAAAGGGCTGGTACTTGCATATATCAGCATCGCTGACACTCCTACGAGCATATTTCATCGACTCCTCAAAATGAGCAGCTTTAATCTCCACCACTTCATCGTCAATGTCCTCATCCATAGAATCTGGATTCTCTGTTCTCCTTCTCTCCAGCTCAATATCCTGCAAACACACCAAATTTTAATGATATCAAAGAGATCTAGAGCAGAATTTAACTTTAGAATGTCTACATGCAATAAATATCATGCCAAGTCTACAAGGTCCAAAGTTTCAGGATGCAAACAAGAAAGATTTTTGCATGTTTCAGCAAATGAAACCACGTTCAAGTCTTTCCCTGTCTGCATAAAGAGAATATTGCCGTATAAAGCCCCCTACCAGCTACAACCCAAAGAAAGGAGCAAAACAAAATCAGACATGCTAGGCTTTGAAAATCAAATTGGGAACCAAACCAAATTAACAGCTCTGAACAAGCAATGCATGCAGCAAACAAATGCATTGGAAAAGGCTAGCTTGCAAATGAACTATATAACCCACTCAAACAATGCATGCAGCAAACAAATCATTCTCACACCTAAGTACTGCAGAGAGTGTGCAACTCTGTTTTCACACCTGCAGAGTCCACTCAGATTCGATTACTCTCCTTTTCAAACCAACCCTCACTCTCTGTCTCCATTCGGAAAAAGCAAAGAAAAAAAATTAAAAAACCAACAATTCTCTCACTCGCACATCGAAGTTCCCAAATCCCACATTTTCCTACCCATTCTCTCATTTTCCCTCTAACCAAACAGCACTTGTTTATCTTCTCAGTCATTGTGTAGAGAGTTCTCCACCCATTCCACTTCAAATTCTCAAAAACCTAGCAAAACCCAAAAGCCAAAAACTGAAAAAGTTCCAAAATTTCCCACGCTCGAAACAAAAAAAAGAAATCCCAACATTTTCCCACCCTTTTTCTCTCATTTTCCCTCTAACCAAACACACCCAGTTATCTTTCAGTTTCCTCATTATGCAGAGCCTACCACCAATTCCATTTTAAATCCTCAAAAACCCAGCAAAACCCTAACGTATACAGAAATAACTCTTTAACACAACCCTATTTTGAATGGAAAATTTAATGAAAGAGTCAATCAACAGAAAATGAATGCAGTGTCAAAGTTTTAGAGAGTCAATACTGACACCACAGTCCAAGAAAGAAAGAAAGAACGAAGTTTTAAATCTTTGAGAGGCATTCATTCACTTAATTACCTTGACACTACAGGCAAGACTACTTCAGCAAGTGAGGCAAGATTAGTTACTTCATCAAGTGAGGTATTCATTTCCTCAAAGAAGTGGCAACTTAAGCAGAACAACATAATTTAAGAGAAAACAGATTCACGAAATGCTTTCAATTGTATAGTTTTTCATATCATAACAGATTGACAGACTACATACGTTCATGTTGCCAATGAATCGGTCTCAATCCCATACACAACTCAAAAATGTTGAGCTATTGCGTCACATCACTACAAAATCTAGCTGGCATCAAAGTCCAGGTACATTCTATAGGCATTTTGATGATGAAAAGAAATTGATTTTGGCCTTCGTAACAAACTAAGCAAGAATCATACTCATACTTAAAACCAAAGATGGCTTCGACCTTCAATTCATTCTTAGCAAGAATCTCACTTAAAACCCAATTTCCATGTTAACCTAATTCGCCAAATGAACCAAAATGAAGTAATAAAACGCTGCAAAATGATCAACAAGAGGAATCTTAAAAAAAAATAACCTCAGTGAAGCAAGAATCGTGATTGGGGAATTTAGTCGAACAACTGAGATGCACAAATACTGCACAGAAACTGCTACGCTACAAATCTTCACAGTAATACCCAGATAAACTTCATCAAAAAATCATCATTCATAAACTGAATTGACTTCGACCACAAACATAATGTCTGAATATTTGCCACAAAATATCCTAATCAAGAACTAAACCCAGGAAAGCAAAGTACATCGAGACTAAACCAGAAAATGCAGAAAAAGAAAAGCAGACCCCTACAACTAAGGATCTGTTTTCAACCATAACGTAACCAAGCTTTCTCCCAAGATGTGATTATAGCAAATAAGGATGCATGTTTAGCAAAGAATCTAGAAATTTAATCAAAGAATTCTACAATACCCAGAAAAAATTAGTAAAACACAGATAAAATCACACACACACAAATGTTGACAAAGAAAAATAGATGCAGATGAGAAGGAAAAAAAATATGAAGAAAACTTGTACAATAAATTGAACTAATTAAAGAAATGGTCTGCCAATTTAGAACCTGATAAAAGCAAGATGAAAATATTTTCCGGAGCCTATAGTGCCTTTTGATAGCTCAGTCCCACTTCGTAATCTGCAAAGGAAAAAAAATTAGGGGTGAGAGGAAAACTCAAGCACAAATTAACTTGGCCGTGAGGTGAAAGCTTCACCTTCTGCCATAGCTTTGGCGACGGAGAGATATCGACAGAGAAGGGGAGAGAGAGTGAGTAGCTTTGGGGACGAAGACAGATGGACAGAGGACAAGAAGAAGAAGAAAAAGACGAAGAGAGAGAGAGTAGTTATTCGTTTCTGGGGACCGATGTTTAGAATTAGAGGCTGAGAGAGACAGATCTGGCGGAGGTGAGGAGGGAGGAGCTCCTGAAGGCTGGGTTTTCAGTCTGTGAAATTGTTCGCCATTGTTGGGTTGGGTTCTCAGAGAAAAATATGGGGGTAGAATTGGCATTAAAAAAATTTCATTAAAGGTACTGTTCACCCGCCTTCAGGTCAAAAAAAGCGCTTTCTTGAGAAGCATGGGTTTTATTGCTTCTGCTTATTGCTGTTTTGAACTGAATAATTGTGAAAAAAAGTGCTTTTTTTTTTTTACCAAACACAAATTGAGCTGGTGCTTTTTTAATAAGCTGCTTATGAAAAAATTTCAGCAGCCCCAAACTGGCCCTAACAGTGGGGACACACTACATTTTTGCGACCAAGGTTGTGGAGCACCTAGGCCTATTTGTTGGTGCTGCAGAAAGTACCAAACATGCTGGCTAACTGAAGATGAGTGTAATAGCCATTGCGTCCTGCTTAATTAACTCTGCTGGGCTGCTTAATTCGTCATTAAAAGAGAGACTTTTGTACTACTGCTCAAGTTTGCTTTTGAATAGTGTCTGCAATAATATCCTCAATCTTTCAAAATAAATTATCAGTGTAGCGAGTCTTTTTTATATGAGACATTATTGTATGATGCTGGAATACCACAATGTCGTTTTCTTTAAACAATTTTATATCTTTCAAAATAAATCTCTCTGATCGATTCTCACACACATTTATGGAGGGTGGTAAAGCAAGTGTCATAGCCATTTTGGATCTCCATGCTTGTCAAATGAAGATTAATTAACATCTTAAGGTCTCAACTGTACAATCTTCTTTTACGAAATTTGATTTCTTTGTTTAACTTTATTTTTTAATGTGACATTATAATCAGTCAAATGAAAGCAATATTAGTTTCACTAGTAGCAAGAAAAGTACGTAATGGCAAGGATCCGTTTGGCATCAATCTAGGTGAGCATAATTTGATATTAGACATTCTCACAACTGTAAGATTGTTCAATAAGCCAAATGTATACAATTGGCCTTTCAATACGTCTAATATCAAATCAAGCGCGACTCTTTATGTAGCACAAGGTGAGCATAATTTTGCTTACATTGATGAAAATCAACGTCACTTGGATTAGCGAATGTTATTGACATTTTGAGGTGCAGATTGACTTTTTTGAAGTGACAATAACAACTTCCAAAACAAAAACACAAATATTTAGAAAAAAGCACCTCAATCAAAGTTTGAAAATATACAATATCTAGTCAAAGAAATGTATTGGAAGAGGCATTGGGGATTCTAATAAGGCACATTATATTTGGTAAAACTATAAAGATTTCAAATATGCATGTATATGTGATTTTTTGACGTTTCCAAAATTATGGCGTTATTTTTAAATTTTAAATCCCCCTTTTAAAATTTATTTTGTTTCCAAAAATACCATACATTCGGAATAAGCATTGACAAGAACCTGATATAAATAAAACTCTTGTCACGTACATCAACATAGATATTCTCTCTCAGACATAGGTAATCATGGCAGCAACTAAAGTTAGCAAAGTCTCATTGGCACTTCCTTGCATTGTCTTCATGATTCTCTTAGCAGCTCTAGTTGAATGTGAGTATCACTTATTTTTTCTACACCAATAATACGACTAAATTCGGGTTTGTGTTGAACAGGCAATGAAAGCACAACAAAACTTGACAACCATTATTTTTAAGTCGATTTGTTTCACAACAAATTTTGTTTAATTGATATTTAATTGTTCTTTTTGTAATATAAACTTGAACAGGCAATGAAAGCACTCATCCTATCAACAACAGTAACAGTGCTACCAATAAATATCAGCTTCCATGCAAGGGATTTAAAACAGAAAAAAACTGTGCAAAATGCGGAAAGGCCGTAAAACAATGTGCGATTTGCTTTTATGATAAAAGCTGCTGGCTCAGGGGAGATTTATGCTTGGATCATTGCGAAAAGCTTCGTCCTCCAGCACCGGCCCCTACCATCATCTTCTAACTTTTACCGCCTGATGATAATTTGTAAACAATAATAAGAGTTGTGGCAGTTCAATGTTATTGGGTGTATTGCTCTTTTGAGTGTTGAGTAATGAATAAGAGCATCTGTTTTCTAATTTTTAATTAAATATTAACTAAAAATACTAGAAAGTCCGTCTAGGAGTTTCCTAGAAAAATTTTACTCAATCGTACTCTCTAATTTAGGGAGTTATATTGATTGTGGACCAATAGGAATAGAGTTATTATTTAAAATATAATTAAAATTTTAGTAATTAATGCTAAGTGCTCATTTCTCACTTTCTAGATCTAGGAGCTCCTATTAGAATCCCTATATCAAGAGGTGAATAGAGAGTGTAATTGGAGATAAATTCTTCTAAATCCTCCCTAAAATTCCTCCCTAAATTTTAGCTAGGAGCTCATTTAAACGGCCTATTGGAGATGTTAACTTTCTTGGTATTTTTATAACGGGAGTTGTTATTTCCGTTTCAAAACTAGTTACCATTCTTCATTCTTTGTAGAACAATTTATTCTTTACATTGGGATTAGGGTTCTTTAGATATAGGCCCTTGTAACTCTTGTTTTCCAAACTTAAACCCATCTATCTTTAAACATTCAAATAAAACCCAAAATTCAAACTTGTTGACATGTGGAAAATAAGTAACCTATTATTACAAATTATTTACAACTTATGCCACAATACCCTAATTATGTTAATGAAGCAATTTAACATTTTAAAATTCATATAGTAGATGCACTATTTGTGGGAGTGAAAAATTGTATTCTTTCAAGAGTTGACTTCACAATTATAAATTTATGGTATGCAAATAATTTACCTATACTTTTTATGTAAAAAATATAGTTAAATTAATTTTTAATCAAATAACATATATATAAATTTATATGTACTAGTGAATTTACCTATATATAAATTTATTTATGATTAGCATTATTTATTTTGTAGGTAAATTAGTTTGCATTTATTATTATTTATAATACCAAATAATTGACTTATATTTTTATAAAATATTTTTAATTAAATTAATTTTGAACCAAATAACATTTCTTTATTTTGTAGGTAAATTATATTGCACAATTTTTACATATATTAGACATGTTTTTTTATTATACATGTGTGTGTGTAAAATAATTTAAAATATAATTTTGCGACATTAATTAAGCATGTATTATTACATATAATTAGGCATGTTTATTGTTATTATATATAAGGCAATGAATTTGTAACATTAATATTTTTTTCTTTTTTACGTTTTGAAAGTCATTAATTCTCCTTACTACACATGTGAAATTAATTAAATGTCAAACATTCAAATATGGGTATTTTAGGCATCCAAAAATTTAAAATGTGTAAGTCAAACATGATTAATGAATTTGCTTATGTGGAGTCTAGTCAATGGGTTATATTCGGAGTAAAAAACTTATGTTAGGTATAACCCATTGACTGAACTCCACATAAGCAAATTTAATTTTTCTCAATATAAAACCCAACATAAGGTTTTTACTCGAATATAACCCATTGACTAGACTCACATAACAAATTCATTAGTATGTTTGACTTTACACATTTAAATTTTTAGAAGGCCTAAAAATACCCATATTTGAATGTTTGATATCCTGAGAATTAATTTCATACGAGGTAGTAAGGAGAATTAATGACTTTCCAAAACGAAAAAGAAAAAATATTAATGTTACAAATTCATTGCCTTATATATAATAACAATAAAACATGCCTAATATATGTAATAATACATGTAATTAATGTCACAAAAATTATATTTTACATATAAATGTAGAGTAGAATTATTTTACGGGTTCTTTAGATATAGGCCCTTGTAACTCTTGTTTTCCAAACTTAAACCCATCTATCTTTAAACATTCAAATAAAACCCAAAATTCAAACTTGTTGACATGTGGGAAAATAAGTAACCTATTATTACAAATTATTTACAACTTATGCCACAATACCCTAATTATGTTAATGAAGCAATTTAACATTTTAAAAATTCAAATAGTAGGTGCACTATTTATGGGAGTGAAAAATTGTATTCTTTCAGGTTGACTTCACAATTATAAATTTATAGTATGCAAATAATTTACCTATACTTTTTATGTAAAATATAGTTAAATTAATTTTTAATCAAATAACATATATATAAATTTATATGTACTAATTAATTTACCTATATATAAATTTATTTATATTGATTATACGTTATTTATTTTTGTAGGTAAATTATTTTACTGCATTTATTATTATTTTATATGCAAATAATTGACTATATTTTTATATAAATACGGTAAATTAATTTTAGACAAATAATATTTTTTTATTTTGTAGGTAAATTATATTGCTGAATTTTTACATATATTAGACATGTTTTTATTATACATGTGTGTGTAAAATAATTTACCTACATTTTATATGTAAAATATAATTTTTGTGACATTAATTAAGCATGTATTATTACATATATTAGGCATGTTTTATTGTTATTATATAAGGCAATGAATTTGTAACATTAATATTTTTTCTTTTTTCGTTTTGAAAGTCATTAATTCTCCCTTACTACCTGTATGAAATTAATTTTGTACATCAAACATTCAAATATGGGTATTTTAGGCATCCAAAAAATTTAAAATGTGTAAAGTCAAACATAATTAATGAATTTGCTTATGTCTAGTCAATGGGTTATATTCGAGTAAAAAACTTATGTTGGGTTTTATATTGAGAAAATTAAATTTCAAGGGTTAAAGTCATATTTTCAGTTGAAGGTTTTATCACATTGATGTATGCATGCATCATGCATGTCTCCATCTAAGCTTATTTTAAGAACATACTTAGTTAACAAAAAGAATACTAATAATTCACAAATGAGGATTTTAAAAAGATTTTATTAAAAAAATATAGAAAGAACAAAAAATTAGGGCACAAACCCAGTTATTATACACTTCTATACATGATATCACAAAATAAGTAAACTCTCTGGGTTCATACATAAGAGGAAAGAAAGAACAAAAAATTAGGGCACAAGCCCAGTTATTATACACAAGCACTGGCCCCCCAAATCGGTAATTTGACCAGTGTTAAAAACTCCCACGCTTGTAGCTATATTGCAGATGAGATACCATGCATGCACGTAGAGATCTCAATGTCAATCACTAACAAATTTTCTTAATGCACTTGCATTTATCATCAATACAATCAGCGTCGTAGAAGCCGGAAGCTTTGCACGATGAACGACAATCGCCGGCGCTATTAGTATCCGGAATGCAATGGCTCTGGACCTGACTCTGAACATGCTCGTGACAGTTATTCTTGTTAGTCTTACTCTTATGCTTTGCCTCATGATTCTTAGCGGTGTCGCTCTGCTTCATCTGATGAAGCGTCTTCTTTGCCTCATGACTATCACGGTCTTGCTTCTTACCCTCAACAGCCATTGGTGCCATCTCTGCCAATATTTATTATACATCATATACAAATAAGGTTAGTTAATCCAATATACATACATATACAATTATACATTAAAATTAGAGATGGTAGAAAGATACCAGTAACTATGAGAAGAGTAACAAGGACGAGGGCAACAGAAAATAATCGCATGGAGCAAGCCATCTTGATGATATTTATTAGGAGAGAATGTTAGATTAGAGATGGAGCTTTTGATCGATGCAAAGGAGTATAACCTTGCAAAGCTTTTATACAGAGTTTGTGCTATGGATTAGGGTCTCAAATTAACCAAAATAGGAAGATCCTTAATTTAGGCTATAAAACTTGTGGTTCTTATTTTGTCTTCTTACACAAATATCAATTGACTTTTTCCTTTTCTTACAAATTGACATTTCTAGATCATTTTCTTTGGTCGAATTGGAGTTCATCTTTGACAAGCATAATAGTGCAGCCGTGGCATAACTAGAGAGCATATTTAGCCGTAGCGCACGATGAACGGCAAATCCTAATTCGAAAAAATAATCATTAAAATACAATTATTAAAGCTTATGTAGGCATAGAGACTAGTTGGCCAAAAATAACAATTATTAAAGCTTATGTAGGCATAGACTAGTTGGCCAAAAATAGTATGTCCACCCTCTTGTACGCAAGTTATAATCTCTCTCCGATAGATAAGAGTAGTTTATATATTAGAATATAGTCTTGTGAAAGAAAAAAAACAACAACAAAGTTTTCAATTTGAACATCACTCTCCTTTCTGAGTGTATATTCTAAGTGCACCCACCTTTCAATTTAAACCTCCTCATGATCTTCACGATTATTATATTTTGCATTTTTCATGAGTGATATGTATTGGAATAGAAGTGTACCGTTGAGGTTACAACCTCAACACGCAAATCAAAAAGTCTAAGTCTAACCCAATGGTTACAAGTCTAATTCGATGAGTGTGCAATTGGTTAACCAAAAGGTGCAGCCATCAGTACAGCCATCAGTCTTGTTCTAGTTTCATCGGTCTTGTTCTAGTTTTTAGCATTGTAATCTTTGTTAAGTTCAGCCCTTAGTTTAAGGCTTAATTCAAGGGTTGTTGTCAAGGCATGAGGTGTTTTATCCTCCAGTTTTTTGCCTTATCTCAACCTCCTATATATGATTTGTATTCTGTAAAGTTTCTAGGAATGAAATATACAACCTACACTAAAATTCAACATGGTATCAGAGCAGTGTTCTTCTTAGGATTGTCTCTGCCATTTGTCCTTTGTCCTTCTTAGCCAAAATAAAAAATGGCAGAAGAAAACTCAGTAAACCAAGAGGCTGAAAGCACCATTGCTTCCCCTTCTATGAATTTTTCTGAGGTTGATATCAACCCAAATCAAAGGCTTAGTTCAGTGTTACTGAATGAGTTTAACTACTAACCGTGGTCATGGGCCGTCACCTTGACACTCGGTGGAAGGGCCAAACTCGGCTACATCAACAAAGTTATTGCAACGCTTGAAGTCACCTCTTCAAACTATGAAACATGGTTGTGCAAAGATCAGTTGGTCATGTCATGGCTGCTCAATTCTATGAAAAGGAAAATCGCATAAATTTTCAGCTATTCAGAGTCTTCACAGCAGCTATGGAAGAAAGTGAAGGAAATGTACGGGAATGAAAATAACTCAGCTCGGGTTTTTCAACTTAAAAGAGACATTGCAGCTCTCCAACAAGAAAACAAGTCCTTTGTTCAACACCTTGGAGATCTTACCACTATGCGGAATGAGCTAGATGTCTATCAACCTCATACCACTGATATTATGATCTTGTTAAAGAGAGCTGAGGAAGTTAAGATCTTCCAACTGCTAGCGAGCTTGAGCTCAGAATATGAAGACTTGAGAAGTCACATATTGATGAACACTGAGTTTCCATCCTTCTCTAGTGTGTGTGCCACCATTCAACGTGAAGAGGTTCGAAGGCGAGTCATGAGTTCAGACACAAAAGCTACCATACAAAAAACTAAGGCATATGCCTCAAGTCACAAGTCAATTGAGAGTAAGATTTACAAAGGTACGTAAACAACCTGATCTGAAGTGCGATCATTGCCTTGGGATAGGTTATCTTGGGTTTGGCCATACCAAGGATAGATGTTGGATACTTCATCCTGAGTTAAAGCCAAAATTCAAAGACAACAAGGGAACATTCAAAGCCATTCAGAAGCCATTGCACATGGGTAACCATGTATAAAATCATGCAGCCCTCACTCGAACAAATCATGCAGTCACATCTTCTACAAATGGTCTGTTGGAGTTCACCTGAAATCCAGCTGGGCTGCTAAATGAATTTGATGCATATCTTCAATAGAAAAACGGTGAAAGGGCAACAGAAAGGGAAACAAAAACCAAACAGCCCTACTTGGCAAGTTTGTAGGTTTTCTAGCAGAAACTGAAGGAGTATCATCTGATGACACTCCAAGTATTTTCAATGATGTTTCAACTACTTTAAATTTCAGTCTTGTACATGATTGTTGGATCATAGATTCGGGAGCCACCGATCATATGGCAAATCACATTACAAACTTGCATGATTATCAAAAAATGTCTTCTCAAGTGACAGTAGCAAATGGTAAAGAAGTCTCGGTTATGGGTAGAGGAAAAATTAGGCTACTTTCCAAACAAATTGAGTCCACAGCACTCTATGTACCTTTGTTTCCATTTCAACTTGTCTGTTGCAAAAATCACCCAAACTCTAAACTGTCTTGCAATTTTCTCACCAAAAATGTGATTTTTCAGGACCTTGTTACCAAGAAGAAGATTGGTGAAGGTTTTCTCTACTATTTGTTGAAGGATTTTCAATTGCCCACTCGATTTCAAGTCACTTCTTGTCAACCCCAAGACCCATACTTGTGGCATCAACTTCTAGCACATCCATCCGAGCCTATTTTGTCAAAGTTGTTCCCTAAGTTGTGTCATACACATCTCAAGTGTGACACTTGTAATTTCTCTAAATTTGCTAGATTACCATTTAGTTCATCTTTGTCTAGAGCTACTAAGCCTTTTCAAATTGTACACTCAGATGTTTAGGGTCCAGTTCTTGAATCTTTTAATGGCTATAAATATTTTGTGACGTTTGTTGATGATTTCACAAGAATCACTTGGTTATATCTCTTGAAGTTTAAAAGTGAAGTTTTTGTTATGTTCCAAGATTTTCACAAACTTCTCATAACCCAATTTGACTCTAAAATTCAAATATTAAGATCAGACAATGGCACTGAATATATGTCCAACACCATGGCACAATACTTGAGCACTAATGGCATCTTGCATCAAACTAGCTGTGTTGGCCCACCCCAACAGAATGGAGTGGCTGAAAGGAAGAATAGAGATATTCTAGAGAAAACTCGTGCACTCATGCTTCATATGCACATTCCCAAACGTTTTTTGTCTCAAGGTGTTCTCATTGCTGCTTAACTCATTAATCAACTTCCAAGTCGAGTGTTAGAATTCAAGTCTCCATATGAAACATTCAAGGGTCGACCCATAGATTTGTCACACTTGAAAGTGTTTGGTTGTAAGTGCTTTGTCCATCTTCAACCATCTCATCGTGATAAATTAGATCCTCGGGCTGTGAAATGTGTTTTTATGGGATACTCATCAACACAAAAAGGTTACAAGTGCTTTAATCTTGTTACTAACAAAACTTTTGTATCAAGAGATGTTAAGTTTGAGAAGGACTCTCTTTACTTTAAGCAGGATGTGAATTCTTGCCAGGGGGAGCTGATGCTTGATCTTTTTCTGCTGCCAAACCTTCATTCTGAGGGAGAGATGTCCTTATTGCCAAACTCTCACTTCCTGTCAAACTCTCCCATTGAAGGTGACACTTTCACATGAGACATACATCTTTCTATGTCCCAAGACCTGCCTGTGCAGAATATGGAGCAAGAAAATATGCCTCATGAATCAAATTCTCATCCCAGTAGTGCTTCCTCACCTGAAGTCAGTACAGTTTCACTGCCTCATTCTCATATCAAACGGAATCCTCCTCGACAGCGTCGACCACCTGCCAAACTTCGCGACTTTGTTACTTTTGCTGCTCGGCATCCACTTTCAAATTTTCTTGATTATCACAAGTGTTCTCACTCTCATGCAGCTTTCCTCAGTGCTATTTCCACACATCGTGAGCCCACGACATTTCAAGAAGCCAGTCTTCATCTTGAATGGCAACAAGCTATGGCGGAAGAGTTACATGCACTGAATGAAAGTCGCACTTGGAGTCTTGTCAAACTTCCACCAGTAAAGAAAGCAGTGGGTAGTCGCTGGACTTACAAAATAAAATTCAATTCTGATGGCACTATCGAGCGATATAAGGCACGCTTGGTGGCTTGGGGATTCACTTAAACTTTTGGGGTGGATTACAAAGAAACGTTTGCTCCTATTGTCAAGATGAATAATGTGAGGGTTCTTCTATCTGCGGCTATTAATCATGGCTGGTCATTGTTCCAAATGGACGTTAAAAATGCATTCCTTCATGGCGAACTTGAAGAGGAGGTTTACATGCAATTACCTTCATATCACTCTTATGCTTCTACTGATGGGTTAGTCTATAAATTGCACAAGGCCATTTATGGCTTGAAGCAATTTTCTCGTGCATGGTATGCAAAGTTGAGTTCCGTGTTAGAAGAAGTTGGACAATCTGTCTTGCCAATCTTTGGGTAGAACAAATCGTTGTTTATAATTATAGTTATTAGAGTTTGCAGGTGCTTGTGTATTCATAGACTAGCTTAGATTTCAAGTAATATGCACTTTACGGCCTTTTTAGTAAGGAAAGTGCTAGGGAGACCAACTTTTTAAACCATATTTTGTAAACCGCATGATGTGGCAATAAAGTAAGCCTTTATGATTTAATGAATTTAAAAAATAGATCAACTGTCAACTGTCACATCATCTCTCTAACATTAACATTTTAGTAAAAGTAAACAAAAAGTTGGATAATAACAAATCGAGTAAATTACAATTTGCACCTTCAAGTTTGGGTGCAATTGTAACCTCATATCTCATCTTTAAAACATTGTAATGTCATACACAAACTTACGGTTTCATTGCAATGTCATACATCCATTACATTTTCTATCAATTTGACCGTTAAATGATGATGTGACAAATGTGGGGCCCACATTTTTGCTGACATGGATGTCATGTTTGAGCCATATGGATAAAAAAAGAATAAATTACATTGTACCCCCTCCACTTTTCTTCTAATTTCAACTTCATACAACATCTTACAATTTTTTCAATTTCATACGACGACTCTCTATTTCATACCAATTTCATACAACCGTCTCTTTTTCCGCTAGTTCCTCTGTTAACTGCCTACGTGGCCATAACGGACCTCATTTACTAACACGTGACTGACAAACAACAATAAATAAAAAATAGAAAAAAGAAATACACTTTTAACTTATTATCAATTTAAAAAATAAATTTAACATTAAAGTTTAAAATTAAATTAACACAATTTTTCTAGGTTCTTCCTAGTGTTCTTGAGCTGATGAACACCAAAATGTTTATGTGTTCTCTCCTTCTCCTTGTCATCTTTTCAACATTGCACGAAGTCACAAATTGAATTCAACCCTAAAAGAAGAAAACAGTAGAACCCATAAAGTTTCTTCTTACCAAAAAAAAAGAAGCAGATGAAGTCATATATATCATTTAGGGCCAAACTCATTTGACCTATTTGGTTGAACAATCTCCATCATTTGGAGAAAATGTCGCCAGATCTGACCAATAGGACGGCACAGAGGTTCGAAGGTGGTCAAACAGCAAACTTGGTTGGATTTCTGGGTTTCAATGCGAGTCTTCAAATCGGTGAACAACGGCAAATGACATGTACATCAACAGAGCAGCAGAGATTAGCGGTCTCCAAGTTGAAGACAACCACGGTTCAAGCAGAGGGTTCAAGAAGGTTTGGACGGTGGTGGTTTTTGATCAGTCAGACAACACCAAGTCGTGTTTAGGGAAGATGCAACAACAACGTTCAATTGGGTATCTCGGGCTAGCGCTTGGCCTTCAACTTATTTACTTCTTTCAAAAGATGTCTGATAATGGGATCTTATGCTGAGTCAGACACCAAAATAGTTGTCCCTCGCAAGTGTCTATCGTTGTTTAGAGGTGGAGAAGCTTGGTCAGAGACATGTCATTTCCCTGGACTCAAAGTGCTGACTTCTGAAGTGCTCCTGTTGGTAACCTCTAGAGTCTCCTACACCCTCTTGTCTTTCGAAGGTTTGTTGTTCCTTCCTCAAGTTGTCAACTCGCTTAATGGGAGGTGTAGGACCAAGTTTCTCTAAGACCATTGGGTCGTTGATTTTCAAGCTTATCTGAATGGGCTCCTTCCTACGCTAGTCTTGGAAGTCTTAACAATCACGATACACGGCTTTTGATCCTTCAACCCCTTCTGCAAGAAAATGTCTTTTTCCGCTTCTCCTGCTTCGAATTGAAACAGTTGGGTTGAGAAACGTTTCGCGTTGGTCAACGCCTTGTTGAGGAAGCTATTGTTCAACGATTCTACCTTTCAAGTTGAGGCCAAGTGCCCCTCTAAGTTGGCGAGTACTGAGCTGTCAATGTACAGCTCGAGAGGTTTCGTGATGCCCAGCGACAGGTGCACGAGGTTGAGCTTACCTTTCATCCTGGAGCATCTGGAAGACTGTAACGCCCTAGACCCGGGGTCGGCGGAAAAATTAACCCTGCGCCCGGTGCGTGAGTAAAAGTAAAAATAAGAATAAAAACGAACTTCTCTTATATAAATAACCCAAAAAAAAAATCCTTACAGGTGTACAAAAATAATAAAACTATTAAATCCTTAAATCCCTCGTCTAACACAAACTCCGCTTGTCTAGCCCTGTCTTGCCAAATAACTCATATGTAAAATAAAAGGGTGAGGGGTGAGCAACAACCACTGTCGCCCAGTGAGTAGAATATGTAATATGCCAGTCAAGTGTGCCGTTTTACACACTCTATAAAATATGATAATAATATCAAAGTTTTAGCCACGTAATTTCACATCACATCATCCCTTCACATGTTGATTATCCTTCATAATATGCAGCTCATCACGTGACCCGTAAATTGGCCATTCTGCCCTAATGTCCCCGTGTGCCATACATTTATTCATCGAATAACCCAACACTAAAGTTCTCATGCTCCATGAACAAACATAAATAATTCCACAGAGTGTATATATACTCATCAAAACGATACACGAAATCAAACATGCTTGACTTGAATAGATCGAGATTTGTAAATAGTATCCCATGATAACTCGTAATTTTCATATATCAGAAAATAAGAACAGTTTAAAACACATTACATAAACCACTCACCTCAATTGATAACTAGAACCTCAATAAGACAAACCCACTAACAATCCCCACACATATCAAACCCTAGCCCTCTCTTTATCTTTCTCTAATACGAAGCCTACTAGTCCTATTTATAGTAGGAGGATGGCGGTAAAACCACAAAAGATCAGATCAAAGGATAATATAATAATGTATAAAGGAGGTGAGTCAACTAATTAGCAAATTGACACCTAAAGCAGTAAGCTGCTGTCTGTCGACCTACAAGGAGTATCATATACTCATGTGACACCAAGAAGGTTTAACAGATAGGTATTGGTTGCAGAGTTCCACCACAACTTAATTGCATGCTTATATATAATAAATTATGAAAATATTTTAAATATAAATACAATAAATATATATTTTTAAAATATGGGTCTTCACAAAGACCTTCATATATTGTTATTAAAGGACTTCATTCTTGGCCGCCATTTTATTGTTTTGCGCTTCAAGCTTCTCGACTCTGGCATGAAGGTCAACAGGTCCTTTATCCTTCATCTGCCTTGCACTACACACGAGAGGTGTATTGTGCTGAGTACTTTGGCACTCTTTGCTTCTGTTGGAAAGGGGTACTCGGTCGAATGGGAAGGTGTGAAAGATGAGACTTAGCTTGCTCAAGTTGGTGAGAGTAGGAATCAATGTCGTTCCCACAGACGGCGCCAAATGTTGATGCACAAAATCAAGTGGACTTTGGAACAACGTAAAATGTCAAGGTAAAGTGACATTCGCTAGATTGCTCAGATCACTAAGTGAAGATAATGTGTAAAAGGATAGAGATGGAGATGCAAACACAAGATGTACGTGGTTCACCCTAAGTTGGGTTACATCCACGAAGGTAGAGGAGTTCTCATTAATGATGTAGAGTTTACATGATACAAGGGTTTAGGCATAATCATCATTAGTAATTTCTAATAATGGATTAGAGAGTCTATGATCATGAGAGTTTAATTGTGGGAGAATGATCTCTTTTTATAGTTGACGGAAATCCTCTATTTTCGTTAGCGGTCGATGTGGGACTCTAGGAGCTTTGTTTTGGTGTTGACACGTGTCACATTGTGATTGGTCTTCTGGTTGGACAAAAACTCATGTGCTTCGGCAGGGATGCTTGGCACGAACCCTTCAGCGGGTCTCTGAAGGTACAAAGTTGACCGGTGCTTGATAATTTCAGGATTGGTGAAGTATGGTACAAACAGTGCTCCCCCAAGTTCCCGAGTGAGGAAAAACTTCTCGGTTGGGGACTTGTAAAATTCAACTTTAGTAGTCACGAAACTTCCGAGTACCGAAGTGTGGTTAGCATATATAGGAGTCCTCCCAAGTCTCCGATTGAGGAAGGTTGCCAAGTGAAGGGTCTTGATTTTTTGTCGACTTGTCGAAGAATCAAAGATTTCAAAAAATTTATTTCCCTCTCCTTGTATGTGCGGTAGCCCAAATATATTTGTCATTAAGAAGTCCAAATCCTTCTTGCCTGTTGAAAGCAACCAAGCCCAAAGTTTGAGCCTATCGCCAATTTTTAAACACAGGACAACGCCTTTTTTTTTTTTTTCAGCTACTCTTTCTTATTTTTGAAAAGATTTTATCAACCCTAAAATATTGGAAAGCCAAGCTACAACCTCCACATTCGCGTGCGGCGCCCAGTGTGCGAAGAAGGAGAAACACAAGGGAAGGGAAAAATTCGCGGGCTACAGGTAGATCTGAAGCTTTCTCCGGTGTGGTGGCTGAAAATTCGAGTCCGTGATGGCTTGAAGGTGTTGGTGCCTCGCGACTGGAGTAAGGAGTTGCTGAAGATGGTGGTGTCACGGGTTCGAACGACAAGGTGTTGAAGGTGGTGGCCTAGACTGCCTTAAGTGCAGGCTACAAAAGGTGAGGGTGGTGACACGGCAATGGTTTGTGGCTGCTGAGCAGAGCAGATCCGAAGCTTTTGCAGGAGGCTGAAGTTGGTTTCGTGACCGTCACAAGGGAAGAGGAAAGTGTCCAGGGTCGTGGGTCTAGAGCTGGGTCACGGGTCTGGAGTTTTGAATCGTGGTGACGGGCATGAGCAGCTACTAAACCTGCGGTGGCTACTGTCTGGATCTGTAGCAGCTGCTGTTCCGTGGCAAAGGGAGGAGGTGTTGTGCCAAGAAAGAGGTTGGGCAGCGTCTGGGTCGTGCAGGTAGTGATCACGGTGTTGGAGGAAGACGCAGACGGGTTGGTGATTTGAAGGTTCTGAAGCTTGTGAGTTGCTGATGTTGGGGTTTTTAATTACCCTTGGCAGGACTTGGAACCTTTGAAAGGACTGCAGCAGCTGTGCAATATTTTGTGGGAAGGTTTAGGATGTGTGGGTTGTATCTGAAACTTCATCAAGTTGGCTCTTAGGTTGTTGGGTTTGAGCTTCAAGATGTTGCTGCTGTTGAACTGATTTTCATAAATTTGGGAATTAGACTTAACAAATAATTTGACTTGGTCTTTGTAAATGGTTGGGCTTGGAGTTTATGGGGCTAACGACTGAAACTTTTTGACCTGAATGAAAATGGCTCTTTCTTGCTTCTGTTTAATTGACGTTGGTCAAGGAAATTTGAAACAGGTTTGGAGTTGTAGATTTCCCACCACGGTAATTGCCTGACGCGATTTTGGGTGTGTGGGTCTCTCAATTTGCGTGAAAATATAATGCCGCTCTTTCATTGTGTAGGTATAAGAAGATGACAAAATTGATTCCTCCGTTAGTGGCCATTTTTTCTTTCTTGTGAGTATGTAGGTAAAATTGTTTAAACCTCCTAACTTGGTAATGTAGGCTTGTATTTGAAACTTTTTCCTTTACACATATAGCTTGAGTTACCCGAAATGTGGGAGAAACCACATAAATAGATTTTGCTTCGCACACTTGTGATCATCAGTGTACGAAGCTTTGTTGAAGGCTTAGGGTTTAAGACCTTCGTAGATATGCAAAGCTCTAGGTCTTCGCATGTGGGAAGCTCTTAGACCTTCGCATGTGGGAAGCTCTGAACCTTCGCGTGTGGGAAGCTCTGAACCTTCGCAAGTGAGAAGCTATGGACCTTCGCAAGTGAGAAGCTTTGGACCTTCGCATGTCATGTGGGAATCTCTAGGCCTTCACATGTGGGAAGCTCTAGGCTTTTACATGTGGGAAGCTTTGAGCATTCGCATGTGGGAAGTTGTAGGCATTCGCATGTGGGAAGCTATAGGCATTCGCATGTGGGAAGTTCTAAGACCTTCGCATGTGGGAAGCTCTAGGTCTTCGCATGTGGAAAGCTCTAGGCCTTCACATGTCGGAAGCTCTAGGCCTTCACACGTGGGAAGCTTTAAGTCTTCGCATGTAGGAAGCACTTAGACCTTCGCATGTGGGAAGCACTTAGACCTTCACATGTGGATCTTCACCACAAAACTTGTCTTGTAGAAGTTAAAAAATAAAGAAAGGTACTTTATACCCGCACTAATTTTTACCCTCCGAAAACGAGGCACTTTGTAGATTTGTTGTACCTTGTTGTGTAGTATGAGTGGTTAGAGGTCACATGAGTACGTACGTGAGAGCTGATTTAGTAGACTAGTACAATCTACAATTGAACTGCCCACCCAATTAACTTAAGTGAAATGCATATATATGACCTTTTACTTTGGTTTGGTTTTTTATCCTTTTCTAAATCATCATAGGGCTTAATGGAAGAGCTAAAAGTGATTTATGAAAGTCAAAAGTGTTTTTGACTATGTTTATTAAGAATAAAAATTAAATGTGATTTCTTGTCATATAAGCACTTTTCGAAGAAACACTCGTAACATGCTTATTTAGGATGACACGTGAATTATTAAAGAAATTTCAACATCTATCTATTAAAAACACTTCTAACAAAAACACTAGTGGTCTTTGTAAAAAAAAATGTTGATAAACCCACCCCATTGTCTTATTTTTTTCACCCACTTTCAAATGAAAATGTTAATGACATATTATTCTTTTATAAAAATACTTTTAGATCCCTGTTTTTCCCTTTCACCCGTAACTAAACACCCTCCTTCTCTCTTGCCAAATACCCATACATGAGACATGCCCAACGAGTCAACGACCAGTCATGACATTTTAATATCTAAATCTTTGAAACCCATGTGTATTGTTGCTTCTAATTAAAAAAGGCTAATTTGGTTGATTACGTGATATGATTGATCTGATTTGGCGAAAAAGTGGGTCGACAATGAATCAAACGGTGGAGAGGAAGGAGGAGGGAGTGGAGTTGGGGGTTAGGTTCAATAGAGGATGGAGGTTTGGCGGAGGAAAGGGTCCGACGGAAAGGATTCGACGAAGGAAAGAGGTTGGTGATGTTCCACCGAGTGGAGCAGCAGAGAGGGGCTAGGGCCTTCCCATTGACTATGATCTCCGGTCCAAATTATGGCACGTAAGGAGTGTCGTTCGCCATAGTTTTGCAATTTTCAACCATGTTTTCCTTTCTTTAGGGCACGCGAATGAAATAATTAAAAAAATTTCTAGATTGGGTGCTTTAGAAAAAAATTCAAAGAGGAGAAAATTAGAAGAATAATTGTGAGAGCTCCTTGAGAAATTTCAATCAAGCTCTCAATGAAAGCACTAATTTGTGGTAGCAAAATTCCGCCGCCTTCAAATTTGACGAAATTGTACCTACAAAACAAATTAAACACCTTTGGTTAACTACCAAAGTCACACACCCTGAGAGGGGGTTTGACCAATGAACATCTGATGTCTAAGTCAGTTTCTCTGAAAATAGAGAGATTTAGAGTTGAATTGCGTAGAATCCACTTACTTGAGAAGTGTGTAGAATGAAATATTTATAAGAGCAAGTGGCCGGTCACATGTGTAGGGGAAGCCCATGCCATTTGTCGGCGTCTGATTGGCTAAAGTGTGTCATCTGTTGTATGCAGTTGGAATCATTGATTAATAATATCATAAGAATTATTTTGGAGAATCATTGATTGATTGCGATTGTGTTTCCTTAATTAAAGGAATCTGTCTTCAATTAGGAAAACTTAAAGGTAGGAATTAGTTACTAATTCCACCTTTTTTTTTTTTTGTCTTTATCTTCCTTTCCATGGGCAATTGAGCTTGGATTAGTTGTAGTTGGCAACTTAGGCCTTCTAGCTCGGTTGAACTGCTGATGGAATAAATGTGAGACTCACCAATTAATGAGAGCATTCTCATCAATAACAAGTAAAATAGCAAGTAAAAGTATATGCGTCAGCTTCATGATTTTTTGGATTATTTTTGGGTCCACATGCACTGTTGAATCCGCATGAGAGTTTTGAGTAATTAATAAGATATTGGTTTTCTTGGTATTATTATATAAAAGGGAGTTGTTAGTGCCGTTTCAATATATTTTCAATATTAAGATTGGGTCAATCAACATTTTTTTGTTTTAAAGAGATGTCAATCAAGGGAAATTCTAGTATAAATGACACACCCCGACCCGGATGTTCAGGTAGACACCCAAAAATCAAGGGGTGATGGCCGACACCCCGTGAGGTGACAAAAGTCATTTGAAAGAATAAGAGTAATTTAAAGTAATAAAAGAGAAATTTGAATAAAATAAAGATGAGTGCGCTGAAGTGTGTGTGAACCAAAGAAATAACAATAGATGAACTAATTTTATAGAATAGAAAGTACTAGAGTAACTACAGTACTAAGAGAGATTCCCTATACTAAAGAGGGAACCATGCCACCGCGTCTCGACGTCAAGAGCTTCATAGTCAACTAAAACTTGGAATGGCGCAAAATAGAAAGGTGTGAGTGGGCAAAAACAATAATTTTCTAAAACTTTGTTTTTCCGAAAGTACTAACCCCTCGCTGTAAAAACCCGTACTAATTCTTAAAAATCATACTACACAATAAGTAAGAAAAACAGCTTAAGAGCGGAAAAGTAATTATTTTCCAAAACGGGTAATTAACAATAAACTTCAATACAAAATACTTCAAAATAAACTAACATGTGGAAATCAGCAAGTGAAATCCAAACTATAACACGAAATTCCACGGCATCTGTGAAAGCCGATATATCACAAAATCACAAATAACAATAGGGTACGCTCAGTACGCAATGCAAACACACGAGCTCATGCAGAGGTATTCTTCCATGAACAGGCTGGGTGTAATAATCTACGCCCGAGTACTACATACATGTGAAGCTGACGCTGGCTCGTGAAGTGTGAACATACACGTGAAGCTCGTCCTGGCTCAGATAGTACTATAGACATCGTGTAAGCAACCCTAATTGAGCGGGTATATGAAAAACATGCCACGGGTAAAGTCTTGTATGTAAAATGAGGTATAGTATAAAGTATATCGTTTCTAAAGTAAGGTGAGTAGTAAGACGTTCTAAAATGGTATTTACAAATACCGTATTCAAAATACCGATAATTTGCTAAAACACTTAAGTCTCTAAAACCAAGTAAATAACAAGCAAGTCTAAGATTTGTTTCAAAGCATAAACGTAAATCTCATTTCACAAACATATGTAAGATATAATTTTAGAAAGAAAGGCCCACTCACAGTGACCGTAGTCGTAAATCATTTGCTTGTACGCTCTCCGTAGTTCTCGAGTTGTCACTCCTAAAGTAAAACAACCACATTTAACAAACTAATAGAAAACTACAAAGAATACGGAGTACGGAACTCAAATTAACAGTTTCGGTGTCCGAAAATCCAAATATGCCATCGCGAGCAGCCGTGCACCGCCGCACGAGCCGCCACACGACTCCGTACAATCTCATGCGCCGCCATGCGCTGGTGGAAGGCCACCACGCACCGTCACGCGCCGGTCACGTGCCGTTAACTTTAACATAATATTCAAGGATTTAAAAGAATATTCTAATGGCATTAGAGAATATTCCGTTAACGACGTCAATTAGGGAAATGAATATACATTTGGAATATTCCCGATCCAACCAGATCCAGACCGGGTTAGCTGATGTCAGAACCGAGTTTGCTGACGTCAGCTATCCGATCACCGCTGCAACTTCCACTTGATGCTCGCCGCCACCGGCCGGAATCTTGCCGAAAACTGGGTTTTTCGCCTGAATTCTTCAAAAATCCATAACTCAGTCAAAACTCAACCATTTAACACATGTAATATGTCAAAATGAAGCTTAGGAAAAGAGGAACTTGATTTTACCTATTTGGAGGTCAAAAGGTGACCGAAGATGGCTAGAAAGTGAAAGGAAAGCCACGGCTCGAAAATGAACTTTGGGAAACCGTCGATTCCGAGGTAGATTCAAGCATGCATGACTTGGGAAATATCCTAGGACTCACGAGGATTCAATTGGTGGTCACCATGATGTTGATCATGGCCAGTATTACGGGGAAATTTACCGGAGAATTTTGCTCCGTGTTGGAGCTTCTCGAAATGGTGGTTGTCGAGCTTTTTAGGAAACAAGGGTTAGGGACAAGTTTGTGGTGAGGAGGAGGTCACAGTGGTGGTGATTTGGTGGTGTGGTTTGTCGAGAAAAAGTGGCGGAGCCACCATGGTTTGGCTTGGGGGAGGAAGGCTCGGGTGAGAGAGAGAGAGAGTGTGTGTGAGTTGCAAAGTGAAAGAATGAGGGAGAGAATAAGTGACAGTGGGTGAGTCCCACTAGATCCAACACCCAAACTACAAAATACAATTCTCGTAAAAATTACGAGAATGCTCTTGAACTTAACGTTTCGTAGAGTCTTCGTTCAAACTCCAAATTTCGTTTCGTTTGCGTCCACGAGCTCGTATCGACGAGTATGACAAGAAAGAGATAATAAAAGGGTTGTACGTGTCACGACACAAAAGTCAACAAAAAGTCAACTATTGCCCAACTAAGGGCATTTTGGTCATTTCACACCTTCGAAAAATAAAATACTATAAATTCCGGGACGGGCTATAACAATAAATATATTGACCATAGTTTATATATATAAACACCACACAATAAGGTCTTTTTTTAATACAATGATATATTTATATTAAGAGATAAAAAAATAAATTTGTTTCGAACTCGCCATTCAAGAAATTCGAACCTAAACTTCTCACTCACAAGTGAAAAGGAATACACCGCAATACTAAGTGATGATAACAACTCATCTTTTTGCAAAGGAATATTGCATGCTACTGGAATACTCACAATGTGTATTTTTTTTTCTAAATATAGAAAAAATTTTAGTGATAATAACAATTCTCAAAGTTTATTGGTTCAATTGAAAGTAAAAAATGATAGTAATTCACTATAGTTTCTCTTCAAAAATTTTGAGTGATAATAACAATTCTCAAAGTTTATTGGTTCAATTGAAAGTAAAAAATTATAGTAATTCACTATAGTTTCTCTTCAAAAAAAGAAAAAGTAAATTGTTATTAGTACTTCAAAATTCTCATTTTGCACTCCAAATTTTCTATATTTAGAAAGAAAAATACATTTATAATAAGTGCAAAATAAGATTTTAGGAGCGCCAATAACAATTCTAAAAAAAATTATAGCATTTTTTTTATTTTTTGGTGTGGTTGAATTTCAGTTTAAGCATAAGTGGGATGCATACTAAAAGATAGCACCTTGTAAGGAATATATAGAGGGAAATGATAAATACACGCTCACTGTAGGCTATCACACATCCATGTTTAATCGCTGTCATTGTTTTAGTTTAATTTATTCAATTCGATGGTCAACTATAAAAAGGAATGTGCGAGAAGTTAAAATATGCATATGAAAATCATCTCCCTACATAGGGGGGCAGCAAAGAGGTATTAGAAACTGTAAAATATTTGTAATCCGTTTGTTTTTCTTTTTCTCGTTCTTTGATTTTTTTTTTTAATATTTAAGTATGAACAGTAACATCATAATATATATATGAGGGTAAGCGCACAAAAAGATTAGTCTGTTTTATGACGTCACTTAACAACATTGCCTAATAAGCTGTTTGTTGAAGGTGAACTCTGTTCACTTAACCAAGGATCATGTACAGAAACAGGGGAGCTATCCTTGTCCTCTTCCATGGAAGCAAGAGAACTATCCACCCTCAGTGAAACAATTGATCGTTGGCTTCGTATACCGGCCTTCTTCGCCGCCACGACTCCTAACGACTTCTCACTTCCATTATACGGTGATGAACAAGACGACGCCACTGATGATCCCAAGCATATGTTTTCCTCCATTGTTGCCCACCCGCTGCGCCGGACGTACTCTAGTTCTTCTGCCACCTCTGTCATAGAGGGCCTCATGTCACTGTGAAAAGCAAGGCATCGAAAAGCAAGCTCAGCCACCTTGTTAACAGAATAAAGAGTCCATGCATCCCTATTTGGCTCAAGAAAGGGATCAACTATCTCGTCCACGCATCCCTTCCCAATCCTATCGATAGCAAGTGCAGCCAAGTTAACCTCGCATTGAGGTCGAGCGAAATCAACCACCTTCATCGCCGTTATAATCTCTACTAACACTACCCCAAAACTGTAAACATCACTTCTGTCGGAGAGGTGGAAGTTTTGATGGTATTGAGGATCCACATAGCCCGGAGTCCCTTGTGGAGCCGTTGATATGTACGACGATTCTGTCATCCCAAGTCTAGAAAGGCCAAAATCTGCTACCTTTGACTTGTAGTTGTAGTCCAGGAGTATATTGGTGGATTTGATATCTCTGTGATAGATTGGTGGATTCATTTCGGAATGGAGATAAGCTATAGCATTAGCAGTTTCGGAGGCGATGGTGAGCCTTATGGTCCACGGAAGTCCTTGGCCCCTCTCTCGTTGAAGATGTTCAGATAGAGTTCCATTAGGCATATATTCATAGACGAGGATCTGTTCACCTCCCTCTATGCAGCAACCTAAGAGGCGCACCAGATTCGGGTGGCTCACACAGGAAAGGAGCTTGATCTCATTCATGACTTGATCAATGCCGTTGGTGTCTCGACGGTTGATCTTTTTTATGGCAACCCACTCATCATTGTGGAGTTTTCCTGCATAAACTGTACCAAAAGCCCCCGTGCCCAGCCTTTGTTTTTCAGCGAAGCAGTTAGTGGCTCTCTCTATTTCTTTATAGGGATATAATGGAACACTAGAGTTGCCTGCCGCTTCGCTTAGAAGGCGCCTTGCACTCATCTGGTTTCTCAAGCAAGTTGAACGGCGTCGAACAAAGTAACAGAGAAGAAATAGACCGGCCATTAACAAAGCTCCAGCAATAACCCCTAAGACAAGAAATGCCACGCATGTATTTAGAGAAAACACACGATAACCAAATATATGAAATTTTATCAAGTACAAGGACAGACCGCATTGTATCACCAGAGGATTTAAAGTTCATGCTCTTATGTCTTTAAGAGTTACATGTCTAAAAATGAGATACGGAGAAGGAAGAAACAGAAACAATTGAAGAAGGGAAACAAGGTACTATAGCTGAGCATGTGATAAATTTTGAAAAAGAGAGAGCAGAAAGTTTACCTCCAATAAGAACACCAACTCTAGTTGTTCCCCCACATCGGCCAGACATGTACTTTGAAGCATTGCAATCAGAAACTAGAGACACGGCAACCAGTATAAGATCGATTAGAACAAAATGAGCCAGCTTGAAATTGCGATGCTATGTACAGTTCAGTTTCAGACTATTAAAAGGTCATTCGATTATAGATGTTTTTGTTTGGTAAAAGTTAGAGATGCATTTCAATTCATATAGATAAATGGAATGCAAGCAGAAGTCAAGGCTCGAGATCTTTAGAGTAAATCACCCGCGATTACAAATTCTCACTTCTTCTGTATACTACTTTCCAACTATAACAGTTTGTACAGGTCATTGCAAGCTTTTATTGATTCGAGACTCAGTACAAATCCAAGTTTGCTACATCCCCCGTGGGGAATTAAGATGCGAAATAAGAACTCAGCAGAACTTGTAAGTTTGAGACAGTATCAACCTAATTAGACAACTTCTACCAGCAAGCTTTGCTTTAGCTAATGCTATAACTTATCAGGTCTACAACCATCAGAAAGCAAAGTTTACTACACGAACAGTTGCACCGGAAAACCTTATGCTGTAACTTTACGAGTCTATTACAAGTCTTCTCTCCCCATAACTTGTATTGATCCAAGGTCCTAAACATATCTAGTAAAGGCATGTGCTTCACCTAATATCCTCTTCCTCTATAAACAAACAGGGCAAATTGCACAAAGGCTTTGACTTTCGGAGGATTCTTTCGTTGGGATAGCGAATTAGCGACCGTTCAACTCAAAACAATAAGAAAACATTAGAATACCAGAGTTTCATTTCAACAATGCAGGGGATATATCTCCATGGTACATTTAATTCTTCCTAAAATTATGCTCAAACTAGTCAGATAAATTCATAAACAATTTAAGCTTCCAGCTTTTCGGCCTATCGACATTGCTAATTTGCTACGACCAAATCAAATCCAATGTGGCTGCCTGCAGAGTCCTCTTATGAATCATTGGCTGTAACAAAATCAAACAAATTGACTTTCTGCCTCTTCACATTACCAAAATTAATTGCAAATTAGACCCAAATTTAGAATTTAATTTATCCCCATTTTTCCCTAATTAATTGACCTTTTGGTCATCTCACAAAACAAATCAATAGAAAAGCATAAATAGTGACGTGGCAGCACATCATCGGCTATGTCCAAAATCCCCACCCAAACGGAATTGTATACTTTTCCACTGCTCGCCAAAGACCATGATAGGGGTCATCATTTGGCCCAGAAGCCCATGGGCCGGTGGGGGCCCGCCTGGCCCAAAGAGAAAAAGCCCGGCCCGGCCCACCACCAGGCCCAGGCCGGCCCAGCCCATCGATTAGTAGGCTAGGCTTGGGTTAGGAGTTTTGAAGCCCGGCCTGGCCCATAGGCCCGGCCCACGTAGGCCCACATAGGCCCAGCCTGGCCTGCCCAGGAAAGCCCAGCCCACAGGCCCGCCTATCAATTTTTTTGCAAATACATCATACATGTTTATTTACATCTTGGAACTTGGATTCTTGTTTACTGAGTTATGGACCCTAGGTTTAAATTGTATGTAATTGGAGACTGGTTAAAAATGTTGGGTCTTGATGCTTTAACTATTGATAGTAAACTTGAGGATTTGAGAAAGGAATTATTTAAATTGTATAATATCTACAATAATAGGGATGTGTCTAATTCAAATCCAACTGTCCAAAGTGATGGAGAGGTTGAGGTTGAATCCGATAATGAGACAATTGAAGTTGAAGCCAATACTATATGAGAGCTGCATTTTTTGTATTTTGGAGTTTCATAAGTTGAAGACAATATGTTTTGAGCTTTTTATAATTTGAAGATACTTCTATTTCATATTTTAATATGATTTTTTCTAGATTTTTTTTTATTATATTTTTTTGTCTTCAGCCCGTTTAGGCCCAGCCCAACTGGGCCAGTTCGGCCCGGCCCGCCAAGCCCACAAAAGCCCGGCCCATGAGCTGGGCTTGGGTTTTAATATTTTCATAAAAGCCCGGCCCAGCCCGGCCCATATTTTTTGTTATTATAATTGAAGCCCAGCCCGGCCCAGCCCAAGCCCAGTATTTTTGGGCCGGGTTGGCCCGGCCCGGCCCATTGCCGACCTCTAGACCATGACTACAAAAAATTTGCAAAGACTAAAAACACCCGGTTGACTAACCTCTCCGGCAACCCGACCCGAGCTTGAACCCGTCGCCGTCGAACCCATCAACGCATCTGCATCGGTACCCGTCCTGCATCCCCTCGCCGAGCTTCACCGGAGTACACGTGGCATTATCATGGCAGTGGCAGGGTCCCCTAACCCACCATCCCAACTCCACCGTCTCGAACTCCAGCGAGAGCGGCGACTCAAGACCCGAGTGAACTGCAATCGACCCGAACAAATTCTTGCACCCGGTCCCAATCAAGTCTTCGAATCGCATAACATCCGACTGGTTGTGCGTCTGAGACAGGCAGCTGATGTTATCGGCGCTGGACCTGCAGCTCTCTAAATTGAACTGCTTCTGAACGAAATCGGCCGGAATGAGGCAGCCGTTTTGAGGCGCAGAGCAGTTCTGGAGGAGGAGGCTGTTGTTCCAAGTCGGGCCGAAGTTCGAGCCGAAGAGCCGGGTCACGGATTCGACCCGACGGTTGCATTTTGCAGGGAGGTTGACGAAGACGCCGTTTGGGGTGACGTTTTGGACTCTGAATTCGCCGAGTGTGATGTCGTTTTTGTCAGAACAGGTCAATGGGATTGTGCAGCTGGAAGAGAATCCAAATGGGTAGCGAACCGTTTTGGCGGATTTGCCCGATCCGCATGTGGGTATGCAGGAACTCGAGTTTTGAGCTTTGGCTATGGCGGCTATGGAGGTTGAAAGGATAAGGAAGATGACGACAGTGATCAAAGTCAGAGACTTTCGGTGGAGAATGTGGAGAATCATATCCAATTGAGTGCAGATTAAACTGGGTGTTCATCAGTCATCAAAATTTCTGCAAATTCAAACATCAATTGCAGTGAAAATTTGAAAAAAGATGGAAAATTGAGATTCTGGGTTTTATTAAAGAAGAAGAAAGCTTGAAACTTGAGAAATTAAATATGGCAGTTGGGAAGCCATCTGCGTCAATAAATGCAAAATCTTTACCTCTCTGAGAGCTTCTTCAATGGTGGTTGGATTAATTGCTCTGCCTCTCCTGTATAATTAACTGATTGGATAGATAAAATTGCATGATCTCTGCTTCTTCTTAACTCAGCTATGTTGAATTTCTGAATTTGCAGCTATCTGCAACTCCTAAAACGTAAAATACATGTTGGGGTGTCAAATTGTCAAATGGTGTTGTTTTTGCTGAGATGCCTGCTGCCTCTTGGTGTTTCTGCAACTATAAGAAATGTTTTGTGACGGAAATGACCTTGGGGGGAATGGGAAATTACAGATATTGGAATGTTGCCAAATTATAAAGGGTTTGACTGACACCAAGGTTGTGTGTGGACAGCATATTATTAACACTCACATTTTTTTTTTTTATTAAAAAATTGTTTGATTTGATGAAGGTGGGAAGGTGGGAAGGTGGGTCTCAATGGTGTTGTTCCAACAGCTTCATCTTCCACTATATTATTCCATATGCTTTTTTTTTTCTTTTTAAATAAACAAACGCAAATGCAAAAACAAAAATTCATATGGTTTTGGCATGGGCATGTGTTTCACAATTTTGTGTAAGTGTGGTAGGATCATATAGATAACGCGTTTGGCTGATTCTACCACATGAGAATGCATCATCCAAAAAAGAGGCATACAGCCTTATTCCAATGCAGTGGACTTGCCCGCTACAGTCTACTTAATCTGGACGGGAAAATATCGCACACCAACCTACCGAAAAATTAGTTACCGAAATGTCTGTCGGGCATACAATGAAGATTTACGTAGATGACATGCTCGTGATTAAAGATCACCCGAGTACATTCAAATTTTGAAAGAATGAGTGTTGGACAAATATCAAATGAATAAGAGTTTACTTGGAACAAATGTGCTTAATGTATTTTGTTGCATGTGGTCTAATATCGTAGTGGATAAGATGTTGAATGAGTTTCTATTCATATATTGTGGGTTCAAAACTCCTCCTCCCTTAAATTAATATAACAATTTCAAATATTTTTTCTCCCCTTAATAATAATAAATTTATGAAGCAAGCTGAAGGTGGAGAGTGTGAAGGGGAGAGTGGAGATCTAATAAACATGTTTGAATATTAAAACAGTGTTTGTTTGAGTATTAAAATAGTGTGAAGAAAATTGAGGTTTTACCTTAAAATCAATTAATAATACCGAGAGTAGCCGTAAATCCTTATAAGCTCTTGCATGGTTTGGTCCTCACCGATGTGAACTTTGTCCCCATATTCTCACACACCTCATTACGTGTGGCAAATTTTTAAGTCTAACATGTGGACAACACAAATCGGTGACATGGAGCACGTGTGCCCGTTGGGCTTCACACGTGGACCAACCTGGCTCTAATACCATGAAGTTGAGGTTCCACCATAAAATCAATTGACAATATGAGAAGTAGCCCAAATCCTTATAAGCACACTAGTATGGTTTCGTCCCTCACCGATGTCGTCACATTTTCACATAGTGTTTGTGGTTAGGATTAGTGAAAGAAATCTCCAAGTAAAATTTGCCCCCACATCAAGTATGAAACGAGTGCGCAAACCGATTGATACATATTATTGATCTCTAGGTTTACAATGAAGTTCAACTTATATCATACTCTAGTTTGCGTTTTCCACTAGCAAAGACTAACCTAAATACTCATTGAAAGATTTCAATTTTGCAAAAGGGAACAAGGAAAGAAATGCAAAAAACGGTAGAAAAAGAACTTTGAGGGCTCGTTTGTTGTCTACGATTGGCTTGACCAGCCTGGATAACTTACTAGATTCAATGAATGCTGAATAAAAATATAGATGTCAACTTACATAGTTTGTCCAAGTGAAGGTAGAAGATAGAGAAGTTGTGAAAAAAAACTTGTCCCTCCCAAATCCTACTTTTTTTGTTGGGATTAAGAGCTATAAGGTTTTTTCATACTTTTTTCATTATAATACTTTTTTTTGGACAAAACATGCAAATTGACATCCATATGTTTATTTAAAATTTATTAAATTTTAACAAGTTAATCAAACCAACTAATCCAAAACAACAAACGAGGCTCCGGATTTTGAAGAGAGCTTCTCAATGGTTTTTTTTTTCTTTTTTAAAAACACAGAGTGATTCATGTGTGATATTCCAATGTTGAGTTTGACCGATTCAAATGGTCGTTTTCGAAAAAGAAAGAAGGTCACTAGTTTAATGCAAAACGAAGTGTTTTTTGTGATTACATTCATGATTCAAGAGTCTTGTATTATCCGATACAATTCCACAGACGCATGCCGTGAAGAATAAGGACGTCAAGTTGTTTGACGATAATAGCCATGATGGCCGAAGTTGTTGACCATCGAGTCCCACACTCCAAAACACGAGAAAGCAAGGAAAAAAAATAGTGTAAAACGATCATGATTGAGGCATCTAGATGATCTAGAATCTATGAGTGGACGGATGTAGATTTTTTTAGGTTTTGGAAGAGGATTATGATGATGACTAGTGAGTAATAGTCCATGATAAAATAGATTTCTAACTCCCACCACAAAATTGACATGGTGCATCATATTTGGTTTTAATCATTATATCACTAAACATAATGATTTGGCACCACAAAATATGAGAAATTATCCAGAGACATGTGTGACAAGTTTTACAGAATATATATACACCCAAATTATGGGAGCGTCTGAGTGGATATGAACAAAATACTATATGTTGGAGAAATTTCAAGTGTAATGAGTGTACAGTACTCTTACACAACAAACGAGTCACGTAATTACTGATCGCTTGTTGTGAGAGAAGAGTACACAACAGCGCCTTTTCTCTCTATACATATAAAAAAAAACCCTGACCCCCTTTTTATACTGTAGTCAACCCCTTCCACCCACCTTAAAACCTTTTTCTACAAAGGTCGTGTTGATGGAGCTAGATCTCCAACACAGGGCTACATTTTCTCAAGGTTTTCATCCTTTGATTTATGGATTTTTGGCTCTGATTTTCATTCCTAGATTTTATCATAATTCTTACCAATCCTCCGTCACAACCCGCCCTCGTTCACTACTGCCACACCCTCTAGATCTCAGCAGTTTCCTTCCTACCGGTACCGATTAACTTTGATACCCTCCTCTCCTACCTAATAAGATTATTTATTGTCATATCTAATGAGTAAAACATTTCTCAATTTCCTCCAAATTAAGAAATAAGATTCCTTACTTTGTGTGGCCCCATCTTTATTTTGTTTCCTCAATAATTAATAAACGCATGACTATACATGCAAAGTGTTTTCAACTTCATATATAATATCTATAATCCTTAGAATAATGTTTGTGTCCCTCATGGGAGGACTTACTTGTCTCTACTTACAATTAATGGACATTTTCCGTCCGTGCATCATTATCGGAACCATTCATTCTGTTTATCATCATATAAATATCATATATGTAAAAAATCGTTCAATTTAGAGATCTTTTAGCCATTCATATGTATAAAACAAATAGACGATTCATCATGAGGATGTTACTTGTCACTAAAATCGTTGATTAGTTTAACATGTATGGATGACTAAATGATCTCCAAATTGAATAATTTTTTGCATGTATAAAGAGAATGAATGATTCCGATTATAATGTTCGAACGGTAAATGTTCGTTAATCATAAGTGAGAGAACAAGTAAATCTCAATAAGGGAGACACAAGCATTATCTTAATCCTTATACATGCATTGCAAGTTATAAAAATAAAAATACTATTGCACATTAACCATATTATAGCCTCAAGCGCCAAATAATTTCTTCAATATTTGATTGCTCTCTATTGCTTCTGAGAACCTGATGCGAAAATGTTAATCTGCATGGCAAGTGGCAACCGTGCGGCGCGATTGGAGGGGGGATCGTCTAGTTTGTAAACGTTGTTTTGTCTCTATCCACATCAACTGATTTTCATTACTTTGATAATACATATATACCGGAAAATTCTTCAGTGGTACGTACCATTTAATGGTACGGTCATTGAATGGTCCAGATTAATTTGCAGCGGGTCCCAAATGAATCTTAGACCATTCAACAGTACGTATCATTCAATGGTACGTACCACTGAAGTTAAACCCATATATACCACCAAAATGTGCCAAATTAATTAGGAGGAAGTCCTTAGGAATCACAATATTGAACAAACAACCACTTGCATTTGGTTTGACCAGCACATATATAGTATTGTGTATGGATGTGGGATGTCTATTTCAAACGGAGTAATGTTAGGGAGACCAAATTTTTTAAACAAAATTTGTAAATTAAATGATGTGGCAGTTGACGGTTAGTCTTTTATTTTAAAGTCATTAAATTAAAAAGTTTTACTTTATTGTCACATCATTTGGTTTGTAAATTTAGTTTAAAAATTAATATCTCTAGCATTACACTTTCAAATGTGCTAGTTCATCGTTTTAGTAGTAGAGCACTTTGTTCTACACTGATGCAGGAGTGGAGGATCGAATAATAAAGCAACTTTCGACATAAATAGTGTTTTTACAATAAATAGTGTTTCTTGAGTTTTCGGTGTTAGATTTGGGCCGAAAATACTTTTTAGAAAAATGAGCGATGAGGCAATTTTTCCAAAAGGTGCTTTGCCGCCACTAAGATGCTTTTGATAAACTTTTTAGGTCTAGCATGATCCACCACTAACATTACAGATATTGGCCCAACTTAATTACCTATTACCAAATGTTGGGTTTTTATCACAAAAGGTCTTGGTAATATTAGAGGTGAAAACTCTTATATATTAATTGTATATTATTGTGTCATATGCTCGATGTGAAATCCTATTCTCCAATAGTTTTTTGGCATTTTACCAACATTTAGTAGGTCAAAAATGAATTTTAAGTTTTACGAATACTTCTGAAATTTAAATAATTTCTCTTTCTATTTTCCTTTTGCATATGTACCATGTAGTATGTTAACTTTCAAGGTTGTATTTCATTCCTTTTGTGATATTATTCAATAAAAAATCAAGAATTTCTCTCAAATTTTAGAAATTTCATAACAAAAAGGTAACCATTTGTGATCATTTTACCTATGACTTCTGATGTGTCATACACCAACGAAGCATCAATCATATCGGCATATCACACTCACCCGACTCAGTAAAAATAAATGAAAACAATTACAGCAACATCTTTGTGCCCACTTCCTAATCCAAATACCAGCTAGTTAACAGCATATATATGGTTGTATATTGGGATGAAATAAACATTGGAGGAGGGCCCAAACAGCCGTTGGAGCTGGTTCAACGACTTTTCCAAAAAGTTAGTTATGTTGTTTTGGTACTACGTACTACAATTTCGTGCATGTGGTTCAATATCTTAGTAGATAGAGTGTTGAGTTTTAATTCATGCATTTCGGGTTTGAAACTCTTTATTTTTTAAATTATTGTAATAGTTTCGAATCTTCTCTACTCCCCTTAATAATAATAATAATAATAATAAATAAAAAAAACTTTGTGCGTGTTCTCTTTTGGCCGGGACTTGACGTTGTTTTCAATCAAATATCAAATTAGTATTTGGTCCTAGACAGATAATCTGCTGCTTAACAGACAAAGCTGTTTTTTTTTACCGTTGGAGTGAAGTCGATGCCAAAACCCTACTGCATGCCAGAAAACTACAAAGCTGATACAAAATTAACAAATTGTTTCACTGAGATAAGATTGTATACCACGGATGGATGGGGGTTTGCATGACGAGTATCGACATTGCCGTGTAAAATACACAGATTAATGCAATTTGCATGACCAGATTTAATTTCGTTGACAATTTGTGATTTGTAATTTTGTGGGCGCATACTGTTTAGCAAAATACTGTTTGAAGATTGGACTAATTTACTGATCTATATATGATTATAATTTGATCCATCCAATATCAATTTTAATCATATTGCGTGTTAAACACTACAAAACATGGCATGATTACTGAGATTTGGGGGATTATTTTCTTTTCTCAACATAAGCATGAGGTTTCTTAAATCGGTCACGTAGTATAGATGAGCTGAGCAAAGCCGATATCATATCTAGGGTTTATCTCTATCACAAACACAATACTATTAGCTTTTGTTTTTGGATAGAATTAGTTTAAATTATTATCCAAAAGATCCCTAACTCCAAGCTAACTTCAGATAAACAAGATGCTCAAGCTTGACTTGATTCATAAACGAGCAGAGTTTAGATGAACCGAATCGTAGCTAAGTTTTATATGAACTCAAGCTATATTGAGTCGATTTATAGCCTGTTTTCATCTCACCTCAATGTAACTTCATTTACAATTACATTAAAGCCAATAAAGGTTAAGTCAATCAGAATATTTTTTTTCACCATTCAAAAGGTGAAATTCAAACTTGATCTATTTCGATATATTGGAGAGAAATATCATTACACCTGCATTTATTTAATTAGCGGACGGGAAGTCAAAAATAAGGAAGAGAATGAATAGGGGTGTGAAATCAACCCCATAATTAATCTAATTATTAGCTTTTCAAGTTTGATTTCACATGTGCGGATTGTAATGAATTAGAATAATCCCCATACTCATTATACGTAAGTAAACATGTTACAAACAAAATTGAATTTCAACAATATAAAAGACCCACCCCCTTATTATTACATGGATTTATGGGCCAATGTTTAGCCCATAAGAACCAAGCCCAAGGCCCAATATCAACTCAAATTGGACTCATTCTTTATTATTTATTTGGAGCACCAACAACAGGTCTTCCACGACCCGACAATTTCAGAATCAGCATCGTCTTCTTCGAGTAGGTTAAAGCCTTAAACCATAAACCCTAGACGCGCCTGAAACTCTCCCGACACGAAAAGGGGTTGGAATCCGATGTCGAACGGAGAAGATTACGACTCGGACGCGCCCGAGGAGCTCACAGCTGAGCAGGTAATGGAATTCTATGGACAGAATTTAAGTTTTATGTTTTTATTTTCGACAATAAAGTTGTAAACTTTGTTCGTACGTTGTTAATGGTCACAGGGAGTACAACAAGACCAAGAACTGAACAAGCTTCAGAAAGAGCATAAATCCAGGTGGGTCACTTGTTCACCTTGCTCTCTTTTGCTAAAAAATGTTTCGATTTTTTAAGGTTTCAGTAGGTTGCTTTAAAGTTGTAGGAAATTGAATTCATTTAATTGAGCTGGGCCGACTTCTTATGCAAATACTAAATTTGTGCTGCGTGGCTCGATTTTAAGAGACGAAAAACCCGAAAAGTTCAGGAAACTCGGAAATTTGGAATTCTGTTTGGGGTTCTTTATAGTGTTTTCTCAATTCTCACTAGTCAGAGGACATACATAAAAGGGGTAGGAGAATCGGGTTGTTGTGTTTAGTTTAAGTTTGTATATGCTTTGGTTTGTTGCAATACGAAATTATGTTTCTTTTTCTTATGCTTCTTGGTAAAGTGATGGGCTTGAAATCGTGTTATTAAATGGAATTGATAAATGAATTCGCGGGATCACATTGAAGTTGTGTGGTTGAATTCATATCTGATTGTTTTTCTCCCCGTGTTTATTATGTTTCTAAGGCTGTAAGAAGTTTGATGCTTTGTGTTATCTGGTATATTACCTGACAATGTACTGAAAAAATTGTCTCTGCAATATCAATGATGAATGTATTTATATGTGATCAACTGCGACCAACTGCAGTAACCTCGTGGAGTAATTGAGCAGTTGTTAGGTTGGTGCAAGCCTGAAAATGTTCTAACACATATGCTAGAGTACACAAGTTTTATACCTGTGATATGAGTTCCAATAGGTTCAGTCAAGAAGCATTACTGGATTGTCGATTTTCTTTCTTTTCCTCTGTTTTTGGGGATGAAGCACCAATTTGTGAAACATTTGTAGATAAAAACTCGGTGTAGATTACGGTATCCACATTTTGCATTACTTGCCTAAGAAATAAATTTTAACAGAAAATGAATTACTTTATATAGGGTGGTTCGTGAAGCAAAAGAACGTCGTAGACAATGGGCCCAAAAGAAAACACCCAAGAAAACACCAAAGCCGTCTGCTGAAGTTGAAAGTGTTCAAGATGCCTCTAAACCTGAAGCAAACCATGAATCTTTGGGTAATGGAGGGATGCTTCCAAGCAACATCGTTGAGCTGCTTGCAGCTCGTGAGAAGTATGACCCCTCTCTCTTTCTCTCGCTTTCTCTCTTCTCTTTGTATGTGGATGCTGATCTTTAGTTACGAGATTGTAACCAAATGACCACATTCCATGTGCAGGCAAAATTTCCTCTCGGACTCTGAGGATGAGAAGACTGACTCAAAGTCCACTAAGAAAAAGAAAAAACTAAAAAGCTCAGGGTGAGTGACCTCTTCTGTAATGACAGCGAAAGATACTTTTAATGCCATTCCGTTTGGAATGAAATGTGATTCTTGTTATAAGCGAAATTGTGAATTGCAGGGTGGATACTATAATTTTGAAGGAGACACCTGCCCCTCAGTGCTTACAGAATTCGTTGGCGTTCTTGGAGAAAAGGAGAATGCAGGTACCTAGATCATCTGCAGTGTTGAACAACTCCAACCAAGCATTACGCCTCCTGTCTTCAGGCTTGTTAAGTAAAAAGTGACGAACTAAAATGTCAGCATTTCCCCCCTTCATGTACGCTATTAGATTGTATGATGCTACGCTGCTATGCATCGTACTTGGCTCCCCGAGGAGGACATGACTACGAATGATGAACAAATGGGGAGGGATCATGTCCCGTGGCTTTAACCTTCGAACTTATAGATTCTGCAGTTGTGTTGTAATATACATTGTTGTTCATCAAATTTTAACAGTATTTTTCTTACAATTTTTTTTATATTGATAAAAGAATGAGTTTTTCGATCTCTTGTGCCCTTGACCTTCTTTTATCTTTTGAAAATTTGCCCGTTAAAACATTCTAACATTGAAAAAATATTGAAAGAAGTCTGAAGTTCGAATCACATCACCCTTCTTAAAAAAGTAGAGTTAGCTATCATTTGAGCAGTGTTTTTAAGACTTTATGATCCTGTGAGTCTTTTTGTTTTTCTTTTTAGAATATGGAGATGTTATTGACACCCTAAATAAAGTTATTGTACACTCTTCACACTTTTTATAAGTGTATTTTTTTTTCTGAATATAGAAAGTTTAGAGTGTACAATAATTTTTTTTGGAGTGCCAATATTAGCACCCCCGAAGAATATATGATTAAATGTTGGGAAATACCATTGGAGGCATTATTTTATAAGGAGGTGATTTTCACACCCTTTTTAGTTTTTCATACCCCCATCTTTATTTCAGAGCATCAGATCAAATAAAGCAAGTGAAAAAAACAAACATAATTAAACATGTGTGTATAAGAAGCTAAACAAGTGTGTGTTGCCTACTTTTCCTTTCATTAGTGGTTCTAAAGTGAAAATTAAGCTCCTTTTGGCTGCTAAAACATGGATTTCTCATTGAAGTGAGCCGACCTTTTGTTCTGGTAGGAGGATCGAAATTTATTTTAAAACACTTCTAATTAAATTTAGTGGCATCCCACATAAATTCAGATCGCCAAAAAGCAACATCCATGATTCTATGAATCTCCCCTCCTATTATTGATCCAATACACTAAATTACTAAATTACGAAAAATGAAATTCGAACTTGGGTAGAAAAGAGGAGGGCACTGCCCTAATTTAAAAATAAAAATTCAAACTTGAGTGCAGAAAATAAGCACACTAATCTAGCCGCTAAACACGTATCTGCGTTATCGTATTATTGTGTCCATTTAACTGGTTGCAAAGTGGAAACAAAAAGCTTTTGCCCCATTTACGAAAAACAAAATAAAACGTAAAATCTTTTTGCCCCCTTTCCCTTCACCAGATTAGATAATTTGTTTTTATGCCCTGGATTTATGCATAAAGTAGAACTACCATTCAAGTCCCCATGGAGTCACTCAGTGATCTGTTTTCTCTCTCTAACATCATATCAAAATATGTGTAAAGCTTTGATCAGAGAATTCAAATATTGAGATGGGTTGAAACTTGAAAGCAAGAGAAAAGCTACAAGCAATAGATTATGAGAAAAGCTGCTTAATACAGAAGTGCTTCTCATCTACTACATAATAATAGAACTAAAAAAATCAACATATTAATGTTACTAAGCCTAAGGGGAGGAGAAAGAGTCCTCCTGGTGCAGCCATGTCTCATGATGGATGTTAGAAGTAGGAGTCTTAGGACTAGTAGCTTGTTCTGGATAGCTGCTGCCCATGAAAGCTTGAAAAGCACTTTTGACCTTGCTCAAATGCTTATGGTGGCGAATGCGTCTGAGAACAACATCTCTGTCCAAGGAAGCTGCAGTGGGTGATTTCAAGTACACGTGGCTTGTGATGGAGCTCTGCGACTCAGGAGAAACTTCTTGGCCATCTTTGATCTTCCCAGAAGCAGCTTCTGAGAAAGTTGGTTGTTGCTGTTGAGCTTTGGAAACCATGAAAGCCATTCTTTTTTTATTGGGGCGGGGAAGGAAAGAAGGGTTTTGTGAAAGGTGTAGGAACTGAGAGCATAGAGCTTAGAGCTTTTGGCTTTTGGCTTCTGGCTTATTGGTTTTATAGGAGAATGGTATCGGTGGTTTTTGGAGTTATTAATTATTAATGCAGTTTTGTTGTTTTGTTCTAGCTACTGAGTGGTTTTTTGGGTTTCAAGGTTCTGTATGGCCTGTTGTTTTTATTAGGAATAATTGGAGTAGTGGTCTTTGAATTAAAATTTATGAATATTGGTCTATGAGTTTATTATAATGTGGAGCTATTTTAGCTAACTCTGTTAGAACTTTTATATTTATTTATTTATTTTAAACCATTTATTTTGGATGAAAGTTTTAACGGAACTAGTTAAAAGGATCACTGCATCATATTATAACAAGTTTAGAGGCCACATATTTTTAATTCAATAATCAAATCTTCAATTAGGCTAAAATTCGGAGGTCATTACTCTAATTTTCTCTTTTTTCTTAAAGCATAGACAAGACATTTGATCCAACGGGCCAGCAAACCACAGACATTTGTGATTAGCTGACTCAAAGGTGAAATTTCATTTGCTTTATTGTTCTTTTCCTTTTTTCTTCATTTTTGTATTATTTTTCAAAAGGTGGAGTATACAATATTGATCTTTCTACCCCCAAAGCCATAGGTGGAAACACATTGATGAAGATTTATGAGCAACAGAACAACGTTTAGATGTGCATAAGAATTATAATCTTAAGAACACTTTATTGTTTAAAGTGAATTTGATGCAATAGTGGTATTTCATTAACTTTGAACAGTGATAGTAGTAGATTAGAGCATTTTTTTCTGTCACGTAGAAAGACGTAACGTCTTAAAAACTTCACTTTTACTCGGTTAACTTTGACTCTAGTTGTATTAATTAACATAGTCGATTAGAGTTTAGAGTTTAAAATCAACACTTGGAGATTAGACATTTCAAGTCTCAATCTTGTCAACAATTGAAGTTAGAGAAATGAGTAAAAATAAATTTTATCAAGATCTTTGGTCTTATCTATAAATTGACATTACGTTTGTCAAGTCTGGGCATTAAGCATGACACTTTTTCACATGATCCGTTAACCCGACACGAAAATAACAAGTTTTGAATCAACCCGTTAACGAATCGGGTCGTTATCGAGTCACATGTTAAGTCAACTGTTTTATTATCCTTTAATTTTTATCTCATCCAAATCCCAAAACAAAAATCTGCACCTGTTAAGCATGGGGTTTTAAGTCAACTGTTTTATTATCCTTTTAATTCTCTCTCTCATCCAGATCCCAAAACAAAAATCTGCACGTTGATTTGGAGCTTCCTCAGAGATGTCCCTCCGATGGTGGGCAACACGAAAGCGACCAAAACAAACAAAACAATGGGCAACTTCGGTTGTTTCGGATTATAATCCGAGGGCCATCTTATGCATTTACGAGGCTCACTCAGATCAGATCCACTTTAATTTAGATTATAAACAAAATTCAAAAGAATAAAAACAATGTGTAAAGAAAAAAATTTGGAGATTTCATTGATTGTTATTGCTATTGTTGTCAAGGAAAGTCAACAGAAACCCGCTGACGATGCGGCGAGCCACAGGGTTAGGAATACAGCGACATAACCGACCGTCGACATATGCTACAATCCCTGACAAAACAAACTTCCCGACGCCCCATTTGAGGCCGGCAACAAACTTGGGCGGTTGGCTTGCAGGGGCAACTGCATTGTCGTCTTCGGATTTCCATTTGATGTTGGTGATGAACTTGTTTGCTTGCTTCCTCAGCAACCGGATGGCAAAGCTTACGAACAGGTGCTCACACAATGTCAGCACCGTTGGTCCGAGCCTCCATTCCTGTTGAAAAGTTTCTCTTTAGTTACTTGTAATGGTTGATGGGGTGAAATGCAGAAGATGAAGTAATTGCATGACTGTAATAACAAAAACTCATGCAGAACAGAAATGAGCAAAATAAGTTTTAGTTCATATCGGCTTATCAACGTGTTCTTCCATGAACTAAAAAACTCGAAGTGGGGAGAAATAAAAATGCAATTTCTTCAGCAGATTTGGAACATCTTCTGTTATATGCCAGGATACTGAGATATGTAACTTCTCTAGTTCAAGTTAATCCATGTGGAACGATAAAAAGTCGAAAAATTAGAAAGATAACAAGACAACATGGGTAAGGTGTGAGTACAATGTTAGTCTGTTTAATATGAAAAGCACTAAGTTTCTGACTTATTACAAAAATCATACCAAAGAAAGAAGGGCTGTGGAGGAAGGGGGGTCCACTTACATTTTCACCTCGAAGACGACTCAGCGGGCGAGATGTTGCTGAAGGATCTCCTTTTAGCAATGCCTTGCTCACAAGAAACCCCTTCACCCGATCCATAATCTCCTCTATAAGGGAACTGTTTGGGGGTAGGTTTTTGAGGTAAACCTAAACACATAGACACACACAAAACTATTAGAATCTCAATCAGAAGATTTTCTGGCAATGGAACACGGCCTAAATTTAAGAAAATTCATGTCAGATTTTCCATTAGACGTGCTTTCTGTAGCTAGACTTCAAGCGCATAGACCGACATCATTACCAGATGAAAATTTCATGTGACTCTTCCATACAATGTATGCACTCAGTCACTATCCAGAGCGATAAGTTCTAATATCAAGAATGAAAACATAAACAAAATGAGTCATATCTATGACCAATTAACTTTCTGATTTCTTTTAAGATTACCTGATTGTCGATGACCCTGACTCTCAGATACTCCTGTCTATACACAGTGTCCAACATGGCTTGTAAGTATCCTTCAATATATAACTGCAGTAGTCCAAAAAACCAATTAGAAAGTAATCTTCGAAGGACTAAACAAATAAAGACTCACCAACATGGGCACGCAGTGAAAAATGACGTTTCTCAATGTTTCATTCTAAGAAGGTTTAGGGTTCATGGTATTTTTTGTCATAGTCTTGTGCAATTTCACAAAGGTACTAGTTTCAGACCCACTGTTAAGAGGCGGAAACAAAGACAAGGGAAGGAATATGGCAAGGCTGTCATTAAATTACAATTTACATTAAGCAATAGCAATGAATAATTACCATTACCTGAGGAAGCTGTCTACTCACTGCTTGACCAGATTGAGTCTGATCAGACTTTGAGATACAAACTATACTTTTCTGATAAAGTAATTCTATTGTAATCAACTGAACTTGTTCTACTTGTCTCTATTTGAATTTGGGTGTCTTAACCTCATTTTTATTATAGTTCGTAATGATGGACATGTGCACAATTTCAAAATGTTTGCACAAATTATCAAACTAGGTACTTAAGCCGTAGGCATTGCCATTCTGGTGTCAGTTAGTGAGCACAAGTCATAAAATTTGTGCCCTAAAACATAGAAGCTATGCAGCCTGAAAGCTTGCCACTCAAGAAATTTTCCACTATCAACACTAAAGGAATAGGAAGGTTCCCCAAATATAATGTTAGAACTCTTACGGTCTTACCAGAAGAGCATGAAAAGCATATTACCTCATCAGCCGCAGGACTCCGGTCAAGCTTAATCTTTCTATCTGGGCCACCTTCCATCAAAGCAGTCCCCAGTAGTGATGGCTCCATAGCCAATTTCAGTATTCCTTGGTGAAAGCCAGTCACCTTGAAATACATGACAGTCAAAATGTTAAAGGTTCCAACAGTTGGCTTTTATTTCAGATATACCATAAGTAAATATGCTGCTAGTAATGTTAAGACTAATCCTACCACTCCGTTAAAACCACTTGCTTCTGCGCCCTTCAAAACAGAGTCTGATATCTCTGTGACTGCAGCAAAGAGTACATTTGTCCCCGCTGTTCTCAACTGCAAAACCACCACAAAATTGATAGTTATGGGTTGGGTATGTCCCGAAATTCGCAAACATATTTTTAACTGAAAGAATACAAAACTTACAGATTTTCCTAGATCGCCAAAATAGCGTTTTGTCCCCGAGAACCCTTTGCCATCAATACACTTACTGATTAATTTGAACGTTCCTGACACATACAGCCAAAGCAGCAAAAAACATATTTCAAGTCAGAGAGATAAAACAGAATGACACTTCATATTCAGGACCATACATGGTTATTTGAAAGATCTGATCATATGAATATGGAATTACAAGTTGGCACAGACGGGAAAAGAAAAGAACAAAATACGGTAACGACTTTGAATTATTAAGCCGGATTATTGTCATGGTTTGTATCTTTTTGTGAAGTACTTGTCCTGTTGTCCACAGTTTTTCATTCATTTTGACTTGTAACAAAATTTTGTTTCTTGTAAAAAAATATATATTATCACCGTAAAATCAATGAAACAAGGAAAAGTTAAATAGAAGGAAAAGATGAAGTGGAAAAAAGGAAAGTGTGCAAAGCATACCTAACGTCAAACCTGGAAGATTCTTTAATCCACGAGAAGGATCAAAGAAGACATCAAGAGAGGATGACGCCAGGTCATCAAAAATCGACACAAAATCTGGCGGAAGCAATGGACTTCCTTTTGCAATATAGATAGCCCTCATGCCATACCTAGATAATCAAATAAGCGCTCAGAAATGAACATACTACAAGAATCACAAATAAGACGGGTCTATATGACAGGTTTACCATGAATAATGTTGTGCACATTTGATAACTAATTCACGCATTGTTATCAAAGCATGAGTGACCATAACGCCGTTGAGCTCTACGACCTTATTTTTTATCGCAGGGACCTAATGATTTACAAGAATAAGGTAAATAAATTAATGGAGAAATTCTGTCAAACAAAAAAAAAAGGTGATCTAAGCATTGGAAGTCTAAGAAAAGAAAAGTTCCATCAGTATCTTGTTCTTGTGTCACCTTTACTACACTGTGCAGTAAGGACCTGAGAGTCTCCTCGGCTGAGCTATAACTTGAATACGAGTCCCCAGGAAGAAAGTTTGCATATATCTACAAAGGAAATGCAAGCACAAGTCAGTTCCCAGAGAGTGCAATAACTCGGATGACCTATTATAAGTATAATTAAGACAATCTATAGGAAATATATTGAAAAGCATCCAACCTTTATTGGGTGGATCTCAAAATGATCAAAATAGTATTGCCCACTCTTCGAGTCGCTAAGAGATGTTCTCCAAAATGGTACAAGTTTCATCAATGTCTCTTCATCAAGATTCAAATCTATTGGCTGTGGAAGACAAGACCAAGTCATACATTCAGAGCTGCTACAGCCAATGCAGTAGTGGACACAATACTATGAAATCTATAGGGCACCATCTGACATTTATAGAAGCAAATAGAACAAAAGGAAAAGAGAAAAAGACATATACAAATGCATAGAAAGGGGGAAAAACAGAATTAATGCAAAAGATTATGTCTAAGGTGACTGATTTTACCTGCAGAGCAATGGATGAGTATTTAACTTGTACGACATTGGAGCTAGTTGAAAGGAAGACAACAACAATTTTGAGTACACAATCATTTGAATCATTGTAGTCTAATTCATGTCTACGAAGCATTGCCGCAAAGGGAGCTCCCACCCACTTGTGCTCCAGATTCAGTGACTGCATCGAATTCAAGAATGCACCAAAAGCTTAATTAAAAGAAAAATTTCTGAACAAGCATTGTACTAAGACCTTCCTTGAACAAGAAAAGAATACACGATGACTGACATGTAAAGTTCACTGACTCTCAGTAATGCAACAAGCATATATAATGATACCTGTACACTGATCTGGCAAAACTTTTGCTCAGTAAAGAGAGAATCAAAGTTAATATTCTCAATTCTTGCGGCTATGATTGGTGTATAAGCTGATGGTCCTGTTTCATCTCCATCCTTCAGAATCAAATAACCAGATAAAGTATTCAGTTGAACAACACTGTTTAGAAATATGACACTATGCCAGTACTAACAAATATTCTCTCCATAGAACGATGATGTAAAACTCAAAAGTCAAGACCCTAGCTGCTGTTTCTGCAAATGAATAAGCTCAAGCATAATAGAAAACAACTTGAACATTGTCGAGTAAAATGAAAATAATATTTTCTTCAACAATGGTTATACACTGTCATTCATACTAAAAGCTCGTGATTGAAGTATTTTCTCAATGATATAGACATTGACATCACACCTAATGCATCCTAGCCTCCACACATATGCACGCACAAGAAGTCAATATCAAGGCGTTCATTTTTTTCCCTCCAACTAAGAACTGAAGCACAAAGTCAGTAACAGAAGTCTAAGTTTCAAGTAAAATATAAATATAAATAATTGAAATTATATGTTGATTGGTTGAGCCCAACCACGAACTGAGCAACAAATCAACAGCTGAAGTCTGAATCTGATTTAAAATACAAATTTTCATTATAATTACACATACAACAAATAAAAACGGCAATCTCCATTTAGGAATCGCTACCCATGAGATCTAATATCTTTGTCGCAAAGAAAACTAGCAACTCTCCAAACTTCATTCAAATGCAAACAAAATGAAATGATCTAGGCAGGAGGTTGCATAAAATATCAAATAAAAAAAACAGGATAACAGTATGGTGAACTAAGCTTTCAATATAACTCTTTCACTTACCTTTTTTTCATGTTCAAGTAGGTGGAGTGTAAATTGAGGAACTCTTAGTTGAATCTTCTGACATGAATGAAACGATTTATCTCCCTTGTGGCTCCTGGAAATCTCACAAAACCTTAAAACCCGAGTTGGACCATCTGCATATACTTCATACCCCACCTTCACCATCTCCCTGGCATTTAACTCACCAAAATCAATCCCCTGGTCTCCTGATCTCTTGCCCAATGGTAAATGAGAAGCCAACCCACTCTGTTGCCTTTGTTTGTAGAAAGGCTTCCATGCGCGCACCTTATCCAAGTTAATTTCACGGAGCAGAAGACTATCTACAAAAAAAATCAAGTAGCCCATTAAGCTACTCATTCAACTATCAATAACCTTGAAAGTAACGAAAAGTAACCATATATTATGGATACCCCTACAATGATACTTTCAACATTGCGCACACATTGCACAGGGGTGTTGATTTATTAAAAGACCACACTTCCATGCCATAATTCAGCACCAAAAGCATATAAGAAACATGTGAGATCTTGAAATGAATAAGAAGATAGGTCTTTACTGTAACAAAGATGTGCTAATAAGTCAGTTGCAAGCTTTATCGTCTCCATGTTGATTATGACATGAACTACCAATTAAAATTATTATCTCTAATCTAATGAATTACTTCGAATTACTTATACAACAAAATAAGAGATCAGGGGCTACCATTGATTCTGACAACCAACTTATGAGGGAGAGTCGAATCATCCCAGACATAATCAGCACCACTTTCAGATCCAAGAATCTCCGGCTCCAATGAATCCTGAAAAAAAGTCAAGTAACGAAAAGTGGAAATTAGTGCACACGTATTGGTTACAATCCGTATCTAAAAAATCAGCAGTTGAGAAATAAAGAAAAAGTAGGACAGCAGAACCTTCTGGTAGTAAGTAACAGATACATCACGCAAGCGATTCTCTATCCGATATGGTAGACTGACGTTTGGAGGTTTATGGAAGCGTAAAACAAGAGAAGAACCCTCTTCCACAACATGAACAGCAGCAAATTCTGTTACATTGCTTTCTAGTGCTGTAGCATGGTCTATGTAAGGCTTTTTGAATTTGAGGAAAAATCTTCCCAGAGAAGCAATGCATATTGGCCCTGACCAACCTAATTCAGACTCATGCAATCGAAACTGGAGATATATTAGTGAATCATCATTAACTTTTCTGTGCTTCTTCATAATATGCTCAAATAACCCAAACTCTCTCTTCTTGCTCAATCCATCCCGCAGCTGCAGAGCTGCCCTCTGCTTACTGTTTATGAGGATCATGCCTACTGAATCATCCTTTTCCAATTAGAAATGAAAGAAGAAAGTCAGAACACAATGCAAAAATAAACATAAAAATGCACAAATAAAAAAACAAATCAATAAATAAAGACGTGTTAAAATAAACAAAAAGGAACCTCCATAATATAACATTGAGAGCAAACCTGTAGATAACATTGACGAACTTGGATACTTTCTTCTGATTCATTAACCACAACATGTCTTGGGACCATCGTTACTATTTGTGATGGCACAACCACTTTACTCAAAGGTGGTCCCGTGGAAACCCCAAGCTTTGTAATATATTTGACTCCAGATCCGTCCTCCATTTCCAAGCTTACTTCCGCAAGGCCCGATAAAGCATCCAAGTCAATCAGTGTCTCTGATGCATTATCTTCTAGAAATTTGAGACACACTTTGTTGGGTCTGGAAACAGAGGGTACATATGATGTCCATAAGGCAATAACATGAAGACCTGTAAAAATCATGCAACTAAAGAAATCTTCCTAAGATTTAATTTATCTCACCTTAAAAACCATGATCCGATTGACTTTGGAGGCAAATATAATCCCAACTCTGGAGAAATGCCAGAACCATAGTTCTCTACTTCATCCCTGCACATAGTTTATGTCTATCAAATAGGCAATATATGGCAGTACTTAATACTTATCAATATTCATGGACAGAAGGAATACCTAGAAAGAGGCCTCTTATTAGGGACAAAGAAATAAAGGGCAAACTCTGTATCATTTCTCAGGGAATATGACGTGAAAATAGCAGCCTGCAAATGGGATAAAAAGATTAAATCCAACAAGATATCAAACTAAAATAATCAGCCATATGATTAGCATGTGTTGGCAGAACTCGTTCAGCATGCAGAACTTTAAATGAAAAAATCCAAAATGTGTTTTATGCATCTTTTGTCTAGATATACATCAAGAATATAGTAGAAACTGGAAGCCGTAGCAGAACCAACCTCTAGTGTGCCCCTGTTCCCTCGAGACAATCTTAAGGAAGCAAAATGTTTTCCCCCGCCAAAATCCAGATCAATGTCCAAACAAGGGACATCACTCTTCTGCTTCAGTAACTTTTTGACCCAATCACTGCTGTTCACTGGTTTGCAGCTTGTATTATAAGCAGTCAAAGTAACAGTAAAGTAAATTATGGATGGATTCGCATAAAATTCAACCGTCGAACCACATGACATGGTTGATTGATTTCTATTGTTGTCAGACCCAGTAGTGGAACATCGATCTGCAATGGGACAAACAATTTGACTTAGAAGCTGTCAAATAAAGAAACTGATGATGATACCAGAAGATTCCTTTTGCTTACCTGATTCGCTTAAGAAAACATGTATCTCCGTGTGCAACAAATTGGATACGCGTACTGTAGGAAGAAGATAAATATCCTTTTGCTCTTGAAGTGCAACTGGTAATTTGCTAGTTTCAAGACTATCCGTAGACCTATTAGGTTCTACAACAGGAACACTTCTCCCAATACTCTGAACTAGAAAATGCATGTCGGAAATAGTGGCCCCTTCAGATTTAAGGGTACAATATGCAGTGCTGAAGGAACATTTCACCGATTCAGTAAACAAAGCATTCCGCACTCTGTAACTTAATCTATCAAAAATTCCAGAGAGACGAACTGCCTTTCCACCTTTAAGATCATCTGACCATTCCACTGTGAGTGGATTCTTGGAATTCATTAAGCCATCTGAAATTTCGGGTCTAAAAGACAACAAGAAGTCACCTGCATAACAGTCACCATTAAGATTTCAGAAGAAAAGCAAACACCAAACAGGATAATGAGAAAAATGAAACAAAAGATAGCATGTCCTAGTTTTTCTTTATTAACAAGACAACACTGCTATTCCCTTGGTAGGTGAACATGTCTATATAAGCTTTTAACAACTAGAAACATACTAAATATCCCTCTTGGCATCGGGCTTGACACTCAAAAAGAACCAGTTCAAAGTAGACCAACGAACATGAATGTAGAGCTCATGTTTCAGTTGAAATAAAAAAAATAAAAAAATCCCACATCTCTGTAGCTATTGACAGCAATAACAGAACAACACTGATCAGCCTCACAGAAGCCTAACTTTCCAGGTAAATTTACATTCCGATTGCCAGGGCTATCCTTTACTTTCACCTGAGTTTAGTGAGAGGCTTTAGAGGATATATGCAGCATATTGCTTTAGAGGATATATGCAGCATATTCCTCGTTGACAGAATTGTGAAAATGCCCATAGATGAGAGGAAAATCAACACAGACGCATACAGTCAAAAAACACTACCTATGATTTTAAAGTGATGCACGAATAATGAGTTCTCCGAACTGATTGATATTGTGCACATTAAGAGATATATTACACATGGACTGAAGTAAATAAAAATTGAGATTACGATTTAATTGAAAAAAATGGTGTTGAGAACACATACCAACACCTAAAGACATCAGTGCCTTTTTTTCTCCACCAGACAGATTTATAGCACCAAACATGGCCATGGAGTCATCAACTGTATCACCCGCATTTAGCACCTCTGAAGCAAACTCATCTTCCTTCCGCTGAGCTCGTCGAAATCGTAGCTTTATAGGGAGTCCAGTTTCATTATGTATTCTTGTCAGAGGAGAAATAACAATTGACAATCCATCCTACAAACAAACAGAAATTTAATAACCATGAAAGTAATCTAAATAGTAGAGAATCTCTATAATGGATACAGAGCAGAGCAATGGATAAAAATACCTCAGATTTCCTTGAAACATCAACAACAACAAATGGCCCAGGGTAAGTTCTTGAATCTGTCAAAGAACAAAAAACAAAAAGAGAAGGAAATATAAATCCAAACTCGATGACCTTTGAAACTGAATAATTTGTTATTCGGTTCAAGTTGAACTGTTTCTCTTTCTTTTTTCAACAAAATTTGAATTTCCAGGGAAAAAAACATTGAAAAAATAGTTAGTTGGAACGGAAGTAAAAGTGAGTCAATTGGACTAAGAATTCAAGTAATTTTAATATAATCAATTAAGCTAGTGTTGTCGACCAATCTTAATTTGACCTTGGTATACTTCTCCGCTGAATTGGCTATTAAATACTTAGCATACTAACTTCTGTATACAATGTATACAGGTCAAATTCAAGCATACACATGAGTGCATATCAATATCCTACTTGTAAGACATTGACAAATACATGTGATTAATTCATATAACTGTTTGTTTTAAAATTCATATTTCCTATATTTCCGATCACTTTAGAAGCATACTTCATTTCACCCGCAATCCATTATGAATAAGAGTTTATTCTCCACCTTTACAATTTATTCGACTTTAGGATCCAACTCTATACCCATTTGGACAAATGAAAGGAAAAAGAGAATATGATTTTTTATTCCTTTTACTAAGATAACATAGAAAATGAAGTTGTGTCCATACACTGATTATAATAATCAAAGCTCTTTATATTCAAAGAACAGGGGAAAAGTCAAAATACTTATTAGAGAAAATAGAGCATACCCTGAAGTGACATTATGCGTGTTCTCCAAGCAAGTACTTGAGCATCTAAAAGAGAGACCTCAATTGATTTTGTCATAAAAGATCTATTAGGATCAGCAAGTTGGACTGAAGCAGCTGACGCAATTTCTGGAGGTTGGTTTTCCAAATCCGAGCACCTTATGGTTAAGCAATAATTAAGATCAGTCATTTTCTTTTTTTACAAGAAAAGCAAACGTGATTAATAGAAATAGAAGACAATTCAAGCAAATGCATGAGAAGGCATGAAAACCAGTTCAATAACGTCAACCCAAAACACATAGAACCCTTCCCCACCCACCAACCCAGAGAATGCATATAAAGATCCTACAATGCTAACTTTAACACTTTCCAACAAAAAATAGAAGTTTTGATAAATGAACCTGTTACTCCGAAAATAATGAACAAAAGAGTTCAAAATTTCTTAAACCATGAAACTTCCTAGTCAAGTAAATGATTTCTTGAGTCAAGTCAAATCAATTCCAAATTACACGGTTTCTTAATGCTAATTAAAAGGTAATCAAGCTCATATGATAACCCACTTAGCATGCATGCCTGTTACTTGACTTTGCCTCCATTCAAGACTTCAAAGATAGGGCAAACTTAACATTGATGTCTAGCATAGTGAATGAAAACTTCACACGTGCAAAAGGATTCTCATGACCAGTTTCACGTGCCTTAAGAATGCTAAAGCAGCATTAATTTTAAAACGTAAGTGTCAAGTTCCACATAATCCATCATAACTTATAGCAGTGAGAAATTTTTAATGCATTCTATATCTAGTTTGCTCGAGATTAGGAACTTTCCAATTACAATAGACTATAGAGCTCAAAACAAGGTGCACTTTTATTGGAAAAATGGAAAGTTTTGTTAAGATACTTCATCTGACCCTGCCTTGACAATGTGGATTGGTAAAATTCAGTATTACGATGAGCTACCTTAAAATAATGGATGCAGACTGCCTTTTGGAAACTGTTACACTTTGCTTGTCAAAGAAGTGACAAAGAAGGTTCAATCCTGACTTGTTCACCACCTGTCATTGTAGAGAATCTGTTATAAAAGCCACAATCAGGAGCAACTATATAAACTAGAAAAGGGAGGAGAAGAGCAAAGGAGAGAAATAATGAAAAGAAAAGGTCCACCAATACTGCAACCTTCCATAACAAGATATTGTTTTGTGGAGACAACAATAGTTTAATGCAATAGCTCCTTACACAATATACTATAAAATGTAAACCAAAAAACAAATAAAGGACCAGCTAGATGTAGCACCAATAGCAGCACATATTCCATTAATAAGTTTTCTAAAGGTACCCCCTAAAGGTTGCATGAACTTATGAAGTCTGTAGTTCCGGACAGGAATGTGTAAACACAGATTTGATCCAGACATCTAAAATTATATATACTGAGTAGAAGAATACAATATCAATATCTAAATTCACTTCAGACCCACCCTATTTCCTATCACTAGTAAGCAATTACAATTTTATACAAATTCATGAACAATAAGGTTGGTCGATTATCCACCACAGCAGAAGAGCTTTAATAGCAATTCATCAGAAGACTTATCCATTGGGGTCCACTGGAACTCATTGGTGGCTAATCAAAACAGTAATTTTACCTGAAAGTTTTACAGACTCCAGAAATTTTTGACACTCACTTAGTACAGCCATAAGGCAGGTGGCAATTCATGAAATGTAGTAAAAATATTAGACAAATGAATATACAGGCTACTTTAACATATTGATAAACTATAATTTCACCCTCACAAGACGGATGATTGGCATAGAAACATGGTTATGCATGGGTGCATACACACACAGATCATAACATGGGTGCAGGCAAAGAATCATGGTTATGCATATTGGCGTCAAAAGAATATTCACTACATACACAGTATTTTCCACGTAAGTACAATATTTGATGCTTCATAGATTGATTACATAACAGAGTAGCAAACCTTGCAGCAATTGGCCCAAATCTTAGTACTTTTCACCAAATAAGGACCAGCTAAATTTAATTTCCCGATTACAAAGAGAAGTATGTCCATTGAAAGCTCGGATAGGGATATATTCCACTGCGAATATGAGATAACAAAACTTCGTTAATATAAAGGATATACATGGGGAAAATAGTGCTTTCTTCTTCTCCTCTGGTTTTAATTTCATTTTATGGGTCCTTGAATGATAAGATCACAAGATCATTCAAGAAACTAGAATCTAACCTCTTTAGTTCTGCAGTGAATATGAACAGGTACTCCATGCGAAACAGCTTCAGATCCCTGAAGCTGGACGCTAGAACGATAGAAGATGCATATGTCAACTGGGTGGAGAAGCTCTCTCCTGCATTTACAAAACAATAGAGAACATGTATTGAAACCTAGCCAAAGGAAATATGTATTACAGAGTAAAAGCAACCAATTAGAAATTAATAGAATCTGTTCAACTTTATTCAGAATAAAAACTCACCATAAGTTTCTTTGTGCATCAAAGTAATATAGAAGTGCAGTTGACGTGCTTATAACCCTGGTTTTAGAAGGGAGAATTTGGACAGTAAGTTTGGTTCTGTCAATGCAACCACGAAGGAGAGGAAACATGTTTTTTGTATCTACAAGTTCATGGAAAATGGTCAAAGAAATATTGTCAAAGGTAATATCAATGCAAGGAAGCCTTCCACTTCTCGCAGAAGTTTTTCCATCATCCCCGAGTGCATCATGTTGCAGACCAGTTACAGATGCCTCCCCATGGTAACTATCCATCTTTATGTCACGAGCTACAGAAACATTATGGAACACTTTCAACTTGAATGGATTTCCAGGCTTTCTAACAAACTCTGGAATCCCATCTACGAAAGCAACAGCAGAGTCATTCTTCTTGTTCACGAGGTAAAATGTCCTTTGAACCAATTGATTGTTGGGCTCCCAGTCGATGTCACCATCAGTATATTCAGGCTCACAAGAAAGTGCTCTCCAAAGTGCCCACCCATTATCATTAGCGCTAGATAAGTCAACAAAACCAGATCCAGGACGGTAGTTCAAGCACAATGGCTCCCCTGTGCCATTCTTAGCATACAATGATATCAAGGAGAACCATGAAACTGATGACTTCCATCTCCCTTGCTTTTGATACTTGACCTACATGAGTTTCCATAGAGATGGCACACATGAAGATAAAAAGAGAAATCAATTAATACAACCAAAGAGTCGCACAGAGTCTACAGACTGAGTAGACAATGAAAGAAAGTCACAATTACTTAAACGTAACACAATAGCACAATGGCTTATACAATTTATGCTGTTCATATTCACATGGCTTGTTTGTTTCAACATAGGCTACCTCAACCTCCGAAAGTATATATTAGATTATCTTGACAATATAACTCAAACAAAGAACTATATATTCAAATCAAATAAAGGCCACAAAGCCACGCAGTAGAACATCCATTCTGATAGTCAATGCACATAAATTATCAGGTTACCTCCTCAAAGTACTATTTTAAGAGAACGACTGAAAATGTGATTTGATATCAAGTTAGCCCCTCAAGGTGCTATTCTACGGGAACAACCAAATATTTGTGAGTTGATATCAGTATTTAAAATATAGCTGCAAAATGATATCACTACGCAGAGAGCTACTTGGAACTATATATTTAAATACCCTTTTTTTTTATATTTGGAACACTAGTATTCATCTTGATCTAGCCATTAGAAACGTGTAGTAACAAATGTACCATACCCTGAAAAGAGCCCTTTCCCCAACAAGAGAATAATGAACTGCACCCGCCACACTGTACTTATTCTCCTCCCCCTCAACGGTAAAGTACACGTGCTGATGGACATCTTGAATTGCCACTATTGCACCTACAGAACAGAATATTTGTTAGATCAAGTCCCTTCAAATCTGCAAGCAAGAGACTTATAAATTTGGGAAAGATGTATACCGTTAGGAACCATCATCTCCAAACTGTTTTTGAATTCCTCGCCACTGGACACGTGCCTTCTATCTGATTCACCGACCATCTCTTCTTTTGTTACTCCAGAGAAGGATGAAATCATAGACAAAAGCATCTGATGTAATAAAGCAGATTAGACCCAGTGGCACATGACTTGGAAATTACGACATTAACACTAATCACAAGTTTAACAATACTAGGCAAAGAAATGGCAGCATGAACCCATTGTTCAGACTGATATCAGATTTAGAAAGAGCCAGAGTAGTATAGACTTGCTCACCTGTATTTGAGATAGGGATATTGTGATATCGAAACCTGAAATAGATCCACTTCCAACCCAAACCTCATTTAAGCACAAAGGATCGCTTAAAGGCATCTCAACTGACATGAGAGCACCTGCATGCTTCACGATATGACTTAGACGGAAGGCCTCAGGCAGGGAATTAGGTACATAAAACTCATCCTGTGAACCAGGATCTCTTGAAGAACATGCATCATTAACAGAAAAATGAGAAATTTGGATTTCATTTTCCACAATGTCTTGAAAGACCCGAGAAAGGATTGACAAGCGAGAAAGATCAAATATAAGTTTTCTTCTCATGTTTTCCAATTGAAACTTAAACTGGACATCAACCTCAAGAACAAGTTCCTGCATACCACCTGCAAACATAAACCATTTTTTGTAAATTACATATGTAGTATGTGTGCATCTGACATAAAGTGGTGAACAGACGCATATACCATTTTTGTCTTCAATCACAAGAGCACAAGAAAACTGAGATATATTTAAGATGAAAGCTTCTATCTGTGTGATTTTGGCCTGTGGAGATGTACAGTGTGCCTCTTGCATATATTCGTTGATAGAATGATTATTTTGTCTGGCCATATCCACAGAAACTGCAGCTTCTTCAATGTGCTCATCAGATGATGGTAAACCAGATACAAGATTTGCGAAACAAAGACGATATGATGCAAAACAGTTGACAAAGGTAGCCAAAGCTGTTATTTCAAGGAAAAGAAAACCACCCTGCCCAGTAGCATCATGAGTCACTTACATGAAAAGCTTGCTTAAATTGAGAAACTGAATGCATATGGAAGGCATGTAAATATGTACCATCTATAACCACCACAATGAAAAGATCACCATTACAATACAAAGATCAAAGACTCTAGCTAAGCAGACGTGAAAAAAAAATGAAAATAGCATAAGAAGTAGATTAATATATATCTTATTAGTTATTACCTGGTATTTATGGCGAGTTTTGATTTAGGTCCTTATTTTTCTAATTTAAGTTTATCTTTCTTCAACTGTAGCAATTTATCAAAGACCGTCAAGAACCAAAATTGCTTTGATCTGATGGTATTGCTTTCACATTCTTAATGATGACCATACAATTCAATTAACAACTGGAAACAAAATTTCATCATTTCAATTCCAATGATCTTTTATTTACCTGATTGCCATTACTAGAAAAATTAGAGGAATTGATTGCTTTAATTAGACATCCAAGGACTTAACTGAAACTTACTTAAAAGATAGAAAGTAAATTGTATTTAAAGTTTTTAAGCCCAAAAAGTAAAACGAAGACCATTGATCCCTCTCTAATTCACACAAAAATGAAAATAAAATTATCACCTGAATTCCGCAACAGATTGTCTGAAATTCACCACCAACATAAAGTGATGACACAAACTTATTTAATTGATCTGCTCCGTTCATAACATTCTTTCCTGCGTACCTTCCCATATAAACATTACCCAATGTAACATTTATCAGTAACCAATGACTTGCATCTGGTGGTGGAATATTTGAAGCAAATTCTGTCTCCTGAATGAAGCTACAGTTCTGACCATTTGAGCTTTCAGAATTAGTGGTGAATGGAAGATTTTCCACGTGCACTATTTCACCAACAGAAGTAGAGGTATCACGTGCATTACTAACACTACCTGAAGATGGGTAATTCTGACAGAGAGGCAGCGATAAATGAAATACAAAACTAGAAAGTGATAGTTCATATAAGCAATCAAGAGATTGCAGTAGATCACCACGCGCAGAATGATCCATACGTTTTCCTTTTTTATTCTTATATCTAAAAATTACAGGCTGGATTTCTGTTACATTAGAAATAACCTTCACGTTTCCTTCTTTTGAAGATATATCCGCAGTTGTTTGGTGAATTGAAATCCAAATGCCACAGTCAGGCATGTCATGATCGGCTAACTTTTTGCTACTTGAAGCATCAGAGGTTCCTATACAACTCTCCAGATTACCACTGATCCTTGACTTGTGAAGAATTATATCAATTGACCTGAGTTTGAAGGTCCCATTAATTGAAAATAGGAAACTGCTATAATTGAAGGGAGCTCCATGTGCAGTTGTCTCCTCATTCTCAGATTCAGAAAACGCAAATTCTTGCTCTGCCAACTTAAAAGGCGAGTAACTTAAAGCTGCAAAACTGTGAAATGAATATGACATTGCAGAAGATAAATTGGCAAGCACCTGTCAGAAAGAATATTCCGAGTCAAAAATGGTATCAAATCAAATTGCCATGCATGAAGATCACCAACATGGGTTAACTGTATCATAATGATTTATATACAAGTATTAATCAACAATAACATCAAGCCTTAAAAACAAAACAAAAGTTATTGATTCTGGATAGGCAGAAGACGTGCACAATCACCTGAAGGAAAACAAAAATCTCATCTGTATATGATAAAATAGTGAATCCTTCAGCCGTCGCACAGATAGCTGCTGAGAGAGCAACAAAATTTGTGCTAAATGAATGAGCATACTCCCTGCACAATAAAATAATTCTTACTATCAGGACGAGACAGATAATTTTGTCGATATGCAATGCACTTGTATTCTGTTCTGGATTTGAAGGGTGGGGGTAAATGAGGGAAGAGAAGGTTCTATTTTCCATCACATTTCTTATGATCTTTAAAATCACGTGCTAAGAAAAGGAACGAGGAGAAGAAACAGAATAAAAGCATTTTCACATTCCAAAAAACTTGGAAATGGGAAAAGAATAGTAAAAGAGGACAGACTGAAATAACGATTTACTTCTATGTCAATAAAATTCTCAATGCACTTCAGAATATTAAGTCATCCTAATAAAGAATGTGAAAAGAATAAAATTAAAAACCAATGAGCAAAAGATTAAGCCTAAATGAAGTTCACCAAAACCATAGGATTTCACTCTCTGTGTGAAGGGTTTAGAAAACATAAGATTAAATGAAAAATAAGTTGAAAATTTCAGTAAGGCAACCATCAAATTAACCTCTCTGAAATATTGGAGAAAAGAGCACGTGAGATTAAGCTATCAGACCTCCAGGGGAACAGATATGGAGTGAAACACAGCAAGAAAATCCTACCTTAAGGATGACATCCGCACAGTCATTGGCTTCAGAACTAAAATGTCGCTTTGTTTTTTTCCTGCTGAGTCGACCAGGTAAGCATCTAAACCATCAATGCGTAAGTAAGAACCAAGAGAAACCGACCCCTGAGATTGATACTTCCCCTTATCTGATTTAAATTTATCAATTCCAAGAGGCTGCTCCAACCTAAGACACTTTGTTTCTACATCATCAGCTCCTGAGGGCACAACAAATGATGCCAGATCAATTTGTGAGGTTGGCCAAACTGCAGCCTCTATGCTATGCACGTCAAATGCAAGGTGAAAATCCTCTTGACTAACTTGATGATTTATGTCTTTGCTGCCACCATCTAAATTCTTTCCCAGCGACATACAGATGTGAGGACCAGCTGCAAATATCCCTAGTTGAACATGTTTCTCTGGAAGTATCTTAAGCAATGCCATTTCCAATCTACTAGCATAGTGCTCGTAAATGCTATTGTCACTGGCTCTTGGAGAATGTGATAGAACCCCTGATTGACCATTGTCCTCTGTCCAGCATAGAGCGTGTTGTATTTGCTTAAAGAGCAGAGATACTGATAATATGGAGGGACATCCCAAAACTAGATTCAACTTTCCCATAGTCAAAAGGAACTTCGAAAACCCAGAATCCGAGTTTTTGAGGTCTGAATATGTCAAGTTTTTAATTTCACACAGAAGGAATGGGTTTTCAAAGTACTGGATCTCACTTTTTTCAATTTTTTTGCAAGCTCTTTTCCAGTTCAACCACATGTCTCCAAGAAATGTTTTCACAGGTGAGGCACAAGCACCTTCGGCATGATCAGCATAAGCAGTTTCGTAAGTTTCTGAATAGGGAAAAGTTTGTACTGGCTCACTCCATAGAATATTCTTCAAATCGTCATTACTCTCCTTCCAATGTGCTTCGACATTTGAACTGATTTCCCTAACAGAAGCTTTCGAAAGAGATGAGGATCTAACCTTCAACTGCCCACAGGATATAAGTACAGACTGTTCACACATGTCTTCTACATATTTTAAGAACAACGAATCAACTGAAAGACGAAAGGAAAGAAAATCTGAGCAAGAGATCCCAATACGTGATTCTAATTGTTTATTTACTGAGAGTTGAACTTCATTTATATGAGAAACAGTGATTAGAACATTTCCAAAGATCACAATGAAGCAAAACTCTGTACACGGACCTCCAGAAACAATATCCAAATTTGCAGTGCTTGGCTCTTTGTCCAATACTTTCCTAAAAGTTAACAAGTGTATGATGAAGTGGAATATCTTGCACAGAACTCTCCAGGTACAGGCTAGTACCAGAAGGATCTTGAGAAGGAAGTTAAAGTGAGTAATCACAGATGATGTTTTTAAACTATCTTCGGCATGTTGAGCATTTGATGCTGCTCTATGACGGGCGATTCTCCATGCCTGTGCAATGGCTTCAGCCGGCAGCTGTTTCTCTATATCAAAAATCACCTTGCATTGGTTCTTTACAGAAGCCAAAAACATCTTGTCCTGAGAAATTCTAGTAGCTGATCTCTTCAATGAGTGGTCATCAGAATATCCAATTGCTAACAATAACTGCTCGTAAGCATTAACATAACGTAGCCATAAACAAATAACACCAACTAATTTTTGTAAAGACCATCTAGGACCTGAAGTCAAGTTGTCCATACTGCTTGCAGCTAGTTTCCATAGTTGGATACCATTTCTAGCAGAACGAGATTCTTGGGATGATGGTTTACCCAATGCTGAATACCAATAAATGTCATCTGGAGAAAATGTACAACGTAATTCTGGAAATTGAAGATTTACATCCACGAGCTGAAGATTATTTAATCTAATGCAAGTGCACAAATCAGTCAATAACAAGACGTTTTTGAGCTGATTTTCCCTCTTGAACCCCACCTCAAAACTACTGCCTGCTATAACAAAAGAGCTCTCTTTCAAAGGTAGAAAGAGTGCACCAAATAGGCCGCGAAGAAGACACCTGTGATCAAGATTCTGAGGATCTGCATTAATATCTCTTACGTCGAACACACAAACAAGCGAATCATTTAAGATGGGAACCTGAACTTGCACATTAATATCGTGCACTCGAAGCTGACAGTGTTTCAGTAAAAGATTCCAAAGGGTGTCTTTAAAACTTCTTGTTGTAGTAGAAGTGACCACGAGCTTTTCGAAAACACCATGTAAAGCACTACCCTGAAAATCAAGCGAAAAGCCCCGGGGTATTCACCAATCAAGTAAACAAAACAAGAACATTTCACCTAACTACAAGAGATAACATCAACAAAAAGAACTTGAAATTCAACATTAGCATTTAGCAACAACAATGCCTACCTCAGGATCAATCTCAGAAAGCTTCTTCTTCTTCTTCATATCTTCTACAAATTCCGCCCTCGGTTTTCGCTTTATTCTTCGCTCCTCCCTTTCAAAAAACAAAACCCAAATATAAATAATAAAAAAACCAAATTTGCAAGAACCAAATAATGCAAAGAAATTAAAAAAGAGGAAAATTGAACTCAGAAAAAGCAGAATCAGTGACTTACCTAACCGCTAGTTCCACATTGACGCCATGGAATTCGATTGAGAAGGCAGGGACGAGCCAGTTCGAGAACCGAACGCTCAAGTGTTCGACAGTGACCTCTGAGAAGGAAAACTCGGCCGATTCGTCGAAGAGCTCGTTGAGCGCCGCAGTGTCGAACCGGAGGTTCCTGGCGACCGCGTGGGAATTGATAAGCCCTAATTTGAGCTCGAGGTCGGGCTCTTCCCGGAGCCATGGCCGCAGCAGAGAAGCCAGTCTCCGTCGCCCTGCGGTGTTCGGGAACATTGTGATTTGACGGTAGGAGTTTGGGGTAATCGTGGTTTATCTATTTACAGAATTCGGAATTTTCTCGAGAAACAAACGGAAAATTTTGGAATTTTCTCGAGAAACAAACGGAAAATTCTTGGGCTGACAAGGTGAAGTGAAGATTGTAGATGAAGGGTGCGAGCGTATCGGCGGGAAATAAAATCGGACAGCTGCTTTGTTTATAGTCTGTTGGGCTTTTTGGGCTTACTCGGAACCGCCTAGTGAATCAGACACTATCAAAAAGTTAAAATATCAGCTTTTTGTCTGGACTATGTGATAAACATTTCTTAATTTATTACATTTATAATTGGCACTCCAAAAATTTAGCCATCACTCCTTTTCGTAAGCATATTTTTCTTTTTAATTATAAAAAATCATTTGATAATTAATTTCTATACTTTTATTTTATTATTTTGTATACCTATATTTATTTTTGTTTTATGATAAAAGAATAAACAAGTATTCGAGATTGCATAAATTATGTGATTATATTTTATTTCCGAGCTTTATTAGAAAATACAGTAATATATCTAAGTTGATATGTTGTTTTGGATTTAGGTTTGCTTGTTCAATTAGATTTTATTTTATTTTGAGTTAAGTTAGAGCATCTCCAGTCATGCTCCTTATTTTTAAGTCAAATCCTAAAGCTTGGCTATAATATATCCATGTTCTTAGTATAATCCTTCATTAACGGTCAAATTTGTTGTACTGGTATCCAACGATTATATTTGACCGTCAGTTTATGATTGAATTAAGTACTTCAATTTACCTTAACCAATCCCCAAATTTCTTCACCATCTATCTAAGTCAAGAAGGCATTGGCCCACCTTTCGTTAATCTACTTTCATGCATCGCATGATTGTATTGAACAATCAGCTAATTGAAGCCAGAAACACACATAATAATACAGGATAATTTGACAAAAATAAATACACGATAATAGTAATCAATACACACATAATAACATATACGATAACAGAAATACACACATAATAATGGATACTCGATGTTTCGAACTATAATGTAAATGTTCCTACTCATCTGTACTATGCCAACTATGCCCTTTCTAACTTTTTTTTCTTTTCTTTTTTTTAAAAAAAAAAGACCAGGTCGCTAAGTCATGGCAATCCACTCTTCTAGGGACCGAGAAGATTTATAGAGGCATTTCAACCTCATCTAGGCACTATTATGTGATTCACCAGCGCCATAAATCGAACTCAGGATAAGCCGTGGTAATTTATGCCCTTTGTAACTTAAATTTGCTTAAATATTTAACAACATTTTTTTAAAAGAAATAAAATTAAAATTAAAAACTAAAGCCCTTAGGGCATTCAAAGTACATAATATCAAGGGGAGTTTTTAGTTTAAATATCAAATTCAAAATAACTTTAAGTTAAAATACCATAATTTTAGTTTAGGTACTAATTGAAAAGTCAAACTAATTTGCTAGGTAAAATGACAATAATGTCCAACCCTACCATCACAAAGTTATAGCCATTAACCTTCCCAATAAATTGTAACTAACAAACATGAGTATGAATTTTTTTAGAAGAAATTTTTTTTTATTACTTTAATCGCTTAGGGCGTAGGGTCTAGTTCCCGGATTTTGGGCTTCGCCCAAAATCCGAGGCCTACACCCTAAGCCCTAAGCTCCTCCCAAGGACATTCTAAAACCCTAAACCCAAAATGATCAACCCCAAACCTTGACCGACCTTTTAAAACCCTAAACCTTCAAAGTTAATCCCAAGCTCTAAAAGCCTTATAAAATTCTGAAAGAAATAAACTTGAGGACAATATGGTAATCTCTCATATCTTTTATTTAGTCATAGGATCACTTGCAATAAAGTTTGTGGTTTATCATAAAATATTTAATTAGACTTGGTATTTTTCCTTAAATATGGTATTTTTCCTTAAAACATATACCCAATTTGGTATCTAATATGAATTTACCTTAATATCAAGTTGAAACGTTGTCCAGCACAACCTGGAACGGAATCAAACCAAATACAGTCAGACTCAAGCTGGTAAGCATAATTAACTAAAGCATCGTCTACAAAATTAGCCTCTCTAAAAATATGATTAAAAGAAAAACCAGTAAAGGAATTTGCAAGCTCTTGAAGATCAGCGTTTTAATTCTTCATGACACTTGAAATCTTCCATTCAAACACTGAATCACAATTTGAGAATGACCTTCCACATAAGCTTCTAGTAACCGGCTCGATTCACATGAAATATGAGAGCAACTTATATAGAACGGGTTCACTATTACGTGACGTCTCAATACAATAACACATTGTCATGTGGAGAAAAACTTTCACTTGGCAATGTATTATTAGATACAGAACGCCACGTGACGGTGAACCTGTTCCATGTGAGTTATTCTCCATAAAATAGGATTATACGAATATTTAATAGTTTTTACCACGCAACATAAGATAACAGTAATACACATAAAATTGGTTATTCAACTGTTGTAGTGAATAATGTAAATGTTCTTATACATCTCTACTATACGTCTTGGAATGTAACACAAATTTACTCTTGGAGTGTAAATCAAGTTTAAAGACTGGTTACAATATTTACATGTGTTTAATACAATTATCATATAACAGTTAGATTAATTATTGTGAATATATGTATTCAATACAATCATCATCTGACCGTCGAGATACTAATTATATTAAATATATGTAAGTATTGTAGCTAAATTCATAATTTTACCTTGAAATCAAATAGTTTTACTTTTACCTCCTACTTGCAACACGTGCTTTCCTAATTTTGTCCACCTCCTTACCACAATCATCATCCAAGCACGGAGGACCAATTTTGGTCCATTGACCAAGTCATAATCCAACTTACAGCTTTTACCTTTTTCTTCGTAACCGTACTCTTTCCTGTAATAAATCCATTTCTGTTGGCGGGTATATCCAACGTGGTGCCACATGATTGGCCAGCCCATCATCCACAATGGCTGCCAAGGGAAAATCTAATTTTATTGTATTTTTTTTTTACTAAAAAGTTAAAAAAAGGAAAAATCCCAGCCTGTTGCTGCTTTTCAAAGCTTTCGGCTTCCTTCACACCTGATTTGTCCTCTTGTATTCCATTTATTTGTTCACCATTATATGTAAACCATGAAAGGCTCGTCGAGAGGCAACCGCATATTCTCCGAAGAGAACAGCATTCGTGGCCAAAAGTTCGACAGGTTAAAGAACTCCCCGGACCACGACTCGGGTTTTTCGATCCCCCCGAGCAACGAGCCTGACTCGATGGGAGCGGAGGAGACGGCTTTGTCTCCTTTCAATAAGTCGCCATGGTCCGCCCATATGAGCAACAACAACAATAACAGCAACGACAATAATGATAACAATACTTCAGAGATGGCCAACGACAACTTCTCCCCCAACGTCCTCATGGGTGCGTTGGTGCGCGAGGAAGGTCACATATACTCGTTGGCTGCCTCTGGAGACTTGTTGTACACAGGTTCGGACAGCAAGAACATAAGAATTTGGAAGAAACACAACGAGTATTCGGGGTTCAAATCGAATAGCGGGTTGGTTAAAGCAATAATCATAGCGAGGGAGAAGATCTTCACCGGTCATCAAGACGGGAAAATTAGGGTTTGGAAGGTGTCCACCAAGAACGCAAACCACAAGCGCATAGGAACTTTACCAACGTTCAAGAATTACATAAAGTGTTCCATGAAGCCGAGTAATTACGTTGAAGTGAGAGGCAAGAGCAAAATCCTATGGATCAAACACTTTGATTCCATCTCATGCTTGAGCTTGAGCGAAGATCAAACGTTGCTTTACTCCGCGTCGTGGGACAAAACGTTTAAGGTTTGGAGGGTTTCCGATTTCAAGTGCTTGGAGTCGATCAACGCTCACGACGACGCCGTGAATGCGTTGGTTGTTGGATTTGATGGGTTGGTCTTCACCGGATCTGCGGATGGAACGGTTAAGATATGGCGGAAAGAGCTACAAGGAAAAGGTACTAAGCACTTCTTCTCACAAACGCTTTTAAAGCAGGAATGCGCAGTCACAGCCCTAGCTGTGAACCCGGATACCACTATCATATATTGTGGCTCGTCCGACGGGCTAGTCAACTTTTGGGAACGGGAGAAGAACCTCCAACACGGCGGTGTTTTGAGAGGCCACAAGCTGGCAGTTCTGTGCTTGGCCACGGCCGGGAGCTTAGTATTCAGTGGCTCAGCCGACATGGGGATTTGCGTGTGGAGATTAGGCCCCGACGGGGACCACATTTGCTTGTCGGTGCTGACGGGGCACACGGGGCCTGTGAAGTGCTTGGCCGTGGAGAGAGATCACGATCAGTCGACGTCCGGGGAGAAGAGGTGGATCGTGTATAGTGGGAGCTTAGATAAGTCGGTAAAGATGTGGAGGGTTTCGGAGCAAGCGCCGCCTATGGTGCCAAACCAGAAGCACCAGCACTACACGTCCGATGGGTATTGTGTGCCGATGTTGAGCTCGGCGCCTAGCTTTGCTTCTCGTGGAGGGAAAATGGGTTCAAGAAGATTTTAGGGTTGATATGATATATAATCAATATATGATTGTGCTGTGTGATTAATAGAGATGTGATTTTATGCATGCATGCATGCTTGTACCATTTTCTTGATCCAAATATTGTCCATGTATAAGGTACGGTGGATTTTGAATTATGTGATTTGTAAAGCTAAAGCTTTTAGGCATGTGGAATGCCAAATATTCACCACAAATTACATACATATGCTCGGGAAAAGTTTCTTTGTGTATAGTTTAGTGTATTTGTTCTTTTAACTTTTATCATTTTTATTGTTACAAGCGATATTGAGAAAAAAGAAATCGAACTTACAACATGCATAAAAGTAAATACTTTCATATAACTAATTGAGTTACAAACATTTTTTAAATCTCTATCATATATAATCATCATATTTTCACTAGTAGAAAAAACAGCTTGGGCAACAAAACTTTAGGCGACGAAGGATTTTTCGTCGGGCAAGATGACTTTGGGCGACGAAATCCATGTTTCGTCGCCTACAGTGTCTAAAGATTAAAATTTCAATGGGCGATGAATAAATACAGTCGTCGCTCAAAAGATGGAAAAAGTGGCGGCAAAGTAGAATTTGGCGCCAAACTTTTGCGCGACAAAACAATTCGTTGCCTAAAACTTCTTAAGCGACAAATGGTTCGTCGCCTAAAGTGGTGACTTTAGGCTACGAAAATATAACTTTAGGCAACCAATATTTTCGTTGCCCAAAGCCACTTAAGGCGACCAATTGTATTTCGTCGCCCAAAGTAAATTCTTTGTTGCCCAAACTGTTAAAAATAATTTGTAATAGTTATTGGGCGACGAATGAGTGTTCGTCGCCTTAACCTAATAATTAACTTACACTGAAAAATTCGTAATAAGTAATTCAGAAGGGGGAAAAATTTGTAAAAAATATACAAACGCTCGTAACGAGAAGGCCTACAACTTTCGTTTAGGTGTCATCTCCAAAATCGAACACTAGAAACCATGAAGCCTATATTATTTTTTAACCGTCGATTAACGTTTACGTTTACGCTAGGTTATTATACCCGTAATTTGTTTTTTTCATGCTGGTTCTTGGATGAAAACATGATCTTTTACTGAATGCAATAAGATTAACGGTTCCGATCGTTCATAGAATGTCCCCATATTGACAGTTTATTGACAAGTGTGATGATGTTATGTAGTTTCTGTAAACTTTATAACGTCCTATACAAATTTGACTAAACTCTAAAGACGGGGACATAATATAAACAATCCGAACCGTTCATCTTATTGCATTTAGTAAAAGATCATGTTTTCATCCAAGAACCGGCATGAAAAAAACAAATTACGGGTATAATAACCGAGCGTAAACGTAAAAGTTAATCGATGGTTAAAAAATAATATAGGCTTCATGGTTTCTAGTGTTCGATTTTGGAGATGACACCTAAACGAAAGTTGTAGGCGTTCTTGTTACGAGCGTTTGTATATTTTTTACTAATTTTTTCCCCTTCTGAATTACTTATTATGAATTTTTCAGTGTAAGTTAATTTTTCGTACAACGTTTAATTTGTAAACACACATACATACTTATTTCTTTAAATCTAAACCATTGAATATGTAGACCTTTTGTTTAAGATCATTATGTACAAAAATTACTACAAAATGAATAAGTCATTATTTAGGAGATTAGAATAACAACGGTGGGAGATAAATTTCTTAGCTTTAGGCAACCAACAACTAGTTCGTCGCCTCAAGTGGTTTTGAGCGACTAATTATTCGTCGCCCAAAACCTAAAAAGTTTGAGCGACGAATCATTTTCGTCGCCTAAACCTTCAAATTTGCCCAGCCGCCAAAATTTTGGGCTTCTTTTCAAAAAATTTAATGAAGTTTTAAGCAACGAAACAAGTTCGTCGCCCAAAGGCCTCTGGGTTAAATTCACCCCGTGCCTCTGGGTTAAAAGAACCCAAAATCTTTGGCAGCTTAATTTCTTCTCCTTCTTCTCAACGAAACGCCTAATCTCATCTCTACCAACCTTCTCCACCACAGAGCGCTTGCAATGTCTACTGAGACAGAGGACGCCGTATGACATCGCACAACGGTTGCCGACTACCGCAAAAGGTTACTCTAGCACAAGGAACTCGACTCCCGAGTTCGCACAGGTCATATTCACTCCAAAACCCTAGTCTCCCTTTGCAGTTAACAAACAAATTGTCCGAATTAGTAAGCTTTAATGTGCTCGCCCATTTAGGGTTTCGATTTAGATTTTCAATTGAGCGATTCAGTTCTGATTTTGTTTTCTAATTTTTCAAATTTATTTGATTTCGATTTTTGGGGCCTTCTATTTTGTTATGGTTATAGTGTTGCTATGGTAAATGGAGAAATTTAGATGTTGTACTTCTATCTGATTTCTCTTCAGCTTCATTGTCTCTTTCTGTCAGCTCCTCTACCCTGATTGGTGAAACCCTAGCGAGAATCCCTTTCTCTTCCTCTATGATATCCACCCCTACTACTTCACCAACCTCCTCTGCTCCTTTATTCCTCACCCAAAATGACACCGATAACGACGATAGACTCGTTGTTCAATTCGCCAACACCCAAGACAGAGGCAGAGACTGATTTGCCCCAATTTCTTGTTGGGTTTAGAGACCCTGAGTTCCTTGCTCAGTTTGAATTCCTCAAGACTCTTCTCAATAAGCAAAATTGCTTGCCAATCTGATTAATTTAACATTGTTATGTGTTGTATTGTTATACTAAGCATTGCGGTCCCTGAAGAACCTATGCACGAATTGGTAAAACCCAAATGCCCAATTTTCTTGTTGGAATTAAAATTTTCTTGTATTTTTTTTATTTTTGTTTTAGTTTTGGGCTAATTTAACTCAGATATACAAATCACATACTATGGGATAAGAGTTTCCAAACGTGTTGAAGATTTTGTATTACTTTTGAGTATTTTCTATGTTGATAGTAACATAAAAATGAACTTATCATTTGTATGACCTGCACTATTTTTAAGTGATGCACAGGGACTCAAAATCAAGAGAATAATTGAACTAATTTCTTTTTAAATGTAGATATTATCAATAGGTTTTGATTAAGCTGATTATGAAAGGTCTTTGTGAAGGCCTGAAATTGGCTTAATGGTGCATGACTTGGTACTAACTAGTACATGACTTGGTGCTAACTGGTGCATGACTTGGTGTTTTGCAGGGTTGGAATAAAAAGTGAGTATGTTTCTGTAATTTCTATTCTACTTCTATCAACAACTTTAAATTTTCTGAGTTTAGACTTCAGATTGATTAAAAAGTGAGTATGTTGACTCCTTGAATTGATTAAAAGGACTTGTATGCAAATACTTGCTTATTGAATGAATCTTAAGAGCCTAACGTTTTGGTTGGATCAACCCCAGTGCTTTATAACATGGCATTGGGAAGATGTGACTAAACTATTATCATGGCATGATAATTTCATTACAAATTAAAGTATACATCATTATTGAAAGGGCCTGCAGGCCTAACTGTTGGTTTTGGTTCTATATGCTGCTAAAAATTACCCCACAGATGCCTATATGGGTAATTTTTGGTATGTAAGTTTAGACTTCATCATGCCCTGAAACTACATGACAACATGGACAAGTAAGCTTTCTTCATCTCATATTAGGGTGTAACTATGATGCTCTTTTGTAAAAGCCAAGTATTTAGCCTCAGTTTGTCTTTGAATTCAGATTCTGTTTTAAAGAGCTCACTTGTGTGTGTTTGAATTTAGTTTCTGTTCTAAGTATTTAGCTTCAGTGTTTCTTCTAATATGGATGATTGGGAAGGTTGGTCACCATAAGAGTTTGAACTATGTAATGTAATATCAATTAAGTTAGAACTATGCATGTGATAATGGATATTGACACACTTTACAACTCCACCATATGTGCTTGCATATACAAACTCATTACTTGCTTGAAAGATATATACATTCAGTTTTTGATTCCACATTACACATCTAAATCATATAACTATCTATTTACTCAAATTCCCTTAATTTTAAATTATCAACTAAGCTTCAAGATTGGTGAGATTTAAGATATACTTTTTTGTGTAATTTGACTTAATATAGGTCGCAATTTCATTACATTTGTTGTTTTACCAATTTTTTGAGTTTAGGTTCATCTATTTTAAAAGGCTGGCAATTATAAGTGTTTGTCATATTTATTTTCTTTAGATTCAAGCTACTTTCCTTTTCTTTCAGAGCTCCTTATAGACCAGACCCTTGGTCGTAGGCCTGGTAGGGTTTACTGGGGGATGGGGAAAGTGCGACTCCGTGAGATGGGTGCCTCATCTTCTAACAACAATTCGGGAGAGGTCACCTCGTTGAAGGCAAAAGTTGAAGACCTGAAGCAGAAGCTCGTGTCTCAGGAAAGCCGGATGACCCAAATCTTACACGCTCTCCAGTTGTCCAGCATTCCATTGAATATGTCATCATCCGATTCCCAGCCCCCTCACTAGTTACTTCGTTTTAGGATTCTTTGATATTTTTATTATTGAATATTTTGTACATATATTTCTTTATTTAATATAATTTTGTTTTTCTACATTGTTTATTATATTTTATTGTCTTTTAAATACCAATTAATTAAAAAATAATAATTAATTAATTAAATAAATAAAAAATAAATATTTTGAGTGGCGAAATATTTCGTCGCTTAAAGTCTAACAATAACTTAGGGCGACTCGTCGCCTAATGTTTTGCCTGACAAAATGTTTTCGTCGCCTAAACTCTATTGCCACGCATATTTTCGTCGCCAGAAATTGTTGCGCGAGTGTGCATTGGGCGACGAACGTATTTCCTTCTTCGCCCAAATGTTTGGTCCACGGACTTTGAGCGACGAATTATTGGTCGCCCAAATGTTTTGGCGACGAAAGATGACCTTGGGCAACGAAATTTGTTTTGTCGCCCATGTACTTTTTTGTACTAGTGTTTGCTTATGACTCACAAGAGGATAAACGTACTTATGAAAAGTAGCAAGAAATATTAAGCTCAATCGAGTTTTAAGCTCAAATTTTCCTCCATCCAAATGAACAATTGATTACACTAAATTGAGTTTAAAGCTCGAATTTAACTTGTCCCGCATATGAGCCTAGTCAAGTTTTTGCCCAACAAGGTTGAGCATAACTAATAATAGCTCGAGCTATATATTCAAGTCAAGCTTCAACATTGTTTTACTCTACATAGCTCAATTGACATGTATAGTTATTTTACATTAATACTTGTTGAGAATTTTTTGCGTTTTCAAATATACGATTCAACTTTTCGTGTTGTACACGCTACTACATCATGTAAAATATGACCGCGACTGTGTAGCTTTTGAAAGTCAACGAATTAGGAAGTGAAATCTTACCAAATTATGAAGGTCCCTGTTTGTGTTAAATATTATTCACATGGAAAAGATGGAAGCACCAAGAAGAGAATTTAGATGGCTTGAAGAAACTTAACCAACTTAATTATTTTCTGTCTACTTTATAATGATGACTGAGAATTCACACCTTCTTTGATATATACATATATGCTTCCCCTTGGTAAAAAAAAAATGAATTAAATGTGGTAAACTGTGCATCGTCACCAAAAGTCTTCTCATATAAATCGTGAAAAATACATATAAGCAGATATTTGAATATCTTACTCAAATATTCAGTGATATTCAATAATGTAAAGATGCATGTTTTAGGTGTGAGGAACCTCTCTGGCTATTGACTCTTGCATGCAATTAAGCTTAATTTCTCCTTTGAACTTAATTTTTGCTGGTTTTGGGGACTATCAGATTTATTAGAGAGTCAAAGATGAAAACAAGTGGATGAATATATAGTAATTACTGTACATTGGACCTATGTGGTGGGTATTTGAATCAAACTCAAAGTGCCCTATTTCTATATATAGGAATCAAATTCACCATATATCGAAAGCTCGAAGCGTACCGATTACAAAGTCGTCAGTACCCACGCTATAAAACTTAAAAGATAATTACTTCAACATCTGTAGGGTGGGTTGGATGACCTTGTGTTTGATTTTCTAATTTAGTTAAAATCTGATAAACATGGTTATAAAATTCGATGATCTTATTTGTAATACGTTTTAAACAAAAAAAAAAAAAAAACCATGAACTAATTTTATAACCAAAATGAATGGCTACAAATATAAAATTTACTTTTGAACTTTTTCAGTACACCAGCTAGCGAGCACGACCTTTATATCCAGTAACTCTGATCGTCCATAGAACCCCTTTTATTTAACACCAGAGCAATCATAAGAAAATCCATCTCGCTAGTTAGACCCATCTTGGCTAACCCGTCGGCTGCAAAATTGCGTTCCCTATGAACATGTTGCAGCTTGCAACTCCAGTTCCCTTCAATCAAATTTCTACACTTTTAAACAAGACCGTAAAGGGGATGATTGTCCTTTTATTTTTTTACCCAAACATCCCCCCGGCACAACACAAGCAGAAGATTTAGACCAAAAATGCATTTGGTTATCCATATTCCATAGACTGTACGGTCCACGATGATGCTATTACAAGTTTTCTTTTTTTAATTCAAATCAAAATCATTGAAAACAACTTTAACAGTAGTACATCTAGACGAATTTTTAACATAAATGCATATGTAACAACGTCAAAAAAACTCAACTAAAGCGGACAAGACTTACACAAACAATTAAAAAACCTACAACAAAATCTAGCATAACCAATATTTGAGCCAACATAACACAAAACAACCAAAACCCGAAATAAATCCATAATCATTATCATCACGAATTGAAGCCGCACTGATATAGAAACCATCGGATTTAACCAAGAATATATAAAACAATAGGCGGATCATGAAATAGAAGACTGGTATGCATTTCCTATGAAGCCAGTTACATATATCTAATCATACATCATTAAGTCAATTTTTTTCTGGTGTAATAGAAGATTATGCATATGTGTAGGTGAAGAGGTGGGGTTGGTTGGTTGAACTACAAAGGTTGAAGTTGAAAATGATAGAAACGTTTTTAATTAAATATATAAGATAATTGAGTGGTTTTAAGGTTACCAAATTTCATACTTTTTTATTATTATTTATTTCAAGATTAATTTCAACAATATATACTGGTATAATTTGACTAATTAGAGACTTTAATTTCAGCATTAGTTATTGGAGATGCAGTCCCTGTGATATCCAAAGAAGAACAATCAACAACGACTGCATGACTTACTGAGGACACAATCTCTATGACCTCTGAAAAAAAGAACCAACCACAACGACATCACTTGCTCGAGAGACAATCTCAATAATCTCTACAAGAGGAATCAACTATTAATTCTCTCATCAAGGGCAAGAATATAAAACTTTCCCTCTAGCAAGTAACTGGAATTGAGCTGTAAGAGAGATCAATTATATCGTTAGTACGAGTGAGTAATGTTATGCGGCCACACTAAATTATAAATTTGCTTATACACAATAAATTTTTGTGTAACTGGTGTTATAATATGAATGAAGGACATGATTGATATGTCATATTTATAGGGTATATTAATAAATAAATAATAAATACACATGTTATATTTTGTTTGGAATTATAACACTACGTGATGGTGTTCAGGATACACCGTAAAATTGCTCGGTAACACACTCTCCAATGCAAGAACAAATTTTTAGTCTAAGTTAAACAGTGGTTCTGCCATTGAATAAGATGTTCGATAATTATTGGTGAGCACTACATTCACTACATTCAATTGTTGGTTTTTATGAGAGGAGATAAGAATTTCAAGTATCAACCACCCGACAATTAAAAGTGAAACAAAAATACTACACTTATCACACTTTGTATATCACATTTGTACATTTTTTTTAATAGAGGTCGGACTTACTTGTATTGACACACCCCGACCCGGATGTACAAGTGGACACCCAAAAGTCGAGTGTGCTGGCCGACACCATGTGGGGTGACGAAAGCCATTTAGAAGAATTTATGAAATAATTTAAGCAAATTGAATTAAATGAAGGTCAGAGTGCAAGAAAGTGTGCGGGCGTAAAGAAATAATAAAATAATAACTGTGGAGTAGAGTAGGAGAATACTGAATGATTACAAATACAAGAATTCCCTACGTTGTCATACCACCACGTCTCGACGTCGACAGCTCCAAGCCACTTATCCTGGAGGGGCGCAAAAACAGAAGGGTGACTGGGCCATAAGTAATTATTTTGTAAAACCTTTCATTTCTGAAAATAGTAACCCCTCGCCGTCAAAATCAAGTAATAGTTCTGGAAAACCTTTCTGGAAAACATACTACAGTAGTAGATAGAAAATCAGTGTAAGTACGGAAATGTACTAACAGTCTAAAACGGGCAGAAAGCCACAACTTAGTATAAAAATATTTTACCAGAAGTCCGTATAATAAAATAGTATGGGAAACCCGTAAATCAAGTAGAAGCCTCCGTGGCATCAGTGAAATCCGATAAAAAAAATCACAATATAAATCAGTAGGGGATACGCTCGATAGGCATGACAGACACACGAGTTCATACAAAGGTATTCTGTCATGAATAGGCTGGGTGTACGAATAATGTTACGCTTATGTACTACATACACGTGAAGCTGGCGCTAAGCGCATCACAACGAGTTCGAGTCGCCAAGGCGACCTAGAACAGGCTGACACCTACGATGGATCCAAAGTGAGCGTGTCGGTGCTTGTGAACATCCACGTGAAGCTGGTCCTGGCCCCGGACAGTACTACTGACACCGTGTAAGTATTCCTAATTGAGCGTGTAAAAACATACCACGAAATATTTCTAAATAAAATAAGGTGGGGTAATTTCCTTTCTAAAATAAACCTCAAAGTAAACATATAATTAGGTATTCACGGATGCCGTATCCGGAATACCAAGAATATGCTGAAATACTTAAAATACTAAGCCAAGTATATACTACAAAGGTACCAAGGTACATAAAATACCAATTTAAAAATAACATACTAAGTGAACCAAGATACGATAAAAATATTAAACCCAAGGTTCACCAAGTAAGTATAAACCACATTTAAAAGCATAGGCAATATAATACTAATTTCCAAAACCCATAAAATATAGTCGAGTCACATACTAGTGAACCAAGTATAAAATATAATACTAAAGTTCACTAAGTATAACAAGATAAATACCATTTAAAAGTGTAGGCATAGCCTAATAATAATTTCCCAAGCACATAAAATATTTAATTAAATAAGGAAGGGGCCCACTCACATAAACCTTTGCCGAAATAGCCCAATTGCACGCTCTCCGTACTCCACAGGTCGCCAAACCTATTTTAGAACACCCACAATTAATAAAGTATTCGAAAATACAAAGAAAACGGTGTTCGGAAACCCGAAAACGGAGTTACAAGGTCGGAAAACCCAATACCGCCGCCGTGGGCCGCCGCACGCGCCGCCACGCGCTGCCAAATGGCCTCACCCGCCGCTGTGAGGTCCCACGCGCCCTCACGCGCCGCCACGCGCCGATGGAAGTCCACCACGCGCCGCACGCGCCGGTCAACTGTCAACGCTGACGTCAGCTCGGTCTGGACCGGTTGCTGACGTCATCCCTGACGTTAGCGCCGGTCTGAACCTGTTTGCTGACGTCACCAGGGCGGGTCTGAACCGGTTTGCTGACGTCATCGCTAACGTCAGCGCTAGTCATCCCTGTCGATTTTCCGATCGCTAGCGCCGTCGTGCGAAAATTGGGTTTTTATGCCGGAAAACTTCAAATCGACATATCTCACTCATTTCAAAAGCCAAATTGCACGATTCAAGTACCAAAATGAAGCTAGGAACAAGGAGAATAAGAATTTACCAATTTGGGGGCCAAAAACTGGCCAGAGGTGGCCTGAAAATTGAGAAGAAGCCACGGGTGCAAAGAGGCCGATTCCAGAACAGTGATCCCAGGCCATTTTAAGCCATGCCGAGCGTGATTCTAGCCCTTGGGACCTCGAGGAGTCGAATGATGGCTAGATCGAGGGCCACTGAGGTCGATTTCACTTAGGAACTCGACGAGAAAAGCACGGGGGCTTCGCCAGAGTTCTAAGGAATTCAAGCCGGGGCTAATATCTATTTTCTGGGTTCTGTCTGGGTGGTTTGAGAGTGGTGAAGTTGCTGGTTTGATCTGCAAGGTTGCTTGGCCAAGGCATGGCTCGGTGAAGATGGAGAATTGCCATGGGTGTGAGAAGAGGAAGAAGTTGAGTGTGCAGAGAAAAAGCACGGGGAAAGGCAGAGACAAGGGAGTCAATAGACAGGGGACAAGGGCATATGCCCCAACAGTAAAGTTGGGCCCCAATCCAACTACCCAAACAATCCCAAAACTAAAATACGGGAAACGTCGGTAATCCAACGCCCGTATAATAATCATTCGGGCTCCGAATGACGTCCAGTTTGCGTCCACGCGTTCGTAACGACGAGCACAGCAAGAAAATACGAAGGAAAGGGTCGTACGAGTTACGACGTAAAAGTCAACTAGGGGCATTTTCGTCATTTCCCACTTTCGGGAATAAAATACTAATATTTTCCGGAACGGGATGTAACATGTATTGGTGAATACCACCTCTATTAAAAAGATGTGATATAAATATAGTATACAAAATGTGATATATGTAGCATTACTAAAAAAAAGTGAAAGATCACAATGCAAATTGTGGTACATCTCCTTTGAAATATCAAAATATTTTATAACCTGGAACGCAATGGGTTGAGAAAAAAACAACTATGTTTGGATGAGGAAAATAAACTTGGAATTTGTACGCAAGTCAAAATTTATAAATTGACATACACCAATTCCCTTGTTTGGATTCATAAGCATAGAAATTTAAAATTTTCGCATGTAAAAAATTCTTGGAATTTGGAACCTCCAATTTCCAAGTTTAAATTCTATATAAATAAGTGTTATTTCCAAATTTTTATGAATGAAAGTTTAAAAATAAAAAATATAAAAAAAACCTTAAACCATGAGTGACCAACACCACCACATGTCACCACCACCTACCATCACCACCACCACCACCCACCATCATCATCACCATCACGCCGCTGCCACCATCACATACCGTTGCGGACCCCACCACCACCCACCATCATCACCGCGGTTGTCACCACCACTACTATCACATTTTCTAACTATTATCTCTCATTTATATGTTAATAACTCTATACACACATTAAATTTTGTATTTAAATTCCATTGTTTCTTTAAGTTAAGTGAACAAGAAAATTCACAAAATCTAGAAAATAAACTCCCGTTATTTTAGAATTTCTTAATAATTTTAAATTTTCTTATCCAAATACAGTAAGAGCAAGTCCAGTGTTGCCCACCTCCCCCCAGGCAATCACTATTCAATCCACCCCAATAAACAGTAATTGCCCTAATGAACAGTGTATTCCCCTGTCAATTGCTTTTTTCATCTCCACCCCTACAATTAAATTGCCCTGGCAATTGACAATAAAATATTACAAATCCCAGACATTCATGCTCTGCTTTCCCTTCTCATTTTCCCGGGGCTGTTTCATCAAAACGACTTTCTCCCTTCCGAATTCGACACAGCTCTCCCGTCAGCCCCTCAACCCGACCCGATTTCAACCTTCCCACATAGATCCGATCCAAGTCACCGGTCCTCCACAAAATTCAAGTCCTCGGTCGACTTCAATTCTTCCGTTAAACGCCGTGGTCTCGCCGGAGCTTCTTCCCTCAGCTTCCGAAGACTCAATTCGCACAGTCCTTCTCAGTTCTCAGCTAAATCTTCTCCAGCCGACGGCGTCGTTTCGCTTCCAGCGAGCGAGTGGTTGCTTGATCGGAGATGACGTCGGGGACGCGATTGCCGACGTGGAAGGAGAGAGAGAACAACAAGAAGAGAGAGAGGAGGCGGAGGGCCATAGCGGCGAAGATCTTCGCCGGCCTGAGACGAAGAGGAGAGCGAGAAGAGAGAGAAATGCGAGGAAATGCTTTTTGCTTACGTCAGCCACCTCGGTGGCTTGGGCTGTCGATTTTTGACTGGCCTGGCCCCCGAGCTCCACACCCACCCAGATGGATTTCCTTCTCCAGCCCATACAAACCCCCCACCCCCCCCCCCCCAGCAATTGCATCCACATCCCCCGAGCAAAATCCCCCACTGGACTTGCTCTAACTACCAAGACAATCCACCCCTTATTAAATATTTTTGTAACCTTATATTAATTAGTAATACTGTCAGTATTGCTATTATCATTAAGCGAAAAAAACGCAGCCCACTATTGTAGTACAAGATTTCATTGCAGGTCGAGTTCATTAAATTCAACTGGAACTCCAGAGAATCCAAAATCCAGTTCCACGCCCTCAAACCTGATTGGCTGCAACTCCGCCAAAGCAGACGACATCGGCAGTATGCCCTTAAAAGTCCATAATACCCTCCCGTGGTCCTCACAGATACCACCACCACGTCACAAAAAGACAAAAGCACCCCCAAAACTGGACCCCACACCCCCTCCCCCACCGACCCAAAAAAGCACCCAAAAAAAAAAAAAAAAGTAAACAAAAAAGATTCCAATCCAAAAAACCAGCTCGCTGTATTTTTCTTCACTTCTCCACCCAGTCACTTTCCCTCACTTTCCCATCACATTTTCCTTCTCCCCAAACGCTACCCGCAGGCCCTCCAATTTCCACTATTTCCACTCCTCCTCCCTCCTTCCCCCTCCTTCCCCCTATCCCTTTCCACTATTTCCACTCCCCTCCCCTCCCATCAAACCCCCACCGAGCCATTGCCTTCTGAATTCGCAATCTCAGAATCCCGAGCTGAATTTCCAGATGATTCTGTGCCGTTCTCGCTCGAATTAGGGTTTCAGAGCTCGATTCGGCCGACGAAATGACTTCCGGCGCCGACGACGAGGTCCAGTACTCGTTTGCGATAGAGTACAAGGGTCCTCCGGTCAGTTACGACCTCCCCCGGGCGGTTCCGATCAACGTCGACAGGATTCCGGTTGCGGCGGTGGTCGGAGGGGTTGCGCTGCCCGAGAAGCTCACCTTGCCGGTGGTCCAGCCGGTGCTGGCCCCCGCCACGTTCTCGAAAGAGCTCAAAGCGTCGAAATCGACAGTGTCTCCGACTTCCGTTTTCGATCGGGGAAGCGATGATTACACGAAGGAGTTGGAAGGCTCGGAATCGACGGTTTCGCCGACGTCGGTGATTGGATTTGAGGAGAGGGGTTTAGAGAGTGCGGCGGGGTGTGCGTTGTCCGGTGAATTGAGCTGCTCCGGCGGGTCGGAGTTTTCGAATGGGTTGAATTACAGGTCAGGTGAGTTTTCCGATGTGATTGGTGCCGGGAAGGAGAGTGTGGACTTCAACAGCGATTCGAATCGGCCCGAACCGGAGCCGGATTGGGCCTCCACGGAGTCTGTTTTGAGCTTGGACTATCCGTCGTCTCGGGTTTCATCCAGTAAGGCTTTGGATTTTGATGCACGGCGGCCGCCGGTGGTGACTTTTCGGGACATTGAGTCGGATGACGGGGCTGATGAAGACGAGGCTGAGGTTGTGCAGGCGAAGCGGGAGCCTCAGAGCAAAGGGAAGAAGAAGGCCTGCTATCGATGTTTGAAGGGGACGAGGTTTACTGAGAAGGAGGTTTGCATTGTGTGTGATGCTAAGTATTGTAGTGGTTGTGTGCTTAGAGCAATGGGGTCGATGCCCGAAGGTCGAAAATGTGTAACTTGCATAGGGTTTCCAATTGATGAGTCGAAAAGAGGGAGCTTGGGGAAGTGCTCTAGAATGCTCAAGCGGCTGTTGAATGATTTGGAGGTTCGACAGGTGATGAAAGCCGAAAAGTTTTGTGAGTCGAATCAGCTGCCCCCGGATTATATTTGTGTTAATGGACAGCCTCTTTGTCACGAGGAGCTGGTTTTGTTACAAACCAGCCCAAATCCGCCGAAGAAATTAAAACCAGGAAACTATTGGTATGATAAAGTTTCTGGTCTTTGGGGAAAGGTGAATATGGTTTACTTGATTTGGTTTGTTGGTTCTTGTTGTTTCGTCAATGTGCTAACACCCTTGTGAAATTTCGTTTTGTTGTCGAAAAACAGGAAGGACAGAAGCCTTCCAAGATAATTAGTCCCCATCTTAGTGTTGGGGGTCCCATCAAGGCAAATGCTAGCAATGGAAACACACAGGTTTACATAAATGGTCGGGAAATTACCAAAGTCGAGCTTCGGATGTTGCAGGTTGGATGGACTTTCTAGACATATGAAATTGTTGTTGCAACTGGTTAATATGCAGGGTTCATTAACACCTTTTGTTGAACATTGCAGTTGGCTGGGGTTCAATGTGCTGGTAACCCACATTTTTGGGTAAACGAGGACGGTTCATACCAAGAGGAGGGCCAGAAAAATACTAAAGGATACATTTGGGGCAAGGTATTGTTTCTTAGATTACTTGATTTTTTCGGTTATGTTTTGGTTGCTTGTTTGGATTTTCATGTATATTAAACTATTATTAATCACTTTTTCAGGCTGGAACAAAGCTTGTTTGTGCCGTCTTGTCATTACCAGTCCCTTCTAAATCTTCAACTCCTTGTGGAGAATCCCTGAACTATGTGGGTAGTAGAGTCGTCCCTGATTACATTGAGCAGAGAATACTTCAGAAGATTCTTTTAGTTGGATATAATGGTTCTGGAACAAGTACTATATTTAAACAGGTGATTGATTTAATCTGAAATTATTTGTTGTTCTTATTCTTTGTATTCTGTTTGTGCGAAGATGCTTATCTATAGCAAATTCCGAAGCTGAATAAATTATTGATGTTTCAAGTTTCAAGAGATGGATCATATCGTCGCATCAACCTATGTGTTTCAACATGTACTCGATGCTGTAATAGCAAAAACCTTGGTGGTGTATAAATAATTACATTTCTTGCTTGGTTCTTAAAGTTTTAGTTTTCATGTTGACCTAAAATGAGAAAACAAGTTCTAGGTCAAGCTTTCTACCTTAAAGTTAAATGCAGTTGATATTGTTGAAGTATACTTGCTAAAAATTGTATTTTTGATCTAAATGGGTTTTTGAATTGATGTCTTGCATGCATATAAGCACACGTACTAGAAATGAGTAACTTGACTAGGATGGACTTCTTAGCCAACAAGTTTGTACCGAGTTTTCAGTTCTAAGTCGTATCTGGTATTTCAGAATATAGTTCTTATTCTCTGCCAAATATAAACCTTAATGATTCACATATGAATGTTTGTTCCAGGCCAAGATTCTATATAAAGCTGTCCCTTTCTTGGAGGATGAGCGTGAAAATATCAAATGTACCATACAGAGTAATGTGTACGGTTATCTTGGTATACTTCTTGAGGGCCGTGAGCGTTTTGAAGAGGAATGTTTGGATGGGATGAGGAAGCAATGTTCTTCCAGTCAAACAGATGCCAGTGGTACGATTTATATATTTTTATAACTTTTTCCATATCTTCTTTGACTTGATACATGTGTGCATAACCTCAGTTTATGTTGTTCAGAATGGGAAATTGAAATATATACAGGAATGGAACTAGATATCAATTTCTATAAGATATTTATATCAAAACAAGTTACAAAAGTTATGTAGGACTTGGTATTTGACAGAAGATTGTTAATTAATGTAACTTCTTACACTTCAGTTTTCCTTTGCATTGATTGATTAGCTATGTATATTATAATTACACTAGTCAGGATGGTTAGTCTGCATCGGACTTGGAGAGGGTTACATTCAGAATAACCATGTTGAAATTGATATATTGCTTATAGAATTTGTGTGCTGGTTAACAACAGGGAACAATGACAAAACTCTTTACTCCATTGGTCCGAGGCTGAAAGCATTCTCTGATTGGCTTCTCAAGACTATGGTGTCAGGCAATCTGGAAGCCATTTTTCCAGCTGCTACTCGTGAATATGCACCATTAGTTGAGGAATTGTGGAATGATTCAGCCATTCATGCCACGTACAAGCGCAGAAGTGAATTGGAAATGCTACCGAGTGTTGCTACTTATTTCTTAGAGAGGGTAAGTTCTGTGTCCTCTGTTAAACTCTTGAAAATTGTTTGCATGATACTCATGCGGGTCAATAGTAATCATAGTATTATTTTTTGCCTAATCTAGTCTTCTTTCCCTTTTCAGGCTGTTGACATACTAAGAATAGACTACGAGCCTACAGATCTAGACATTCTATATGCTGAAGGTGTCACTTCATCTAACGGGCTTGCTTGTGTGGACTTCTCATTTCCCAACTCAGAATCTGAAGATACCATCAATACGAGTGATCAGCATGACTCTTTGCTTAGGTATGTCCCCCTGTTTATTGCACATTGCAAATGGACCCGAGCTGCTTATTACTGTTAGTTTGTTATGAATATTAATTGTAACCAATAAATCTCACGTGCGGATAAGTATAGTAAACAATTTATGCAAGTAAATAGATTAGATGCTTGAAAAACTTAAGTTATTAAAGCTAACAGTGGTAACATAGATATATGCTGTTTGTTTCCGTATTCTGTCGAACACATTGAGTTGACGGCTAATTTTCACTTCTACGGGTCGCTGAGACATTATTCCCTTCTTGCTTTCGTGGGTTTGACTGTTCATTAACCTTTCTTTTATTTCATTGCTTCTCAGGTACCAACTTATTAGAGTTAATGCAAGAGGACTTGGAGAAAACTGCAAATGGTTGGAGATGTTTGAGGATGTAGGAATGGTCATCTTTTGCGTGTCCTTGAGCGACTACGATCAGTTCTCTGCCGATGGGAGTGGGTCTTTCAATAACAAAATGTTGCTGGCCAGGACTTTCTTTGAAAGCATCGTTACTCATCCGACCTTTGATCAGATGGACTTCCTCTTGATTCTAAACAAGTTTGATTTATTTGAGGATAAGGTAGAACGGGTACCATTAAATCAGTGCGAGTGGTTCGAAGATTTTCGTCCAGTGATTAGTCGTCATCGCTTGAGTAGCAACACGAGCAGCAACAACATTAACAGCAGCCCCTCATTGGGTCATTTAGGATCTCACTACATTGCAGCAAAGTTCAAGAGGCTCTATTCTTCTCTAACCGGGAAGAAATTGTACGTTTCGGTGGTGAAGGGACTGCAGCCCGATAGCGTCGATGCAGCTCTTAAATATTCGAGGGAGATTTTAAAATGGGACGAAGAGCGGGCCAATTTTAGCTTTGATTACTCGGTCTATAGCACCGAAGCGAACTCCTTTTCACATTGATGTCAAAACCGAAAAGACAGGCTTGTAAATCCAGTTATACTTTTGTGTGACATTGATCAATTCCACTGTATATGTAATGGTTTGTATATGAGCAATAGAAAGATGGTTGCCTTTCACCTGCCTTGCAGCTTCAACACTTTCAAGTGAGGAGAAAAAAAATTGATAAATAACCAATACAGATGTGATTTTGTTCTTCTTTTCGCGCTTCCCCCGCCCTACATCTAATACACAAATCGATTGAGTTACGATTGAGTTTCTGTGTAATCCCCAAAATTCTCCATACCACGAAGGAGAAACCACCGAAGGCCAAGAAAGGGAGAAAAATCAAGGATCTATGATATACAGAATCTTCAGTCATCCACAAAACTGTATCGAATCTGTTCTTGCACGCTCAATAATATATTTTTAGCAGCCCAACCCAATGTCACAATTTGCTCGGTCAACACGTTCATATCGCCTTGTGCACGGCGCTTGCACTCCTCAACCAATTTAGACCACTTCTTCGGAGCCGAGTCTAATACCATGTTCTCCCACCTATGCTTATTGATAAGAACGGCTTTGCGGATATAGCATGCCTACACAGCAAATTATCACACAAATGACAAAACATGAGGAGCCAGAAACCGTTTAATGGTGCAAGCAACACGCCAAGTTAATAATGATTCATAAGTATTTTTTCCCCTACAATAAAATTTATTTTACCTGCAACAAACCCATGATAATGTCTGCAGTTCCAGCTCCTTCCCGTAAACAAAGAAGGATGCCCGGCTAGAGTTCACCAGAGAAAGAAAAGATAACTATAGAGTATGATACATAAGCACACGATACCTAGGTTGAACATCTATTAATAATTTAATATACTTACTTGCTTAGTCCTTCGAATTCTTGTGTACAAGATCTCCATGGATATGAAGTAGTAGTCCTCAGCACTTGTAGATCGTATTGCCATCATGGATAACTCAGGGATCTGATTCTTGGGATCCAAGTACCCTATTCTGATAGGCCATAATCCTTTGTCTGATTCAAACCTCAGTCATTTGATTTAAGCGTATATGTGCTTATATAAAACACTGAAACAAGGCGATGAGAAATGCATGTGAAAGATCTAACCTTTGCTCCGTAGGAAATCAATTCCTTCCTCTTTACTTACTTCTGCAGGTGCAGGAACATAACCTAACTCAATCCAATTATTTAGTAGAATTTCAAGTCTATCCTGAACACAAGAACCGTACAAAAATGAGACGATGAAATTACGGCATTTATCAGGAAATTTCACTTCCTTAGCCCTCTGAAAAGGGTAATGACACATATACATCAGAATTGCTGTCATAGGAAAATTCCCCAGTGTGGGATGCTAAAGGAGAAAATGCTTACTCACCTTAGTTAATGTTTGTAAATGGACATGTTTAAGCCCTTGATATATTCCCAAAAGGTCAATGGCTGAGAAAATGGGGTATACAAGAAAGGGTAAGACTGTTTGCAACCTGGCACGTCAATCACAAGTCAGAAAAGCATGCGAAGAAAAAGAATCAATAATCATAACAGTGAAGACATCAAATAAGAAGAAAAGTGAAGTAAATTAAAGATGATTAGTTCCAGATATAGAAGTTGGATAGAGAACCTTTGGTTGTTCTTAGACAACATATTTAACAGTGCAGCGAGCAAAAGTCCAAGGTTATCAAAGCACACCGTTTGAATCTGAAAACCAACGCAACAGTCGAAATATGTTTTGTTTCAATGTTCAAGTATATGAAAGATAACTAATAGGGACTTATTTGTAGGAAAGATCATAGTCTACCTGTGCTTTTGCAGAAACTTCACCAAGGTTATCTGCTATTGCAAAGCTTCGATGAACAGCAGACTGTGTACACAGAAGAGGAACACTGACACTCAAAACGAGAAGGCGCTAAAACCAAGCCTCATAAAAGTAAGCAAGAAAAAGTGTTTCAGTTCTTACACCAGTCGCTAGATAGCAAGCCAAGCTTATTTGTTTTGCCATGTTGGCTAAGGATGCGAGAACCAAGAAGTATTGAGGAAATACAGGTGTCAACAACTCAACTCCAATGCTCAAAGTAAATAACACCGATGTTGAAAACCGAACTCTCTTCAAATGAGAAAAAGACAAAATCAATGATGTATTGTAGCTCATAACATCACACTCTAAAGCATAAGCACTCAATATCCACAGTACTTTGGGACTAGTGGTTACTTTTGTTTCAAACACCAAAATACCGATATAGTAACTACAACAACCTCAATTAAAGAAATTCAGTTCCATAACAGAAGTAGAAGCCTTACCTTCAAATTAGTATCAAAAGCAGATGCCAGACTAGCAGTGTAGATGCACCTACTCAGCCGTCCAAGTCCATCCTTCAAGACCCAATTAAGGGCAGCAGCTGCTGGAAGCGAATGAGAGAATCCAATCCCGATAGCCCGAAACATTGCCTAACATGAATGCATCCCCACGTATAACTAACCATATACACCAAAATTTCATTTATAACTTCTTTCAAAAGGAGACATTGCCTAAAATCTTTTATGATTCTACTTCCGGGGATCATAACACAAAACTATTTCACATATTCTTTCTGTATATTAGTACTCCTGTTAAATCATCATTCGGAAAATAAGTTATACAACAAAAGCATTGAGCTTGTCATATTTCATCAAATTTCAATCAATTATTCGAAAAAACGAGGCGCTTTTATCACATAAATTTGTACCTGAGTGGCAAGGACCTGTAGCGCCGAGCTGAAAACCCGGTGCAAGAACTTCCATTTCACATAATCCATATAATTTCCACTAACTTGCTTAGGAATAAAGAAATCCCTAACAGCCAAACTACACATTCTATACAGTTTTCGGAACCCATCATCGAAATTGAAACTAAACGACGCCGCACCGCCATCTACACCAACTAACCGCAAACAATTACCATCCCACAAGTACCTAGAAACCCTACCTGACCTCCGAATCACCACCGGAAGCCGACCCGGCTTGGCGGGCCCTGGTTCTTTGCCAAGGCTTTCTTCTGGCTCGTACCCAATTGAAGTTCTTAGCGAATTGGTAATGGTCGGAGCTTTGAAGCAGGTTTTGAGCTTCGTGGGGACTGGTCTCTGAGCTGCGAATTGGGTTTCGTTGATTTTCCATGGAAGCTGAAACTGGTGGGAGCTGGAGGTCGTGTAGAAGGCAGATTGCATGAGAATTGAACCGTGAAAAATTAGGGTTTCTAATTAATTGGGGCTAATTTTCGCGCCAAGTGATGGGGTGTTTACAGTGGTGAGGGTTTAGGGCTTTGGAGCTCTTAACAGAGCCAGTTAAAAGCTGATGGATTAGATAACGGCGAGAAGTTGTACATTGCAACAGAGGAAACATATATAAATTCTTTTCCTTTTTTTTTTTTTCTAAAAATAAAGGGTTGAGAGATAATATTCCAATTTCACAAAAGGCAGCCAGCCACGACTTAACTTTTTTTTTTTTTTTAAATTAAAGAAAAAAAAAATTATAAGAACCAAAAATGTATTTTGAAAAGTTATATAAACTTTTTAGGAGATTGGTATGATGAGAAAATAATTGAAATAATTAATTTTGAGGTAAAAGCTTCGTGTTCATGTCGTCAAGTGGTCCAAGATATTAATGGTTAAATTTGCACAATAAGAATCCAAGTAAATAAGGCTGCAAGTGTGAATTGCAGTTGGGTTAAAACTCAAATTTTAGACATTAAACACTCCAAAACTTCTTTAATTATTGGGCTAAAAAAAATTTAGGGATTAAAACTTAATTTTGGGGTCAGATTCCGCCTAAAATATAAGCCAAGGATAGTGGTGGGCCCCACTTTTGCCCGGAACGCACAACCAAAGTTCATGTGTAGCACTTGGACACACGTCACGCTGACCCACACTGCAAAGGCAACAAGGCAGTCAACACTAAGACCTAGCGGCTAACGCTTGTCTGCTACTTGTGCCACCCCCAACGACTATTTTTTCTGATCGAACGACCCACATGATTGGACCATTGGATTCAGATTCTTTTTTTTTTTAAATGTAATTATAAGTACATTATATCTAACGGCTGAGATCAAATATGAGATAGGTTTAATGAGTTCTTATCTCTCCTCTCCGACGTAGTTTGCCTTTCAACTCCGACTTTTTATCTTTCCTGTCCTACGTCGACTGCCTCTCCCGACGATTTCTTACCTCTGCGCCTTACAAAACTTTCGAAATCAGAGGTGAGAAAAAAGAGTTTCGGTAGTATGGGAGCAGGGTTTTGAGGTCATTTGACATGAAGAGGCTTTTAAAGACCCACCCAAGCTGCCTCTATTGGATTAGATGAAGAAAGGAAGCTTTTGAAGACTTTCAAAGCTTCAAACTTTTCATATTTTTTATGAAAAAAAAGAGTAACGGTGAGACCAATGACGGAGCTAGAAACTTTCTTATAGCGGGGCGTCTAACTTCCATTTATACTTGAGAAAAAAATTCATGATAGTATAATGTCTTCAATAATTTTATTGGCTTTTTTTTCTTCTCAAATTTCATTAAGCCAACTTGTAGACATTTTCTTCACAGTGATCGCTTATTATTATACATATGATTTTAAAATTTCAACTGATCAGTTGAAGGAACATGAATAATATGCCAAATATGTTACTGAAGACATACCTTATTATTTCTAATATTTTATTTTAATGTGCACGTGTTCGGTGAGATTTGAACGAATGAATTCTTCCTCTAATAGGATATAGACTAAGTGTTATTAGACCAAACGCTCTCATAAGTACTCTTCTTGATTTTGTGGAAACGGAAACAAATTTAACGAATGAAGTTTACTAATAAGATTCATGAACTCATTACCAGTTGTTCATGCATGCATGCTTAATTAATTAATTAATTATAATGGACGAATGTGGTAACATATATACTGTACATCTTACCCTAGATCCCAATTCAATAAATATGTAAAGAGATTTTTTCTTATAAATATAAACAAGAACACCTCCCTCGCATATGCATCTTATTTAAAATCAACAGAGACATATATAAAAACATGAAGAGCCTCCGCGTCTTTTCCATCCTTGTGGTTGTTCTCATCTTCAGTACTATTGGTAAATGCTTCTTCATCCATTAGTTTTTATGTTCTTTTCTTGCCTTTACATGTTAAACATTGACGTTACATTCTGTTGTCAGACTGTTTAACAATATAATTAAGAATCGGTTTGACAATATAAAAATGAATAGGGACATGCAGATGCAGTTATATTATTAATCAAACATTTATGATTTATATTAATGTGCACGTGTGGTTAGCACTTGCAGGAGATGGGGTTGTGGCGAGAAAATATACAGGTCATGCTTGCGGGAGAATAGAGAAGATGCCTAATAATTGTCGAGATAAGACATGCAAAGACTTGTGTGTACAAAAATATGCCAGGGAAGTTGGTACTTTTGCTAATGGCTTTTGCAGTGGCGCAGATAAATGTGTTTGTCTTTTCCCCTGTTAGAAATTTGATGATTAACCATCATAACTATATATAATAAGGTTGATATAGCACAAATCTTTTTTACTTTTCACACACTATTTTTAATTTCAGCTATCAGATCAAATGAGTTGAAGAAGATTTAAGGCCAGAAATTAACAATGAATGTGTGAGAAGTAAAAAAGAGTGTGTGAATAGTACAACCCTTAAAAAATTGTCAAAGACCACTTGAGTTGGTTTAATATTAGTAAGGAAGTACTGTTTCCAAATACTAATAGAAAGAAAAGAGCCACCACATTTGCCTATATATCTTCAAATTTGTAAACTTATACTCTTTCTTATTGTATTATCTTCACAATTAGTATTTAAAGAAAGTTAAGGTTTCACCATAAAACTAATTGACAATATGAGGAGTAGTCTAATTATTTATAAGCACATGCAACGTCTTTCCTCCAATCAATGTGAGATTTATTTTCAACACGCCCCCTCACGTGTGAAGGATTTTTAAGCCTAACACGTAAACAACACAAAGGGATGACGTGGAGCACATGTGGCCGTTGGGGTTCATACGTGGGACAACCTGTTCTGATAATATGAAGAAAGTTGTGGTTCCACCATAAAACCAATTGGTAATATGAGGAGTAGCCCAATTACTTATAAGCACATGCAAAGTCTCTTTTTCCATCAATGTGAGATTCATTCTCAACAGTATTATTAATAACTAAAGATTCAATCCGCTCGAGGGACTCAGATTTACTTTTACTAGGAAAAATTGATAATAACTATTGATACCAAAAGTAAATTACTTACCAACTGATTGGAGAAGTCATCTACAAGAACCTTAAAAAGGAGGGTTTTCTTCAGTTTGGCTGCAATGATACTTATCATATAGTAATACAACCAATGAACGGCTTAGATCATTACATGATACAATCTTTTTTAAACTTAAAATGATCTAAGCCGTTCATTGGTCTTATTATTACATGACACGTATCATTGCAGAAATTTCGGATTTTCTTCTTCTTCAGAAGCGTATTGCCATGGGGATAGGTGTAGTTGTGTCCCAATGAGTAACTTTCTTTGGTCAATTATCTCCAACAAAAACAAAACTCAATTATTTTTTGCCGTGGTTATTTTTTGACATTTTGTTTGCAGAAATAATATTTTTTAAGTAACGATTGTTCATATATCAACGACCACAAAAATAGATCATTTCAGCTAATTGCCCTCATTTTTTTTAGCACAAACAATATTTTCCAATAATCTACATTAAGAGATATGAGAAGAATTTGAACCTTAAACACAATAGGTCTCTCTAATATATGCAAACCCATCAATAAAGTAGGTTCCACCTCTATTAGAGAAGCGGTTCACATGTAATCTACAAAATGTGGTATCTCAAACATTTTCCGTTCTCCACTAGACTATCGCTTCAATGGAAATTGACCCCATGCCCTATTTTTTAAAATTTCTTTTTAGAAAATTAAGGACCTAAACCTTTTAAAAATAATTTTATAAATGCGAATAATTGTTACAAAATCCGATGGCTAGACGAGAGACTGCTAGGATAGGAGTCTGATTGCTCTAATCCAACCCAATCCACTTAATTATTTTTGCTCAATAAGATTAGTTTGGATACAAAAACTTGAAACCCCAATTTAATTGGATTGGTGTTGTATAATAGTTATCAAAAACAAAAAAATAAAACTCATTTCATTAAATCATTTTATTTGCATGAACAAAAAACTGAAAAATTGCACCTTTGCACTGAGAAACTTCAACCAAATAGTGTTATCATGTCCACCCACTTGTCCATTTTTCCGACCTACCTTATATTGATTTGTCATCGATACGACATGATTTAGTTGTGGGATGATTGAAGAGCAAACGACTTGGCAGGCACAATCTCTCTAACCTGAAGAGTGGCAATATGTCCCTTCTGTTCAATGAAATACTTGACCATATCCAAATTAAGTGGTTAATATGGTACATCGTTTCCATAGCATAATATTGTTTCAGAAGAGCCGGTTAAAATGTGGTAAATAACAACAAAAGACACAATATACACAGGCAACTGCCCTTGTAGTACTTGTGCTTGCCCTTCGTTTGCAGGAGAAGCATATATATCATGGGAAGAAGCTTCATCTATTATACTTCTATCTTGATTTCGTGACTTGAATTGATCCTCCGCTGTGATTCGTCTTCTGCAAAACGAAAAGAAGAAACAATAAGACATGCCTATGTTATGCAGAGGGAAGATATAATGGAGCAGAAATTCACAACGTAACAGATTGCTTACCTGGTGACAAGGTGGAATTCGAAGCTCCTGTCTTGCGGTGAAGGACAACTTCAAACAAAAACTCAATCTTGTTAATCAAGACAAAGACACACACATCACCTATTTCTAAATTATTGTTTTTCACAAATGCCATCCAACCACCAATGAATCTGCAGCGTCCAGCTTCATCAAATCCCAATTTAACAGGCCAAGTTCTCCCATCAGAAAACCGAAGGGTAGCATCAGAAGGCCTCTCGGTGAGATGTGCCTTGACAAATGTACCTGGCAAAGCCTGAAAAAAGAAAAGCTGGAAAGAGTCGAAAGACTAATAAATTTACTGAAAGAATATGTATGATTTAATTTTCTCTGTTACATGTACAAAATTACAAATAGAGGCGAGCTTATTTTGATGGCCTAGCAGGGTTGCTAGCTTACCAGATAAGCATAATGGATATATGAGAACCGCAATGGAACCTTAAAAAAAGGGTTTTGAGATTCAAAACCATTGCCTCTCTGAAGAGCAATAGTTCTTGTTGCCCTTGGATGCATCAATAATTCAGATTCACTGTCATCAGTTACTTCATCTTTGATTTGAATGTTGGCACGACTAGTCCCAGTTCCATGAGCTGAGCCTTTTCGGCCTTGGTTATCTACATTCTGCTTTCCATGATTTCTTGGTGTCTTTCTGTGAACTGCATTGCCATGTGCCTCTTCGCGATGTCTCTCCCTCTTCCTAATAGCCGTCACAAACTCTTTTTTGCATCCATTTCTTCCATATACGTCAACATAGAATCCCAATTTTTCATAAAATCGAAAAACTAGGAACTCACAAAGCTTTAAACCATTGTCATGCACAAATTCCTTCCAACCCTTTTGGAAAAAGAACCTGTCATTAATCTTTTCCAGATTAACAGGCCAAGTTCCACCTGTGGTCTGAAGATGGGACTCCTGAGGTACCTTTCCATCAAAATGCACGAGAAAAGCTGGCGGGATTTGCTGTAATGAAAGTGCTCAGGATGCAGATATAAATTAATTTTATGAGCCAATCCACAACATATAATTTACATCAATATATACCAGCATACATAGCAAACAACTTTTATATCGAAAAATTAAAGGGACAACTAAACAGGGGTGTGCAGAAGGAGAAAGGGTGTGCGGAAGTAATTTCCTGAAATCTACACAAGGAGGTATGGTAGATATGGGATGTCATGTACATATTTATCAGAAATATGCAGAAATTTATGCCCCGATCCTTAATTATTTTACGGATTCAATGGAATTTATAGTTTTTCACTGAGCACGTGGAATTTAAGGGACTTTGAAGCGGATTAAGACCACATTGCTAATAATTAGACTCCAAAAGACAGTATAAACCAAAACAAAGGGTAATCTATAAATAGAACAAAAATGCATAAACCCAATTGGGAAAACCACATCAAAACAAAGCAACAGTCACATAAATACAAACATCAAAATTTTTGTGTGGTCCTTCCATAACATGCAAACTTATCTCTCTCTCTCTCTCTCTCTCTCTCTCTCTCTCTCTCTATATATATATATATATATATGTCAGTACAACATAAAACTTCAGTACTCTAAATACTGTGGATTCAAACTCAGGTTTGAATCATGGGAACTACTTAGATAATCCACTGTGATAAAACAATTTTCTTTTCATTTGCAGTAATTAATTAAAGGCATTTTCTTTTCTGTTTTTATTTTATGTGAAGTGTAAAGCTGGAGACTTACCAACTGGGTGGAGAAGTCGTCTACAAGAACCTTGAAAAAGGTGGGTGCTCTTACTGCGCTTGATCTTGCCGTCACCATTTTCTTCTTCTTTCTTTTCCCCTTATCTTCTTCCTCTTCAGCTCCTCTTCTGAACGGAGGAATGGTCAGAAACTCAGAACACTGTCTTTGGTGTTGAGCATTCCAAGGAATATATGTGTTATATACGGGACGAGATCTGCTGTTTCCAAATTTTCTCTGCCCATCCTCTGCCCGCATTGTGGCTGTGACATGTGTCCCAGGACTTCACAACCACTTAACTCTGTTAGTTTTTAGTGAAATAAGAAACAAAAAATCAAAATCAAAAGCCCCAACCCCCACCCACCATTTCCGTCAGCCACCCCAGCTCCGGCGATAGCAAACCACATGCGGCTGCCGTTGGAGGAGTCTTCGATGGAAGCAGAGGAGGGCGGAGGAGGAGACGACGGCGGTGATGGAGGTGGAGTTCCGGATCATGGAGACGGAGGTGCGGTAGAGGAAGAATCAAAGGGGTTTGAGGGAGGATATTTCTTGGCAGAGGTGGTGGAGGGAGCGGAGGGTCTGGTCCGAGAGCTGCGTCGACACGAATGCCCCAGCCGAGGATACCCCTCATGCTCTCTTATTATATACCCAATTCTCTCATCTTCGAGATTTGCATACCTTCCATAATTTCCTCCGACGGAGATCTGAGATTTACCCCAAAAATTTCTGAGCTTTAGCCATTGATTTAGCCAAAATAGACAAAAAAATTGAAGGGCCGCGCGAAGCCGTAGTTCCGATGCCGCCTCTTTCCGATCCCCACACACTCATTTTTCAAAGCTTCTTCTGGGGTTTTTTATTTTTTATTTTTTATTTCACTTAAAACTAACAGAGTTAAGTGGTGGTGAAGTCACTTAAAACTAACAGAGTAAATTTGGGAACAGCAGATCTCGTCCCGTTATATATACCTTTTTTTTATTACTTTATTAATATTTCTTTTCTAGAGGTGGACACTTATTTAATAGGAGCAGATGTGTTGGAATTACGATGTGTTTATTAACTAAGAATCAGATAAAACAAGAATCACAGTGAGAAAGAATCAAAGTAAGTAAGAATCGGGGTAAGTAAGAATTAGCGTAAGTTATTTCTATTGAGCTATTTACTAATTATCATGAATCAAAATCAAAATAAAGTTTATTCCCATTAAAACTGTTTACAATTGTCCAGAATCGGAATCAAATTTAGTTTGATTACCAAAAATACCCTTGTATATAATAATTCTATTTTATTACCTATTGCCAATAAATATATAGTTTTTATAGATTTTTTTTTATGAATGTGTTTTTACATTTAAAACTAAACTCCTTATCCAAACAAATAAAAATTAAAAAAAAAGGGAAAAGTCTTAGGTGGTATAGACCATTGAATGGTTCGGCCATTGAATGGCCCCAGATTAATTTGCGGTGGGCCCTAAATAAATCTTGAACTATTCAATGGCCGGACCATTGAATGATACGTACCACCCAAGTTTGACCCAAAAAAACGTGTAAAAGATAAAAATAGGAAAGGGACCAGCCTAGAAAACATAGACGAGAAAGTGTTGAGGTTTTGCAGCTGCACAGCTTCCTAGCACCCATCAATCTCAGATCTCTTCTCCCTCAACAAAAAATAGCTCAGCAAACCATCATACGTGAAAAAACACCGACATTCGTTTTCTCCTCCTCCTCCTCCTCCTTCTCTTTCTCTCCCAGCAAACCCATCATCGTTCCCAAATTCAAAATCAGATATGCAAGTTCAGTTTGAAAGGAACTAGACGGAATTTTGTAGCAGAGGCAGAAAGTTGAGGAGGTGAAGGAAGGAACTAGATGGAATTTTGCAGCAGAGGCAGAGAATTAAGGATGTGAATGAAAGAACTCGATGGAATTTTGTAGCAGAGGCAGAAAATATATATGGGTAATTTGGGTACAAAAAATTTGATTCCAATTCAGCCTTCCCCAATCCAACCTCCCCCTTTCGGATTTCGATTCCCTCAATATCAAGAATCGAACTCCTAAATTTATGTGGGACCCGCATTATTATTCATTCCACTTGGTTTGGTAAACAACAGAGTAATTCGGAATGGGAAAGACTCCCATTCTACCCATTCCGTTTCCACGTAAGTAAACACGCCCTTAGAGCATCTCTAACAAAAAATTTAAATTTTTGTTAAACTAGCAAATTAATAGTGTCAAAAAATTATTTTCGCTACAAATAATGCTAGGGAGATCATATATTTAAACCATATTTTGTAAACCATATGATGTGGTTGTTGATGATTAGATTATTACTTAAGTTTTGATTAACGTGCTTATTTTTTATTAGTGACACATGATTTACAAATATGGTCTAAAAAAATAGTCTACCTAGCATTACCCTTTTGGCTACTAAGTTGAACCTTTTATCTCCAACAACACTCTATTTTAACAAAATTTGAATATTTTATTATTACCAATTCAAACTTAACTCACTCATTTTCTAAAACAACATTTTTTTCTTTTCCTTTTCTCCTTGCTCAAGGGTCCACCCTTGAGTTTTATTATTTTTTTAATAGTTAGCAAGTGAACAGTTGTACTCTAATTTAAAGAGTGACTGTTTATTTTGCTAAAATAGAGACTTTTTAACAACATCTCTTGGAGATGAATTTTTTAATTTTGGCTCTTTAAAATAGAGTAAATGGTTGTTTTACAACATCTCTTGAAGATGCTCTTAAGAAGTGTTGGCATGACCCAAAAAAAAAATGCAGTCCAAATGAAAAAACTTATTTCGTATTTTATGAAAGAAGTTGAGATTTCAACATAAAATTAATTGGCAATATAGAGGGTAGTTCAATAACTTATAAGCACATACAATGTCTTTTTTTTCTTCGATGTGAAATTCATACTCTCAACGCTTACCTCACATGAGGTGAATTTTCAAGACTAATATGTGAACAACACAAATCGAGTGACGTGGAACACGTGTGGCCGTTGGGCTTCACACGTGGGACAACATACTATGATAGTATAAAGTTTAGATTCTACCATAAAACCAATTGACAATACAAAGAGTATCACAACCACTTATAATCACATGCAACGTTCTTTCTTTTTCAGATGTGGGATGGATTCATACTCTCAACATTTTATCCTTCTAAAAATAATGCTCACGTGTCTTTAAGAAACACATGATGCTTTGAGAAATCTTATTTTGTACTTAATTTGATCACATTTACTAACATATTGTTCACTTTTTATTTTGTACTTAAAATAAGAAGTGAACTTCAATGGTACGTACTGTTGAATGGTTTAAGATTCATTTGGAGCCCATCACAAATTAATCTGGGACTATTCAATAGTCCGACTATTGAATAATACATACCACCCAAAATTTTTCCGCTCTAAAACAACATTGTATACTTTAAATAGTCAACCCCATTAATAAATGGGGCAAAGGTAAAACATATTAAGCATAAATGAGGTATTTTCTAGGTGTCTCTTCATCCTGCATAAAGAATTTTTGGCAAAATTTATCGTTTTTATATGGGTTCTAAGCAATCATCAATTTTTTTTTTTAATACAAGTGATATCTCTACCGTAAACTAGTTTTAAGGAGAGGAAGAGGGTTTGAACCCATAACGCGATGAGTTGAAAATGAAGGTCTTAACCACTATAACAATCCACCACTTGGAAACAATCATCGCTTTGAGCTTAGACTTTATATTTTTCAGTCTCTAATTGGCTAAATTCAAAATTTGATGCTTCAAACCATAATTCAAATCTCTAAAACATCATTATACACCTTCTATAATCAACTATGTTAATAAATAGGGTCACAAGTGAAGGAAATTAAGTATACATGAGGTTTTCTCCAGGCACCCTCATCCATCATGCACATATTATTTATCTTGCATATAGAATTTTTGGGCAAAGTTCGGCGCTTTTAAATGATATCAAAATTTACACAAATTGAGCATAAGTGAATTTTTCTAGGCGCCATTATCCCTCCTTCACAGATTATTTATGGTTAAAGTTTATCGTTTTTAATAGAATCAAATTGAAAAAAAATTGAGTATGACCAAGTTGACAACAATTGAGCATAAATGAGTATAAATAAAGTTTTCTCTTGGATTTTTTTTAGCTTTTTGTTTTGGTCTAAAATTTTTATGTCAATGTTACACAAGATATGAGAGATGATGCTATATTGAAATGAATTGTTCACTGAACTTCATGGTATCGAAATTAAAGAAGTACTATCTCACTGTTAAATGGGTTAATATGGTACATTGCAACATAATGTTCTTTCAAAAGGCCAGTTAACAGAGGACAAAACATGCATAAGCAACTTGCTTAGGGTTTAGGGTTTTCTTGTAGTACTCATGTTTGGACTTGTTTTATTTGGAGGCCTTCACTGCCTTCTTTTGCAGGAGAAGAATCTTCATCTATGAGGCTTCTCCCTTAATTTCTCGATTTCCATTGATCCTCCCCTGTCGTTTACCTTCCTCGAACCAAAACCGAAAGAACAAACGATGTCTAAGTTATGCACAAGGCAGGCCTAGTGAAGAACACTCACAACATAACAAATTGCTTACCTGGTGACAAGGCGCAATTCGAAACTTGTGCCTTGCGGTAAATGACAGCTTCAAACAGAAACTCAACCTTGTTAACCAACACAAAGACACACTCATCACCAACTTCCAAATTATTGTCTCGCCTAAATGCCGGCCAACCACTAAAGATTCTGCCTTCCCATTTATATACCATTTTGACAGGCCAAGTTCTCCCATCCGAAACTCGAAAGGTAAGGTTACTAGGGCGGTCCGCGAGATGTGTCTTGACAAACTTACTTGGCACACACTGGAAGAGGAAAATAAAAAAAAGAAAAGCATGAAAGACAATAATAAAATTCATGGTGAGAATATATGTATCTATGATTTAGTTTGTTCTGTGGAAGTATCATTGCTTAATTCTATTCGCACAAACATGTATAATAGAAGTTAGAACTCAGCAGAATTTGTGATGGGCCAGCAGGGTTTTCTATAGTAATCTTACCATATAACCTCGACTGATAGACGAGTTCTGCATTGCAACCTTGAAAAAAGGGTTTTCAGAATTGAAACCTTTGGCTGTCTGGAGTGGAATCTCTTCTCGAAACAAAAAAGAAAGAACAAAAGATGTGTAGGTTATACAGAGGGCAGGCAGAGCAGAAATTGACAAAACTAACAGATTACTTACCTGGTGACAAGATGTGATTTGCAGCTTCTGCCTTGCGGTGGATGACAGCTTCAAATAAAAACTTAGTCTTGTTAATCAAAACAAAGACGCATACATCGCCAAATTTTAAGTCATTGTCTCGCACAAATGCGCTCCAACCACCTAACATTTGGGTTTGGCAGGCTTTAGTTTGAAATCCCACTTTCACAGGCCAAGTTCTCCCATCCGAAACCCGAAGGGTAACGATACTAGGCTTCTCAGTGAGATGTGCATTGGCAAACTTAGCTGGAAAAGCCTGCAAAAGAACAAAAAAGAACGGAAGTTGCAATTTGCAGGGTTTTCTTCCTAAAAGTATAATCTCTAAATTCTTTCCATACAGACATGTATAAATAGAAGTTAGCACAAGTTGCAGGGTTATCTCCATAGAGAAGCTTACCGAATAACACCTATGAATATACGAGTCCCGCATTACTACCTTGAAAAAAGGGTTTTCAGATTCAAAACCATTGTCTCTCTGAAGGGCAAAAGCTTTCCCAGTACTTGTAGCCAACGGATGCATCGATTTTTCAGAATCAGTATCATCAGTTGTTTCATCTTTGATGTGAATAATTATTTGACTAGTCCTAGTTCCATAAGCTGAGACTTGTAGGCCTTGGTTATCTACATTCTGCTTTCCATGATTTGTCGGCATCTTTCTGTGAATTACTAACTCTTTTTTGCAGCAATCTCTTCCATATATGTCAACATAGAATCTCAAATTTTGAGCATATCGAAAAACCAGAAATTCACAAAGCTTTAAACCATTGTCATGCACAAATTTCTTCCAACCCTTCTGGAAAAAGAACCGGTCATTAACTTTTTCCAAATTAACACACCAAGTTCCAGCTGAGGTTCGAAGGTGAAACTCAGCTGGAAACTGCTGAGGTACCTTTCCATCAAAATGCGTGAGAAAAGCCGGCGGGATTTGCTGTAACGAAAGATTAGGATGTAGGTAATCAATCTAAAATGTATACATTTAAAACCAGAAAGTATTGCAAACAAAAGCAAAAAGCTATGTACATATATTATCACAAAGAGAAATTTATGCTCTAATAGTGACAATGAAATCCATATGAAGAAAAGGGGGATTTCTTAGCATAAACAATTCAGTAACTTTACTAGTTACAGATTCTTGGATTTTATTCTGCCTTCATTGAGGAGGTAGGGTTTAAAGCGTTCATGCATATCTAAGACACCTCTCACAAAAGGATGAGACCTAATAGCTGACGTTGTCAAGCAGCTCAAACAGCTCTACCAAAGTTTATCTCGGGGTTTAAGGGACTCGAGAGGTTTAAGACCCCTTTACATAAACTAATAATTAGACTCCAAAAAACAAAACATCAACATAAAAGGCGATTAATTACAAATTACATTAAATAAAACAACAGTCACATAAATACACCATTAAAGCATGAAAGGGATTTTTCTCTCTTACGCGAAGCACAAAGAGGAGGTAGACTTACCAACTGGTGAGAGAATTCACCTAAAAGAACCTTGAAAAAGGAGGGTCTTCTTTTTGATCTTCTTGCCATCTCGAATTTTCGTTTTTTCTCTGCTTTGTCTTCTGAAAACGGAGGAATAGAGGTCTCGACTGGAGAGAAAAAGTGTTCTCCTCTTTTTTCTTTTGGTGAAGGAGAAACTTATTATTTTGCGTACTAAAAAAGTTAACCTTTCGGTTTTTCTTATTGGAAAACGTATTATAACAGGATAATACCCAATTGGACAATACTTGGGTACTCACTAGTGAGTACCCTATATACTCACTTTTTGATTTGGTCCAATTAAAAGATGACATGTGTTCTTTATGTTTAAAAGCCCAAGAAAAATTAAATAGCATATATTTTATTTTTTAAAACAATAAAATATGTGTTAAAATATTATTGGGCTAAATCATTAAAGTGAGTATATGGGGTACTCACTAGTGAGTACCTAAGTATTATCCTACCCAATTTGCTAATTATGTTACGTGAACCACTAAATTTAAAACACATGTCAAATGAAAGCCTCTCCCAAACTCTACTATCTTGCTAACAAAACACACCAATTCTTCTATTTACTAGTATCCAAACATCCATCTTCTCTCTCACCAAGAACACTAACAACATATGAAACACCCATGTAGACCAGCCACCTCCATCCCCTTCGTCCCAAAGAGTCGATCCATGAGAGTTTGAAGGAATCTACATAAAACAAATGGTGAATTTGGGATGGGCTTGGATCATACCCGGAAAACCCATTTTCTTCTTAAAATTTGGAGATGAATGAGGAAGAGGAGAGGTGGAGATGGCAGAGCGGCGATGGCTTCGGGGAGGAAGGATAGGTGGTGGCGGAGCTGCAATGGTTTCGTGAAGAGTAGGTGGCGGCTGCCATGGCTTTGGGGAGTAAGGGGAAGGAGCAGAGCTGTCAGGGGTTCAGGATGAAGGGGAGGGGGTGGACTAATTATGACTGATAATGGTGTAATTTAATATCTAACCACGTCAATTGTAGAGAATCGACGCATTTTGGTCAGTCAATCCTACTGAAGATGTTATGAGTCATGAGATGCAATAGGTATGTTTTGGAGAACCATAATATCTAAGAAATTCTTTTTTGGAAAAGTTTATTTGAGGAAGTTAGAGATTAGTTTGCTATAGCTTCAAGTTATAGAGAAACCTTCACTCTATCGCTTCTTGTAAAAAAAAAAAATTTATAGAGAAACCTTAGGTCACTAGGACTTTTAATTAAACTAAGAAAATAACAAAAAAATCAAAATTACCAAAAAATGCTAAAAAGATTAATCAACGTCATGAAAAGTTTACTTTAAGAACTTGATCATTTATCTCAAATTCTCAATGTTCTAAAAGATGCGTTATGCATACATATATTTTTCTTGAAGTATTTTGCTTCGCACGTGCAGAACAGAGACACAAAATAATTCAGTCGATGACTTGTAAGCCAAGCAACTTCATAATTCCCCCCGTCTATCAGATTATAGGAGTAGGCTACGGTGCTCACAAGTATTGGATGCTCACACTGATCTCACCGTTAAAAGGAGGGAGGAGGGAGGAGAGAGGGGGGGAAGAAGGGTGAGATCGGTGTGAGCATCCAATACTTGCGAGCACTGTAGCCAGTCCCCAGATTATAGGCCGAAAAGTTGAAGTTTCTTCTACTAGTCTAATGGGACTCTTGGAAAGATGTCAATAACTGGCTGCTACTGCATAAAATATTTATAGTTGAAGTTCAAATTCAAAAAAGCAAAAGAGAGTGTTAAATTGGTGACATTCCAAGCTGATCAAAACAACAATAAAGGAGTAATATAGAAGCAAGTTTGGGATCCGTTTTTTATGTTCGGAACATCTATAAAAATTGCAGGCCTCCTCTGCCATCAGTATTCAGCTTCATTTACTTCATCCATTGAATTGATCCTTGGATGTCGATTGTCTTCTCTCAAAACAAAAAAGGAAAGAGCAAGACGTGTGTAAGTTAAGCAGGAGGCGTCAAGTCACCGGAATCATCATCACCATGATTTTGACTAGAATCTTCATCAGCTGGTGACAAATTATTCACAGATTAGACAACATATGATGTATTCATTATTCAGAAATTAACCAGCATATTACGTACTCACCTGGTGGTGACAAGGTGCAATTTGTAGCTTATGCAGCGTGGCAAAGAACAACATGCGAACAACATGCGAACAACATGCGAACAACATGCGAACAACATGCAACAAAGGTTTGGTGTCGTTAATGAACTTAAAGACACAAATCACCAGCTTCCAAATGATTGTCTTGCACAAATATTGGGCTAATTTGACAGTCCAAGTTCTTTCATCCAAATAACGAAGGATGACATTATCAGGAGCCGGATTAAGGTATTCATTAGCAAATTTGGCTGGCAAAGGCTGAAAGAAAAAAGAAAAGCAGGAAAGACAATAATAAAATTATGGAGACGGAAAAATGTTTGCTAGCTTAGTTCTTTTCAAACTGACATGTACAAAATACATATATAAGTTAAGTCAGCAGAAGTTGTATGCGTCTATGCGATGCCACCATAGAAAGCTTACCAAAAAACATCCATGGATATATGAGTGATGAATAACAACGGAGCAGAAAGGGGATTTTGATTTGTGTTCCTTAGCTCTTTGATGAGCTCTATCTTTGGCATTTGCTGTAACTGGATGCATCCTCTTAGTCCTAGACGAGCCACAAGCTTCATTGATGTTGTTTCCAGCTTTACTAATATAACATGAACTGGTTTTCTTTTGTGGCTGTGATTTTATTGGAGAATTCTTCCTTGTCTTTGGAGACGGTGGAATATCGCCTAATATTTCAACAGAATCATCATCGTCATCAGTTTCTTCCATCTCAGGCATTGTTTGTTCCCATTCAACATCTGCAGGCACGTTACAATAGATGAACATGAGGGATAGTTAATCTCATCTCTATGGCAGTTGCATGAAATATTTAATTCAAAATTAAAGTACGACTAACCTGGTGACAAGCTGCAATTTTCAAATTCTAAGGCACGGAAAATGGAAACTTCAAACACAGGCCTAATGTTGTCGATCACCACGAATACACACACATCATCAACTTTCGAGTTATTGCCTCGCACAAAGTCAGTCCAACCAGACTGGAAACTGGTTCTTGGTCCTTCTTTCCATTCAACAGACCAAGTTCTCCCATCCAAAACTCGAAGGATGTGGCACCAATACGACTAACCTGATGATATATATATATATATATATATATATATATATATATGAATAATTCTAGGCACACCAAATTTATGCACCAATTTTGTGCACCAAATGACGTGGCACCAATCAAATTTGTGCTTTAATTCAAGTTGAAATTTGATTAATAATTGTGATAAAAATTTATATGGTATAGAATGTGCCACATCGTTTGGTGCATGAATTTGGTGTATGTAGCATCACCCTATATATATATATATATCATCTAGAACTAGGCGCTACTGCACATATTTACAGTTGAAATTAAAAAAAAAACAAAAGATAGTGCTAGATTGATGGAGGAGAAATACAGAAGCAAGTTGGGATTCGTTCTCATGTTCAGATATAAATTTGCAGGCCTCCTCTGCCATCAATATTCAGCTTCAATTACTTAATCCGCTGAATATATCCTCAAATATCAATTGCATTCTCTAAAAACAAAAAAGGAAAGAACAAGACAAGTGTAAGTTAGGCAGGACGCGTCAAGTCCCCGGAATCATCAACAGAATCCTCATCGGCTAGTGACAAATTACTAAAGAATTAGAAAACATATGAACCAATATATTCATTATCACAAACTAACCAGCTTAATACACACTTGGTGGTGACAAGGTGCAATTTGTAGCTTCTGCAGCGCGTAAAAGAACAACATGAAATATAGGTTCAATGTCGTTAATCAACTCAAGGACACACATTGCCAGCTTCCAAATGATTATCTCGGAAAAATGTAATCCAACCACTTTGGAATCTGACCCTTCCCCTGCCATACCCATATTAGCCTAACTTGACATTCCAAGCTCTTCCATCCGAAACACGAAGGATGATGTTATCAGGAGCTGGATTAAGGTATTCCTTGGCAAAACCGGCTGGCAAAGGCTGAAAGAAAAAAGGAAAGCAGGAAAGTAAAGAGAATGATTTTCTTTAGAAAGACAACAATAAAATTATGGAAACTGTAATAGAAAGTATATTTGCTAGCTTAGTTGTATGTATCAATGTGATGCCACCATAGAAAGCTTACCAAACAACATCCACGGATATATGAGCCATGAATAACAACACAGCAGAAAGGGGATTCTGATTCGTGTTCCTTAGCTCTTTGAAGAGCTATATCTTTGGCGTTTGCTGTAACTGGATGCATCCTCCTAGTCCTGGACGGGCCGCAAACATTTTTTAGGTTGTTTCCTGCTTTACTAATCAAACATGATCTGTTTTTCTTTTGAGGCTGTGGTGTTTGAAGAAATCTTCACAATAAATTGTTTTGTATTTCTTGAGTTTCAATTTACACAAGTATGCTTTACATATAGAAAAGAAAGAGCCAACCCAGTTACCAGAATGACTTCTAGTGACTGGGTAAACCTACGCATAGACAAGAAAGAAACAACCCAGTTACCAGAATGACTTCTAGTGACCGGGTAAACCTACGCTCCAATCTAATCCTTAAAATAAGGAGATTACACTAATACCAACACACGCCACTAATCAGTCATCTTCCTTTAATCAAGGAAAGATGACTGGTACAGACAGCAGAACACGCATGTACAGAAAACGTCAGCGCAGCAGAGAGCATGCAGAAGTTCAGTGGACAAAGGAGCCAACCCGATGAGAGCACAACCAATCCGATGAGTAAACAGCAACCCGATACATCATCCAAACCATCCCGATGTGCCATGCAACTATTTATTTATGTATTTCAACACTCCCCCTCAAGCTGGATCTAGTAAATTAGTAGATCCAAGCTTGCTTAAAAGACGATGTAGATGAACTGATGACAGTGGTTTGGTGAAAAGATCTGCAAGCTGATCATGGCTTCTTGTGAAAACGGTGCTGATGAGTTGAGATTGAACTTGATTTCGAACGAAATGGCAGTCCACCTCAATATGCTTAGTTCTCTCGTGGAACACAGGATTGGCAGCAATGTGAATGGCTGCCTGATTGTCGCACATAAGAGACATGGGTGCAGAACTAGGGAAACCAAGGTCAGAGAGCAAACCTTTGAGCCATATTAACTCGCACGCCGTGATCGCCATTGCTCGATATTCAGCCTCTGCACTTGAGCGAGCAACAACTTGTTGTTTTTTGCTTTTCCAGGTGACAAGGTTTCCACCAACGAATGTACAGTAGCCAGTTGTCGATTTTCTATCAACTTCATTTCCAGCCCAATCTGCATCTGTATAGCCGCAAATATCAGTAGACTGGTTGTTCTTCATGAGAATTCCTCGACCGACAGTACCTTTGAGATAACGCAGAATTCTTCTGACAATGTGCATATGGTGTGCAGTAGGTGCATGCATGAACTGACTAACCATACTAACTGCATAGGTAATATCAGGTCGAGTGATTGTGAGATAAATGAGTCGTCCCACCAGTCTCTGATAATGCTTTACATCCGGTATGACCTCTCCATCAATGTTGAGCTTGAGTTTGCTGTCAACTGGTGTAGTGGCTGGCTTGCAATCGAGCATCTTCTCTTCCTTGAGGAGGTCCATACTATACTTGCGTTGGTGAATAAACAGTCCTTTGGAGGATGTAGCCATCTCTATCCCCAGAAAGTACTTTAACTTCCCCAAATCTTTGATGGCAAAAGTTTGCTGTAGAGTCTGCTTTAGGTCTGCAATTTCTGCAACACTATCTCCAGTGATGATCAAATCATCAACATAGATAAGAACCACAAGTTTCCCTCTCACATTTGTGCGGAAAAATAATGAGGAATCAGCATTACTGTGTGTGAAGCCCATCTTGGTTAGTACTGAACTGAGTTTAGCATACCATGCTCGAGGTGATTGCTTCAACCCATATATCGCCTTGTGCAGTTTACAGACCAAATTTCCCTTTGAAGAATCATACCCTGGGGGAAGTTGCATGTAGACCTCTTCTTGGAGTTCTCCATGAAGGAAGGCATTCTTTACATCCATTTGATAGAGCGACCATCCATTATTTATTGCCACAGAGAGAAGGACCCTCACGGTGTTCATCTTGGCAACGGGGGCAAATGTTTCTTTATAATCAACCCCAAAGGTTTGAGTGAAACCACAGGCCACAAGCCGAGCTTTGTACCTTTCCACAGAGCCATCAGCTTTGAACTTGATTTTGTATATCCATCGGCTTCCAACAGCCTTCTTTCCTTGAGGAAGCTGAACAAGACTCCACGTGCAGTTATCTTCCAAAGCCTTGAGCTCTTCATCCATCGCTTGTTTCCATTGAGGAAGAAGAGCTGCTTCTTGATAGGTTGTTGGTTCACGATGCTCATCTAGAGCACTTACAAAGGCAACATAGGAAGGAGACATTGCACTGAAATTACATGTGATTGGATGCCGTGAGGCATAAGTCACATAATCTTGTAATTTTGCTGGAGGCTTCCTAGCACGTGGGGGGTTCCTTTTGATCACTCGAGCTTCTTGATTTTGATCGATTTCCTCATTCTCTGCACTGTCGTCGGATTGCTCTGGGGTGAATGATTCATCTTGTGGTTCCCTCAACTCCTGTGGATTAGTTGTAGTGTCTTCTTGTATCACTGGATCTGCAAAAGTTTGAGGCAGTGGTAACAAGTTGAATTCTTCCTCCCCCTGAGTTGGAACCTTCTCAAAATAAGGATTGTGTTCTTCAAATTCAACATCCTTAGACACCATGCATTTCTTGGTGACTGGATCAAAGCATTTGTACCCTTTTTGAGTGGAGGAATACCCAATGAATACACATTTAGTGGCTCGGGCATCCAGCTTATCGCGATCTTTTGCTTGGATGTGTACATAGCAAACACAGCCAAACACCTTGAGGTGTGTCAAATCGATTTTCCGACCCTTTAGTACTTCATAAGGGGATTTGAACTTCAATACTGAACTTGGCAGTCGGTTGATGAGGTATGTTGCTGTAAGCAGGGCAGATGACCAGAACCTCTTAGGAATATTCATATGGAGCATAAGAGATCGAGTTTTTTCCAAAAGATCCCGGTTCTTTCGTTCTGCGACACCATTCTGTTGGGGGGTACCTACACAACTTGTTTGATGGATGATGCCATGTTCACATAGATATTGAAACATATTGTTGGACATGAATTCTGTGCCATTATTAGATCGAAAATTTTTGACATTTGATTGAAATTGGTTTTTTATGTAAATATGAAAGTCCTTAAAAATATTGAAAACTTCACTTTTTGACTTCATCAGATAGACAAAACTAATTCTAGTAAAGTCATCAACAAACAATACAAAATATCTAAAACCTTCCATTGATACAGTAGCAGGACCCCACACATCGCTGTGTATAAGTTCAAAAGGTTTACAGGTCGAAGTTTGGGATTTGCCAAATGGCAATTTTGTGAATTTCGAAAATTTACACATTTCGCAGTCAATGACTGCTTTACAAACATTTGGAAAAATTTTTGACAATACAAACTCAGAAGGATGAGCTAGTCTTCTATGCCACAACAAATTTTCATCTATGGACTTTAACTTGGCTTGCAGAGCTTGATTTGTGTTGTTTCTGCACAGATAATAAAGTCCATTTATGAAGATCCCTTCACCAATCGTCTTCTTGGTGATAATATCCTGAAAAATTACATTATTCGAGGAAAAAATTGCACGACAGTTAAAATTTTTTGTGATTTTTCCAACAGACAATAATTGGAAAGGAAAAGATGGTACATATAAAACACTGGAGGAAGTTTTGGTTGAAAAAAGGTTGGTTTCTCCAGTACCTAAGGCTAGTACCGTTTTACCATTTGCAACAGACACATGTGATGGTTTTGAAAAAGGTTTAAAATCCTTTAAATTTTTTATTTTGTTTGTCATATGATCAGTGGCACCAGAGTCAATTATTCAACAATCTTTTTCAATACTAGTTACTAATGCAGTGGAGAAAGCTTGTAGAATACCTGGTGCCTCTTTACTTGGTACCTTCTGATTTCTAGATAGGAAGCCTGCAAATTTTTCCAACATAGCTGAATGTTGGTCTCCTTCACCCATAGCCGATCCAGACGCACCTCCACGTCCCTTCTTCTGTAAGTAGTTCGCAAACTCGTTGATGAGAGTAAGCGGATTGGTCATAAACTCAGTTGACCCTTGGGATGCGGAGGAAGAGGGTTGGATCGCAGCAACTTGAGCCTTGAAGTGGCTTTGCTGAGAGGATCGCGGTATGATTTTTCCCTCTTTGGTAAACTTGGGCTTGAGCTCTGGATGGAGTTCCCAACACTTCTCTTCAGTGTGCCCGACAGCATTGTAGTATTTGCACTTTAGATGCGGGAATCTGCCCTTGTACACCTTTGCTTCAGCATGCTTGGTGTGAGATACATACGCACGGGATTCCGTCACCTTCGGACTTTGCTCAATACTCATTACCTTCCTTCGTGCTTCTTCTCTCTGAACAATCGCACAGACATTGTTGAATGAAGGTAATTCTTGGCTCATCAAGATGTGGCTTCTTAAGTCCTTATAGTCTGGGCTCAAACTTCCCAGCAAACTGATAGATTCTGTCTTCTTCTGCCCTTTTGAGTAGTACTGCAGGATCAGTAGTATGTGGCAGGTACACATCTAGCTCATTCCACAGAGTTTTGAGCTTCCCGAGATGTTGAACAAAGGATTTACCTTCTTGCTGAAGACTGGCAATGTCTTTCTTCAGCTGGAATACTCGTGCGTAGTTGTTTTGATTTCCGTACATTTCCTTCAAGCTTTTCCACAACTCTTGAGAGGAATTAGAATAGCTGAATATCTCAGCTATATGCTTCTCCATTGTATTAAGAAGGAGCGACATAACAAGTTGGTCTTTGCATAGCCATCCACTGTACAAAGGTGAGGAGACGTCTGGAACTTCCATACCTCCATTAACGAAACCGAGCTTTCCCTTTCCTCCAAGGGCCAACGAAACAGCTCGGGACCATGGTAGATAATTGAACTCGTTCAGAAGGATTGAACATAGTCGTTGATTGGTGTTTACCTCAAATTCTGAGGTATCTGAGTAGGTAACATTTGAGGGGGGGGGGGGCATTTGAGTTTTCCCCTCTCAAATTTACAGATCCTTCCTCAGCCATTTTGATGAAATAATTTTATAGCGGAAAAGAAAAAAATTTTAGAGTCAGGTTAAGATTGAACCTGCTCTGATACCATGAAGAAATCTTCACAATAAATTGTTTTGTATTTCTTGAGTTTCAATTTACACAAGTATGCTTTACATATAGAAAAGAAAGAGACAACCCAGTTACCAGAATGACTTCTAGTGACTGGGTAAACCTACGCATAGACAAGAAAGAAACAACCCAGTTACCAGAATGACTTCTAGTCACCGGGTAAACCTACGCTCCAATCTAATCCTTAAAATAAGAAGATTACACTAATACCAACACACGCCACTAATCAGTCATCTTCCTTTAATCAAGGAAAGATGACTGGTACAGACAGCAGAACACGCATGTACAGAAAACGTCAGCGTAGCAGAGAGCACGCAGAAGTTCAGTGGACAGAGGAGCCAACCCGACGAGGGTTATACAGCCAACCCGATGAGAGCACAACCAATCCGATGAGTAAACAGCAACCTGATACATCATCCAAACCATCCCGATGTGCCATGCAACTATTTATTTATGTATTTCAACAGTGTTACTGGAGATTTCTTCCTTGTCTTTGGAGATGGTGGAAGGTCGCCATATAATTCAAAAGAATCATCATCCTCATCCGTTTCTTCCATCTCGGGCATTGTTTGTTCCCCGTCAACATCTGCAGGCACATCGCAATAGATGACGGTTAGGAGTAGTTAATCTCATCTCTGTGGCATTCTCATGAAATATTTAATGCAAAACTAAAATACGGCTTACCTGGTGACAAGCTGCAATTTTCAGCTTCTATTGCACGGAAAATGAAAACTTCAAACGCAAGCCCACTATTTCCAATCACCACAAAGACACGCACATCGCCAACTTTCAAGTTATTGTCTCGCACGAAGTCAATCCAACCAGACTGGAAACTGGTTCTTGGTCCTGCTATCATTTCAACAAACCAAGTTCTCCCATGGGAAACCTGAAGTATAAGCTTGCTAGAATTCTTACTAAGACTTTTCAAAAAGATGGAAAAATCAGATGTCAACCACTGAAAATATTCAAAACAAAACCAAGAGAAGTTAATATTGTTTTTCCTCCAGACTGATATGAGCTGTGAATACAAGTTACCAGAAGTTGTGATGGCCGAGCATGGTTGCCTATAGAAGCTTACCAGAAAAAGTTTGTCAATATAAGAGTGGCGCATGGGAACTATGAAGGAAGGGTTGTCAGATTTGTTTTCTTTCGCTCTTCGAAGAGCTATAGCTTTTCCACTGGTTGATGGATGCATCCTCTCAAGAACCGTTTGTGTTCTTCTGACTCTTGGAGTGATAGGCTCTCCTCTGCTATTTCTTTTGGCAGGAAAACCAATTTTTCCTGTTAAAGAATATAATAGCATATTCCAGATTAGAACAGAATGGAAGAAAACACAAGGTAAACAAAATATTTCGAAAACTCTGATTTTTTTCAATGTGAATTTTTGGTTTCAATTGACTGCTCAAACACCATTTCATAAGGTCGAGCGTTTCTTCGTCTAATTAAGACGTGGAAACACATTGTGCAGATTGATGTTGATTTCTACTTTACCACTCGAACTTGTTATGCTTTCCTTGCGAAGCTGAGGAGATGGCAATGGAGACTTCTCCTTTGCTTTCCTTGGGCAGGGTATAACCACGTTGTGTAAGTTAATGTTGGTTAGTGCTTTACCACTTGAACTTGTTCTTTTTCTCTTGTGAGGTCGAGGGCACATCAATGAAGATATCACCTTCATTTTTCTTGGGCAAGGTGTAAGTTCATCTTGATTAGTTTCTTCCATCTCAGGCATTGTTTGTTCCCCGTTTACATCTGCAGGCGCATCACAAGTTTGCTCCCCATCAACATCTGCAGGTACGTCATAATATATGAAGGCGGGGGATAGTTAATAATCTCATCTCTATGGCACTTCCATGAAACATTTAATTTGAAATTAAAATACGACTTACCTGGTGACAAGCTGCAATTTTCAGCTTCTTTGGCACGAAAACTGGCAACTTTCAAACTCAAGTCTGATGTTGTCACACACACATCACCAACTTTCAAGTTATTGCCTCGCACAAAGTCAATCCAACCAGACTGGAATCTTGTTCTTGGTCCTGCCACAAATTTGATGTACCAAGTTCTCCCACCCAAAACCCGAAGGATAACCTTGCCCGAATTCATTCTAAGACTTTTCATATAGAATGAAAAATCAGATGTCAACCACTGAAAATAATTAACACAAAAACCTGACAAAGATAATTAAGCATTTCTTTTAAGAGAGAATATTTTTGATTTTGCTTTGTGAAAGTATCTCTGAGTATTTTTTTTTCCACACTAATATGATATTTGAATAGAAGTTAGCAGAAGTTGTGATGGCCGAGAATGGTTGTCTATAGAGGCTTACCAAAGAATGACTACCGATATGAGAGCGGTGCATGGGAACTATGAAAGAATGATTGTCTGATTTTTTGGCTTCCGCTTTCGCTCTTTGAAGAGCTATAGCTTTTCCACTAGTTGATGGATGCATCCTCCTAAGAACCGTTTGTGTTCTTATGAATCTTGGAGTGCTAGACTTGCCTCCACCATGTCTTTTGGCATGAAAATCAACTTTCTCTGTTAAAGAATATAATAGCATATTCCAAATTAGAACATATTTCGAAAACCAAACATATTTCGAAATTTCTGATTTTGCCAAATGAATTTTTTATTTGTACTTTACCACTCGAACTTGTTCTGCTTTCATTGTGAGGCCGAGGAGATGGCAATGGAGATTTCTCCTTTTCTTTCCTTGGGCATGGTGAAACCACATTGTGTAAGTTGATGTAGATTTGTTCTTTACCACTTGAACTTGTTCTTTTTCTCTTGCGAGGTCGAGGGCACGTCAATGGAGATATCACCCTCGTTTTTCTTGGGCAACGTGTAAGTTCATCAGAGATTTCGACAGAACAAGTTTCTTTCGTCTCAGTCTTTTCTAATGGATAGTCAATCTCTGTTAAACTTGTATCAAATATGCAAACGCGGAACTTGGAATTCCCTTCATATCAAAAAACTTCTAGAGAGTAAAATTCAGAGAACTCTGGCCAACCCTTGTCAAACCAAGCCTCATCATCCCATTTTCTGAGTTCAATTTTCCATTTGGAACCACTTGGAAGCTCAAGAAATACTGGATTTGATACATCGGCACATTTCATCAAAAAATTATTTGGTATAATACTCTGTACAATGCACATCACAGAAGGTGTCATTTCTTAGCTTATCACAAAATGAAAAACATCTAAGGGTTGTTTGGCATTCAAATTGAAAACTATATATAGTTTTAAGAAATGATGAACCTAACTATACTACTTAGAACTCATTGGTTGCAAAAATACAAAAAATGGATCCAAGGACACCAAACAAGCCCTAATATTCTTTCTGTGGCTAAGAAATTAGCCATCTCAATAACATGTAACATAACTACTGTAGCAAAATAATTTCACATGCATAGTAAAAGGTTTCCAATTAAGGTGGTAACTAATTAGTTAATTAACGAGGAAAATTGATGCAAAATAACCCAATTAACTCATTTATCAGTACTTCAGAAAAATATGCAAAGCAGATGAGTTAGTGAGAGAGAGAGAGAGAAGCTTACAGATTTGCTGTCTCCACAAGTGCCCTTTGGAATCATCATACAGAAATGAGGAGTGGTAGAGGAAAATATTTCTGGCCGGCGACCAGTTTCCATGTGAAGAGAAGTCATTGTTTGAAGAGTTTCAAAAGCTTCAAGATGGATTTCAAAGTTTTAAGCTTTTTATGAAACAAAAGGAAGATGTAGTTTCTGAATGTATTTGGTTTGGTTTGTTTGTAACTATTTACAGTTCTCAGCTAGAAAAACAAGAGTTTGTATTGTTTTTTCTTTTCTTTTGATGGTTGATGTGTACTGTACAGAAGAGATTTTTTATGGTGATCCAAAATATTAGATATTTTAAAATTTTAAACTGTTAATTTTTAATTAAAAATATAAAAATTAAAATCTAACAGTTAAAAGTCCGGACTAGCACCGTATAATTTTTTGGTACATAAGAGCACTTCCACCCGTTAGAGGAGGGAAAGGGCAAGTGATTACCCTTCAAAAACAATACTTGCCCTTGTACAACTCCATCCGTTAAGCAAGGGCAAGGACAAGGGTAAGGAAAAACATATTTTTTTTATTTTCTTAAATGTATATTAAAATGAAATACCACTTTAAAAATGGTTTAAATAATATTTGTGAACACTATTCATACAAACGTCAAATAAAACATGAAATTAAGAAATTAGTTTTTTTTTTATTTAAAAAAAAATGTTTTTCAATTTTTTTGTTCTGATTTTTTAATTAATTTTGCTATTTTTCTAACTTTTTTAGTTATTTTTCTTTTTATTTTTAATTTTCAAATTCAGAAAATTTACACCGTTTGATCTCTTGACCGTTGGCGATCAAACGGCCAATAACACACCACGTGACATAGTTGTTGGGGCTATTTCTTTTGCAATTGCATCGGGACCCACGACAACAGAAGTTGTTGGCCTCACTCTCTCTTTCGCACGTGTGTTGCACACGCCAGATAAAAAAAAATAATAATAAAAATCGTGGCTGAAATCATGCTGATGTCAGCTTTCCTACTGGTGTGAGGTAGGGCAAAACTTGCTAGGGCGCTTGGTTGGGCTTCGGATGGTCCACCACTTGCCCTCCTCATTTTGGATCGGTGGAGGAGGTTTTTAGGCTTGAAAGGCAACACACTTGTCTTTGCCTTTGCTTTTCCACAATTAGTGGAAATGCTCGTGCAACTTCACCCGTTGAGCAAGGGCAAGGGCAATTACTATTCACAAATATATATTTTTTATTTTTTAAATGCATATTAAAACGAAATACGACCCTAAAAAATGTTTAAATAATCTTTATGAACACTATTCACACGAATGTCAAATAAAACATGAAATTGCAAAATTATTTTATTTTTTACAAATATGTTTTTTCAATCTTTTCTGATTTTTTTGTTAATTTTTCAATTTTAACGATTTTTTAAAATATATTTTAAGTCCCAATTAATTTAGGCCTTTGGATACAAATTAATTTGAAATCTAACGACCCACAACACGTCAAGTGTAATCCACAGAAGAGCAATTTCTAGTTGGACCACTAGTGGGCCCGACGACAGCATAAGTTGTCAGCCTCACTCTCCCTTTCGAGCAGGTGTTTCACAACGTCAGCCTTGCTTGCTGGAGTGAGGTAGGGCAAAACTTGCAAGGGATTTTGGTTGGGTGTTGAGTGGCCCGCCAGTTGCCCTCATGTTTTTGGACTAGTGGAGCTACATTTTGAGCTTGAAAGGCAAGTTTGTTGTCTTTGCCTTTGCCTTTCCACAACCGGTGGAACTGCTCTTACACAAACGGGTGGAAGGTAGCATAAATTATATGTGATATAGAAAGCTTACCAAATAACTTCCGCTGAAATTTGTGGGATGGATAACAGCCGTGAAAGAAGGGTATTTAGACTTGAAAGAATTAGCTCTATGAAGAGCTCTATCTGTTCCACTTGCTGCAACTGGATGCATCCTCCTAACCACCTTAGGTCTTTGAATTAAGAACTTTCGAGTCTTAGACGAGCCACCAACATCTTTTATGTTGTTTTTTGCTTTACTAATCAAATGTGTTGCGTTTTTCTTGTTCTAGTGAGAGCTTTATAGCGGGAGATTGCATAGCGTTTGACTAAATTGCAAGAATTTTGTAATCAGTGAGAGCTCTATATAGGCCAAAATTTTGACTATTTTCCAAATTTCCCTTGTAAAAAATAACCCAATCAACTCAATTATTATGCTTGTTTTAAAGGTTAGGCCATTTAATTAGGGTGTTGTGCTCGAAAAGCATCGGAGTTCGAATCCCTCTCACTTTGTACGAAAAGAAACGATTATAACTTAGAGAGAATCTGAACTAAAACGTAAAAATTGGCCAAAGCAAATAAATTGCATTATGCTTCAAATGATAAGAGTCTAGCAATATATAGAGCAAAACAGACAATTTTAGAGAGAGCCGCGAGGGGGGTGGGGGGGCGGGACTTACAAATTTGCTGTCTCTACAAGTACCGTTTGGAATAATGATAAATTTTGGTCGGTTTCCAATTTCCTGGTGAAGGGAAGCCATGGATGAAACTTGAAAGAGCTGTTTACATTCTCAATGGCTTTTTTTTATTTTGTGGCAACAATTTTTGGGTGCTTTTGCCCTGGAGTATCCTGTACTCCAAATTTCTGTACTTTAAAACAAAAATCGAAATATTTCGGACTATGCAAGAAAAGCGTAGTGGTGTTGTCATTTCATTTGATGGTCACGGTGATGTGAAAGTGCCCATTATTCAGATTTGTGCTTGAACTCAGAACTCAATTGCTTTATTTATATGTTTTAAACTAAAGCCAGGAGATATTATACTCTAAGGTAGATTAGGCTGAGTACACAATGGACTAGTTACTAAGGTATGAAATCCAACATAAATATACTCCAACATAAATATAATAATATGTTGTCACCATTCATGTGAGTCGAATCGAAAGCCTTGTACTTACAAGTAAAGAGAAATATTACTAGACCGTAATTGTTTCAATTTTAGGTTAAGTATTAAATTTTGGGCCTAAAATCATTATATATCCTATATTATCGATATATTTACACTAAGGGGTGAGGAATAAATAAGTTGGTATCAAACTTAACCTTCACGAGATTCGAACCTAAGACATCCCACTTGCAAGTGAAGAGAAATAGCATTAGATTGTAGTACTAAGTAAGACCTAAGACATCCCACTCCATGATAGTACCGTCGTACCCACACCAGTCTGTTGCTCTCACCCGAAGCCCACACCCACCAAGCTTAACCCGCTTGTTGCTGTTGTTATAGAGTGAGGATATGGGAGTTCTGATCGTTTAGTGACAGAGAGCATTCATATGCTTTCTTTCCCTACTTCAGGCATTAGTATGCTGAATTTATTTGCTAGTATCCGTCGTATTTGCCCGTCTTTTTGAAAATTTATTAGCCGTATTTGCCATCTAAATCTAAATTTGTAGAGTAAATTAGAGCTTGCCCCATCTAATTTGTATTAAATTGTAACTTCATACATCATCTTTAAAACAATACAATCTCATACAAAAAGCCTTACAATTTCATTACAATGTCATACATCCATCTCATTTTCCTTCAGTTCCTCTGTTAACTACCTATGTGGCCGTCGCGAGCCCCACTCCATTGCTCAAATGGACTTCCATGTGTAGAAATTTGTATATGTCATTTGTTTATCTACCGAGAATGACTTACATGAAACAAGTTCACCGCCATGTGACGTCTCTTGTCCAATAATGTATTGTCATGTGCTAGTTTTTCTCCTTATGACAATGTATTATTGGATCCGAACGCCATGTGGTGGTGAACCTGTTCCATGTAAGTTGTTTTCCTATCTACCACGATACCACCTAAATCTAAATATCTATCTGTCATCTGTCTATTTGAATTCAAACTTATGTTGTTTACCACTATGAGCTTGACAGGGGTGTTGGAAAAGTTAATTAATTAGCCGCATAGTTTATTATTGTGCAAGGGTATTTTGGTATTTTACATCTTAGGGTTTTCTTGTAGGATAAAAATTTGGATTCCATGCCTATTAGGATTATGGTTAGTTGTGTTTGTGACTAATTTATCAACAGGTTTGTCAAGATGTAGTTCTTATAGGTTTGTCAAGTGTTCCTTCCTCGGCCGTAATTACTTGATTCAGAAGTTAGCAGCGCATTTCATCACATAACTACATTCAATTTATTCGCTTGGCCAAGCTCAACGGTGAATTATTACGCCCGCATCAGCGCTCATGCCATCAAAGAACGCAGTTAGCTCTTAGTTACTTTGGCCTACGTACGTGCCACGTAGGTTGTGTAATTTTTAGGATCAATAAAAACTTTCATTCGTAAAAACTTAGAATTTCTAATTTACATGAAATTTAAAGTTGGGGACTGTATCTCCAAATTCCAAGTTTTCTTCCATGCAGCCTCTATATTTGGTGTACACACTACACATCATGGACAAAATATCAAATTTTTGAAAGGGTTGATCACTCTATAGTGTTATTTTATTTGGTCAATTTTGCCCTCTCTCCTCTCTCGCCTAAAACAAAAACCCTAAAATTTTCTCATCTCAATCATCGACCCCTTCCTATGGTTGGGATCGGTGGCAGCAACTACGTCTGTTCTATCTTTTCCTTCCCCAACCTCTCATCCCTTTAGCTTATTTGTTATGGCTTTAGTTCTCAGATGTCATTGTTCTGAGCTTTTTGTGTCTCAGTGTTCTCTGAGCTTGGCTTAGATCTGGCCTTTATGCCTTTTTCCTTTCCAATTATCGTTCCTCACCGCGAATCCTTTACCATCTACCCTTGCTACTCAGTTCATCGGGTGTCTCCTCCGGCGGCACACTTTGGTGATTGGTAGCTTTTAAAGTGCAATCTGCACTATTTGGTAGGATTATGGGAGCGCTCATAGAGTGGGTAGCTTGCCTACCTCCATTTTCCATTCATCCTCTTAGTTCTTTGGTCCTTCTTTCTAGGTGGCGGCGGCTTTGTGGTGGTGGTGCGGCTGATTTGGTGGAGCTGGCTGCTTTACTTTTTTAAGTCTATGTTTTTCTATTTGTATGTTGCTATGGGCTGCTCCTTTAGGACGTATTTCATTGTAATTTTCTTTTGTGGAGTTGAGCTTTTACTCGGCTAACTTGGACTCTCTCTTACCTTGTACTAGCTTTCTCTTGAATGAAATTTACTTTGATTGACCACTCGATAGTGCTATTTCAAAATGGCATTTTAATGAATGTAGAGTTCTTTTCTTTTAATATGTTTTCATTTTATAATAAGAAAAAGGAAGCAGCTTCTAATAATAATAATAATAATAATAATCAAACAACTTCACATGTCACGAAATAATCCTTACTCTCACAATAGAGTATTTCTATTGGTGAGAATTAAGAGACTGGCTACAGTGCTCGCAAGCATTGGATGCTCACACTGATCTCACCCTCCTTCTCCCCCTCTCTCCTCCCTCCTCCCTCCTCCCTCCTCCCTCCTTTTAATGGTGAGATCGGTGTAAGCATTCAATGCTTGCGAGCACTATAGCCTACTCCAAGAATTAATACTGAATTAAGATGAAATAGATAAACAAGTATTGAGATCTTGAAACATATTGATGCCTTTCAAATGAACTGTTCAAAATGATAACTGAAATATAAAACACAACATATAATATAGATTCTAGATTGATGTCCTTCTAAAGGGATAAGGATTCAGAACAACACTGGAGGGCAAAACATATAAAAGCAACTTAGGGGTATTTATGTTTGGACATCATTAAATTTACAGAGCTTCCTCTGCCCTTAATACTGAATTCGCATTGGTAGCAGTCACTCATGGTGCAATATTCAGATTCAGTTGCTTCATCTAATATCAGTCCTCTCTTTGAGTTATTCAGGTTGCAATTCGCAGCATTCTATCCACTGCGGAAAATGACAACATCAAACAAAGGTTTGGTGGTGTTAATCAGAATAAAGACACACACATCTCCAATTGCCAAACTGTTATCTCGCACAAATTTCTTCCAACCACCCAGCAATCTGCATCTTCCAGTGTCGTATTGTTCGAATTTGACACGCCAAGTTCTTCCATCCGAACCCCGAAGGATGACATAACCAAGAGTCTGGTTAAGATGTTTCTTGAGAAACTGGGATGGCAAACTCTGAAAAAAAAAGGAAGGGGAAAAGCAGTAAAGTCTAATAAAATTTAGGAAACGATACGTATGACGGCCTAGGGATGACAATTGTATCTGCTAAATCCGTTCTCTGCGGTTATCCCCAAACAGTGTGACGGCTCTATAGAAAACTTACCAAATAGCGTTGATGTAAATACGTGCGCGTCATAGAAACCTTGAGAAAAGGGTGTTCAGATTTGAAACCACTAGCTCTCTCAAGAGCTGTGGCTTTTGCACTTGCAGCTAGAACATCAGCTTTGCCTGTTGAATTAATACAATAAGGATATTAATTACAAGTTATAAACTTATAACATAATGGCAGAAAACAGAAGGAGGTGCAAATAGAGAACAAAATTATGTTCTGTAGTTTCACTTTGGATTTGGACCAATGTGGATCTTTGTTCTTCATTGACTTCTCAAACAGTGTTTCATACGGCCGAGAGTTTCTAATTGGTTTGATCAAATATGGAACCACAACATTATACAAGTTTGATGTTGGTTTTTGCCGTACCACTTGAACTTGGTCTGTTTTTCTTGCGAGGCCGAGGACATGGCAATGGAGATTTCTCCCTTGTTTTTCTTGGGCAGAGTGTATGATTTTCCACGATTTCCACAGAAGCAACATCCAAATCATCACTAGTAGAATCATCACCAGACTCATGATAGGAAATATCATAAGAATCATCACTGGAAGTTTCATCCTCATCAGTTTTTTCCGCCGTATTCGGAGTTTGTAGTGGATAGTCAATCTCTGTGCAGCTTCTCTCCAATATCCGAACCCTGAATTTTGAATTCCCTTCATACCCGAAAACCAGCCAGTGACCGTAATCCAGAGAGTAAAAACTAGAGAAGTCCGGCCAACCACTCTCAAACCAGACCTCACCATTCCATTTTGTAAGTTCTATTTTCCATTCTAAGCCACTTGGAACCTTGACAAATACTGGATTTGACAGATCCTCTCCGAATTTCGTCACAAATTTCGTTGGAATTTTCTGCACAACAGAAAAAGTTTCAGTTTTTGATCTTAAAGTATATAACACTCTCATCTTTTTGCGGCCAAGAAATTAATCATCTCATCAGTACTCTCTGCCTAACTACAACAGTAGAAATTAATCATCTCAATACTATCTAGGCCTACAACAGAAAACATTAGAGAGGAGAGAGAGAAAGAGAGAGAGAGAGAAAGGCTTACAATTTTCTTGTCTCTGGAAGTGTCATTGAGAATGATCTTGAAGAAATGAGGAATGGCAGGGGAAAATGTCGGGCGGTCATGGATTTCTCGGGGCAAAGAAGCCATAGGTGTTTCAAAGCTTACAGTCACCAGTTTATGAACAAACTGCAGGATTTACTTGATGGAATCTGAATGCGAAGTGCCAAGGAAAAGGTATACAAGAGGAGAGGGTCGGCAATTACGTAGTTGGTAGTTGAAAGTAAATGAATTATTCAACGCGGCCAGCTCAACGTCATTTACTTGATGGAATCAGTATTCTTGTTTTTTTTGCAAATTATGGAAGGAGTGTATGCAGTCTGGTTTCCATAATCTTCAATGCGTACTGAAAGTGACATTACGCAGAAATGGCAATCTCAGAAAAAAGGTAAAAATGAAGGACCACAGTGCTGAGACAGGTATAAGTTTATTTTCATCAAGCATGCTCTTGTGCATGCACGCTTGTAACACTTGAATTTCTTTGGTAGAATATTTCCACTACCATTAGTATTTTTCCTTAATCATCATAAGCCTCATTAACAAAAAAATGTTACAACTTACAAGAGTTAAATCTTATGAATGAGCTTTTTTTTTAAAATTAAACAACAATGTCAAATCCACTTCAGTATTGTTATCATGGAAAGAGCCTAATAAATTGGCCCTGACGTGAACTGAACATGGTACATTTTAACTAAAAGGCACACTGTCCAACTTCATAATCTTGATCCTTAAGAACCATCCATATACAAAATAAATAAGACCCAAAAGAAAAGAACAATTCAAACCCCTACGTGTCAACACATATTGTCGCCACCCGAGCCACTCTGCACGTTGACCAATTGCCACGCACAGAACACCATAATTGCATTCGACACTGTTAAAACACCGGAGTGACACTGCAACATTATTATTAAACGAGTGATGCTATTTAGACACACAAAACTAACACATTTACTAATACACTCTAATACATGCACGAGTGTCTAAATAGTTTTATTAATACAAAAAGCAGCAATGCATATTTCATTTTGTTAGTTTGATAGAGCTAATATGAACAGTTTTTTATGGAAAACAAAAGGAGAATTCAAAAACCACAAAAAGAAACTACCACTACATCATGCAATCTGAAATGTCCACTTGGTTAATTGACCTAAATAAACAAAACAATAAAAAAAAAACATAAAAAGCAGTGGTACAAGGACATTTCACCAAATTTTCAAAAATAATGCTTGTGAAATTTGTGAGGGTGTCTTCAAAAGGAACTCAATTTAGAATTTTGTCCCAGGCTCCTAAAAAATCAGGACTAGCTCTAGCTTTAGGACTCCAACTTGTTCTCTTTTTGTTGTGAGACTCTGGTACTATTAGAGGTCTCTCCTCTGATTTTGGGCAGGGTGGAAAATCATCCAAGATTTCAACAGAATCCCCATCTTCATTATCACTTTCATCTATCTCAAGCACTATTTTTTTCCCATGTGGCTCGAAAAAAGACGACATCAAACAATGGTTTAGTGTTGTTGGTATTCAACACAAAATCACACACATCATCAAGTACCAAATTATTGTCACGCACAAATTCAAACCAACCGCTACGGAAAGTGAAATTGGATTTTCCTTCATCGCAATTCATATCAACATGCCAAGTTCTCCCATCCAAAACTCGAAGGGTAACCTTACTAGAATTCTTGATAAGATGTAGTTTGCGACACTCAGATGGCAACCACTGAAGAAAAAGTAAAACAAAAACAAGAAAAAGATAATACGAAAATCTACTGATGTAAGTTGGCTTCATGGCAACATGGAAAGAAGAAGGGTTTTGAGATTTGAAAACCTCGGCTCTATCAAGGGTCGTTGCTTTCCCATTTTTATTCAATGAACAATCCTTCCAACAAACCTAGGTCTTCATTTCTCGAATCTTCGAGTGTCAGATGTGCCTTCACCACGTTTATTAGCAGGAAAATTATCTTTTCCTGTTAAAGATTACAGTATACAGGGTATTACAAGAAAAATGGCAGAAAACATGATAACTTGTATTAAAGTATAAAAACATATATTTGGCAATTTCGACTTCTTCAATGACTTCCCGAACTTCATTTAACAAAAGTTGATTTATGATTCATGTGTAACAATGTAAGTTGATGTTGGTTTCGGCTTTACCACTTGAACTTGTTCTGTTTTTCTTGTGAGGCCTAGGACAAGGCAATGAAGATTTCTCCCTATAGGTTGAATAATCATGTAAATCATCATCAGAATCACCATCTTGATCATCTAATTCCATCTGGGGCATTGTTTGTGGATAGTCAGTCTCTGTGCAACTTCTATCAAATATGAAAACGTTGAATTTGGAATTACCTTCATATCGAAAAACTAGCCAGTGACCGCAGCGTAGAGAGTAAAACTCAGAGAAGTTTGTCCAACCATTGTCAAACCAAGCCTTACCATCCCATCTTCAGAGTTCTACTGGCTTCTGAACCATTTGGAAGCTTTAGAAAAACTGGGTTTAAAAGCTTCTCTCCATATTTCTTTACAAATTTCTTTGGAATACTCTCTGTACAATAGATACTGTGTTAACGGATGATAAATTAAAAAAGATGAATTATCGGCTATTTTTTGTTGCAAACAAATGATTCATCTCAAACAACATTGTAGCTAACAAATTAATATATATGGCATAGTTACTGCAAGAAACATCTTTCACAAGCAAAGCGATGGAGACCCCTTTCTAGAGAGAGAGAGAGAGAAAGAGAGAGAGAGAGAGGTGCTTACTAGTTTTCTGTCGCAAGAAGTGACCTCTGGGATGGCCTTAAAAAAATGGGGAGGCCAGTCATCAGTTTCCCCGGGTACAGGAGCCATAGCTATATACACTTTTTTTTTTGTCAAAGCTAGACTTCAATTGCCATAGCTACACTTCAATTGTCTTTCAAGCCTAGCCACCAGGTTTTAGGAAGAAATATCGGAAAAACCTTACTAATATGTAGTTTTAGATACTACGACAATTCAATAACTTAGATTAATATATATTTTTTATCTCCAATTTTAATAGTTGAAAGGCAGTAGTATCTAATACTATGTATTACTAAAGTTATACCCAAGAAAGCTGCATACTACTCAAGTTAAAATGGTCGTGAATTATGCACACTATTCATTGTATTGAAAAATCAATCATCCCTTTGTAGAACTCGATGTGCACTTCAAAAATGTCATTATTATGTACGACTTCTTAATTAGTGTAAAATAAAAATTCCCGATGTGATAATGCGATGTTTATTGAAAACAAAGGTTGGAAAGTGTAGCATTGTTAGAATAGAAAAAGTCCAATTAAGTTAGGACAATCTACTCACCAAGTTATGTGGCTCGATAAAAACAAGAGATGTGTTAAATGTTAAAGTTTTATAACCAAGTAACCAAACACCCATTTCTCTTATTAAACCACTGACCAAACGGACTTCATCTTCCTCCAGCAAGTCTGCAAATCTTCCAGGCCATGGCTACCATGATTCTCTTCTCCGGCGACCCCAACGGACCAACTCCACCACCAGTCCTTCTCTTCTCTCGTGACCCACCTCCAATTCCTCTCTTCTACAGCAACAGTCTGGTTTTTCAAACTAGAAATCTTTTTCCATTCGGAAGAGGAAGGGTGCGTTGGTCTCGACGAGGGGAGGTGGGAGTGGGGTGGAAGGACGGTTTGAGGAGAGAGTGGAACGACGATTTGTATTATTTATTTAATACGAAACAACCCCACCAACTAATTCGTCAATTTTGCCACTTACACGTCACAACTCAATTTGTATGCCAAGGAAGAATCTAAATGGAAGCTTTGCGAACCTTATCATGGCTCTAATTTGGTTGAATCAAATGCATGGAGTATATTTACCATTTTGTTAGCCTTTTACATTAGTTTGAGTGAATGTGATACTTATATATAGGAATCAGACAATATAAAACTATTACACTAGTGTGAGTTTAATAACTGTGAGTCATACTTTTTTACAAAATTAGATTATGCATAATTTTCATTGTGTGGCATTACATCATATTTTTATTGCTTTACTATGCATGAAATGTTGAATATAAGCCCCATATTGGAGAAATGAGAAAATAAAATACAATATATAAGTGTATATGGTTCCATCCCTAATAACACTGAGGTCTTTTGTGACAGTATTGATATGGTTAGGAGTGGGCAAGTGACCCATATCTCTGAATATTTGACATGAAAATTATATATACCATTGAATTTATTTTATTGAAATCTTTAATGAGTCCAATATTGAATAATTGATTATCTTGTTTTTATTTTAGTACTCAAAGAAAACCAAAAGCATAAACCATAGCAACACACACTGACAAACTTAGAAAAGTTGCATCATTGATCTCCAACGGCTAATTAATCTAGACTGTCCATTTGACATCAAAAATTAGTCCCGTGACAACTTAAAAGAGTGAGCCGTTAGATTCTTAAAAAAACATAACAAAATGTAGCGATACTAAGTTATTTTCATATTTAATTTGGCATCTTCTCCCTTCTCTTTCTTTCACTTCTGCACACTTTCCTTTAAAAACACAAACACACACCATTATTTATCAGCAAAACCATAAAAACCTGCTTTTGTTTTCTTTCTTGCCCCCTCTGCTGCGTTTCATAATCATGCATAAGAAATCTATGCATGTAATGCGCAATCCCATTAGTGTGCGAGGAGATGAAAATACATTTATAGCTCCATCCTTGAAATCAATCAGTATAACTTGTTACATTACACAAAGAAATATCTCATGAGCAATTTCAGTATAGAAAAAGTGAGGAATAATAAGTAAATATATAAATATATAAACCACAAAGAAACGACTGATTCATCATGCATTTAGAAGAAATCTCTCATGAGCAATTTCAGTATAGAAAAAGGGAGGAATAATAAGTAAATATATAAATAAATAAACCACAAAGAAACGACTGATTCATCATGCATTTAGAAGAATGAATTGTCCAATTGGTTAGTTGACTGAGATAAACAAGCAAAACCAAAGTTACCAGATTTTACCTAAAAGAGACAATTGGGGTTTAAGGACTCTTAACCATGAAACTTGAGCTTTTGTTCAAAAGTAGCTCATTTCAGAATTTTGTCCCAGGCTACAAGATTTGAACAGAATCACCATATGCATCAACATTTTCTTCCATCTCAGCTGGCACTGTTTTCTCCCTGTCAATATTGGTATGCTTTGCAGCTTCTCCAAAGCGGAAAACGACAACATCAAATAAAGGTTTAGTGCTGTTGTTGATCGACACAAAGACACACACATCACCAATTTCCAAATTATTGCCACGCACAACTTCCATCCAACCACGCCCGAATGTGGCCTTTCCTTTTGAAAAATAATTCAAATCAACAGGCCAAGTTCTCCCATTCGAAACTCGAAGGACAACTTCACAGGATTTCTTGATATGATGTAGCTTGTGAAAATCGGATGGCAAGAACTGAAAAGAACACAAAAAGAAGAATATAAAGCAGAAAGGAGAAAGTAAAAAAACCTTTGAAAGAATATTGATGATTCTTCTACTGATGTAAGTAAACGAAATCTGTAATGGCTCAACATGGACGTTTGTAGAAAGCTTACTAAGAGATAAGAGTTGATGTAGCTAGGACTCAGGGAAACAACAAAAGAAGTAGGGTTTTGAGATTTGAACGCAATAGCTCTCTGAAGAGCTATACCGCCTCCAGTTTCAGTTGGAACATCATATTTTCCTGTAAAAAAAGTAAAATATTACAAACAATAAGAGAATAACAGAACACAATATGGTTAGGTAGAAACATATATGTTCTTTCCTTTTCACGTCTATTTTAGATTTTAGACTGCTTTACCACTTGTAGTTGTTTTACTTTTCTTCTGAGGTCGAGGACATGGTAATGCAGATTTCTCCCTTGTTTTTTTTTGGCGGGGTGGAAACTTGTCAAAGATTACAACGGAATTATCATCAAAATCATCACTGGATCCATAACTAGAATCGTCATCAGACTCACTAGACTCATTACAAGACTCATTACAAGACTCATCACTAGAGTCATCACTAGAATCATCATCCAAGATTTGAACAGAATAACCATCTGCTCGATCAGATTCTTCCATCTTAGGCACTGTTTTCCCCATCAATGCTACAATTTGCAGCTTCTTTAGAGCGGAAAATGAAAATATCAAATAAGGGTTTCACTTGTTGCTAGTTTACACAAAAACACACGCATCACAAGTTCCAAATTATTGTCACAAACAATGTCCATCCGACCCACGCGACTGAATGTAGGCCTTTCCTTCTTCATATCTCAAATCAACAGTCAAGTTCTCCCATCCGAAACTTGAAGAATGACCTCACAGGATTTCTTAATATGACGTAGCTTGCAAAACTCAGATGGCAACCACTGGAAAGAACACAAAAATAACAAACAATGAAGATTGAGAATATTGATGATATTATTTACTGTTACATGTACAGAAAATTTGAGAAAGCTTACCAACAGCCCAGAGTTGATATAACTGAGCCTCATGACAACAATGAATGAAGGATTTTGTGATCTGAAAGCAATACCTCTCCGAAGAGCTGCAACCTCTCACTTGGAGTGCTAGACGTGACTCCATATTTTCAGTTCGAAAATACATTTTCCTGTAAAACAAATTACAGTAGGATATACAGATTAGCCGAAAACACAATAGGTAATACAAATAGAAACATACATGTCATTTTAGTTTCACTTCTGGTGAGATTTTAGACTGCTTACCACTCGAACTTGTTATCCTTTTCTTGTGAGGCTGAGGACATGGCAATGTAGATTTTTGCCTTATTTTTATAGGGCAAGGTGAAAATTTATCTAAGATCATACTAGAATTATCATCAGAACCATCACCAGACTCAAAACTAAAATCATCACCATAATCCTCACTAGAATTATTTGCAGAATTGTCATGAGATTCGTCATGAGAATCTTCCATATTTGGCATTGTTAATGGATATTCAATCTCCGTGCAACTTCTATCAAATATGCACACATTGAATTTGGAATTCCCTTCATATCGAAAAACCAGCCAGTGACCACAGTCTAGAGAGTAAAATTTGGAAAACTCTGGCCAACCATTGTCAAACCAAACCTCACCATCCCATCTTCTAAGTTCTACTATCCATTCTGAACCACTTGGAAGCTTAAGACACACTGGATTTGATTTTCCTTCACCATATTTCTTCACAAATTTTTTTGGAATTCTCTGCATAGCAGAAAACATCCCAAGTAAATGATCAAAAAGTTTTTTTTTCGTTGCCCAAAAACAAACATAATCGTAATCATAAAATAACTGAAGCAGGCATTTTTCACACGCATAAGAAACGGATAATCCTCTTTCACTTTGTATAGCAACACATATGAGTGCATGACTAGAGAGAGAGAGAGGTACTGACAAGTTTTCTGTCTTTGGAAGTGTCCTCTAGAATGATTTTGTAAAAATGGGGAGTAGTCGGAGAAAATATTGGCCGGTTACTATTTTCCGGGGGAACAGAAGCCATAGACGTTGAATCAAAGGTCTTTCAAAACTGTACTTTCAGTTTATAGAAGAAAACCTCTATTCACTACTAGGTTTTATCGATCTGAAGGTGGAATGTTGGAGTACATAATTTTACCCCCAAAAAATCCAATTAATTCGGTTAGTTAAACGAGTAAATTTATTTGCCTTTAATTAGGTTGAAGAGATCTCTTAGGTTGAATTTATGGAGCCATTATACTATGCACGCGGTATTCCCAAAGCCCTGGCATTCTGAGATTCTGAATAGAAATAGGTGCCCGTGGCCAAAAGCAGGAGGGATTAATCCGAACACACGTCATAATATAAATGAAGGAACATTGAGAAAAATACTTTAAAAGTGGGACATATCAATCGTATCATCTATTTATATTATAACATGTGCTATACTACCACCTTGTTTTGGATACACATAAAAATTTGAGGAAATTAGAATTCTCTACAAATTTTTTCTTTTTTAAACTAAACATATGTTATTTTTTAAGATTTAATAAAATGCTTTAATCAATTTCCACCTCAACAATTTTTTGTTTATTTAATATATATTCACTTAAAATTGGCTAGCATCAAGTAGGAATAACTTCCTACGATCTAGGAATTTTATTTTCGTGACTTTTTTTATTAAAAAAAATAATTTATCTAATTTCTCATTCCCATAATACTTTCTTAAGAAAACTTCAATAGTTTATTAAATTTTTTAATATAGATACATAAAAAATTGTAATTAAAACTTATGGTACATTTGAAAACAAGCATACCGACTTTATGTACGTTTAGATTCCAAATGTACCAAGAATGTACCATAAAACCAAATGTACCAATATATATATAGGCAACCAAACGTACCAATATAATTAAATGACCATACAATCAAACGCACCTTTATTATGTTTTTGTACGTAACCATGAGTTTTTGAACATGTAAAGTCTAGATTTAAGTGTGTTTGGCTTTCCTTGTCAAAATTGTAATTAACATCACACAAGCTCTTAGATGAATCCCAATTAGATTAGATTAAGAAAGTTACATCATTTTGAAGAATCTGGCATGAAATCAAAAGAGGTATGGCTTTGCATGTGCATTCAAATATCATTACTGTTTAATGCATTTTACGTCAAAGTTTTTTTGTCTTTTTGACTAGTCTTTTTGTCTAGTCAAATAGAGTCTGTCTTTTCCAGAAAGCTGGCACACCAATTAAGAAAACCCACATGGGTCACTGACACTATTCAGTTCCCCAATGCAGTTCCCCACCGTTGATCTTTAGAGATCTGTTTTGGTTGTGACACCTGCCCTCCTTTTTGTTTTTCTGATCTTTTAAGGTTGTTTGGGGTCGTCAGAAAAACTTGGTTGTTGTACACAGAAAATATCCAAAATTGCAGAGAGTGTTTTTTTTAGCTTTCAAGCTTCCTCTCTGTTGAGTTTACAAACCCAGCATAAAACAGTTTTGCATAAGCTTTAAAATCTTGTGTTTCTTTACACAAATCTTTCGAAAAACTGTTGTGTTTATTTATTGTCTAAAACCTGAATTTCTCCAAATCTTCTTAGACAATTGTTTTTGGATTCACGTTAGTTTTTCTCTTCAATTATTTTGAGCGGGAGAAACTGACTGGTCAGATTTGAATCCACATTTGCATTTCATCTTTACATCTTCATTCCATTTGCTTGGTTCATGCCTTGATTCGGTGCCACAAGACGTTGAGCTCGTAGGACAAGCTGCCCTCTCGTGAAGACTGAAGCAAGATCCATTTGGTGCTAAATAAGGTTGCACAAAGGTACAAGCTGCCCTTTGAACATGTCTAGGATTTGAGCTTGTTGTGTGAAACTTTGTATGAACCTTATTCATCACTAGTGGATAGGACTCCTTGGAGTCCCCCGGTTTTTTAACCCAGTTAGGGGTTTTTCCGGGCACCAAAATTATTGTGTGTTATGTGTTATAACTTGCTTAACCCTTCCTATTAAGTTATTGGCTTGCTTACTTCATGTTATCAAATCTGTATGATATGTTAGATGTTTATCTATCCTGCTGAGTTATATCTGTGGTATATTTGATTACTTGTGTAGTTTGGTCATTTAGGGTTTTACCTGTATTAGGGTTTGCTGTCTGTAACATTCTTGTAACTAGTTGACTAGTTGTTAGACTAGTCAGATAGACAAGAAATTTTGTTTGTTACAGGTTATTCCGCCTGGTACCAATTTCAGAACATTTTATTCAATTTACTAAAATAATATTATAATAAACAATAAAAAAATCTGAAATCACAAAGATCTATTAATGCATATGTTACGTATAGGAATAATAGGGAAAAAAAGAAGAAAAGAAAGTAAAGAAGTAACGAGAAATTTTGGGTAGCTAAACTATTTCGTGAAAAAAAAAAAGGTGAACAAAAAAGATGAGTTTTTCTATTTAAATTTCACACCTTGTCTGAGTTCACTCCAAATTTTTTGTTGACACCTTAAATTCTAATTTTACCCTTATTAACAAACCCTACATAAAATAAAATGAAGAAAAGAAAACCCATCGCCAACCCCCATTCTCAGTCCTTCTCGCACCAACATGACTATCAACATGTTCTTTTTGTTGCTGTGTTTGTCCAACAAATTCTCTCCCCTCTCTCAGTCTCTCTCTCATTCTTTGTTTTTTCTTTTTGCTAGAGAATTAAAAATATTATAAAAATTCAAAATGGTAGAACAAAATAATCAAACAAGTTTAACTCGATGGAACTGTTACATCCCGTCCCTAAAAGTATTGTATTTTATTCTCCGAAGGTGTGAATTGACGAAAATGCCCTTTGTGGCTACGTATTTCTTGTGTAGAAATTTGAATTTTCTTTACTTGATTTCGTACTTTTCGAGTTGTACGTATCACCACGAATCCGTAGACGCGTACGGATTAATTTTCAGACTTGTGAAGTACAAGTTACGTTTGTTTTACGGGTAAAATACCCGAAAGACAATAATGTTGGTGGGCCTTGGCGCCCATAGTTTTATTCGAAACCAGGTGCTCTGCACCGTTGCTATTCACTCTGCATGCTTGCATGCGTAATTGACGCACTGTGGATCCGTTGAATCCTACAGATTTAAATGAGGACCTTGTGTGTGAGTTTTCTGCACACATTCACTTCCCCTCATCTTTTTTCTGTCTGATTTCCCTCTCAGACACATCCCACGTTTTGTGGGAAAGTGCTTGACTTTTGCTGCCTACTTGCAGGCTACCTACACCCACATTCATCCCCCTTGTTCTTGCTTCTGCAAACACAAACACAAGCCAAGGCCGAGCCTTCTCCTCTGCCTCCTGAATTCACAAAGCCAAACACAGCAGCTCCAACTCTTCCAACTCGAACTCAGCCACCTGGAAATCCTGAAACCTGGGAAGAACCCAGTTCCTGGTATGAAACTGTTAAAGCCACCCGTGGCTTTTCCTTGTTCTTCTTTGATTTTTTCTTCGTGAAACCAGTCCCAACCTTTTACCTTTGTATTTACAGGCTACTGAGAACTCTGTGGGACTCGTGGCAACAACCTTGGGTTGCACAGAACCTGTTCATGGTGAGAATGAAAATTACTCAAGCCACCCGTGGCTTGAGTTTGGTTTTGGTTTGGTTTTCTTCCCCCAAATCATTGCTAATCTGTCTTTTTTGTTCAAACCCAGGAAACTGGGAGTGATCTTGAAACCCAGAGACCTTGAAACTTCAACCCTGCAAACTGGAAAACCAATTCGCCGGAGTTCATTTCTGGCCGACTTCGAAATTGACGATTCAGAGCTCGTGGTGGCTCAAAACCTTCACAAAACCACTCCCTGAGACCTTGGGAACCCAACCCAAGGCCTGGAAACTGGAAAATCACCCTGAACGGAGAACTTGGATTTTGGCCGAAACTTTCGAGGCTTTTTCCGACCAGCTCCGGCCACCTTTTGAGGTGTTGGTAAGCATTTTTGAACTCTACTCGTCTCTAGCTTCATTTTGGTATATAGATCGTAAAATTTGGCTTAGAAATGAAGAAGTTAGGAAGCCTTGAAAAATCCCAGAAATTCCGGCCAAGAAACCCAGATTCCGGCGGCCGGCGCGGCGGCGCCGGCGACCGGAGAAAGGAGGAAGACGACCGGAGCTGACGTCAGCATGACGTCAGCAAACCCGGTTCAGACCGGTTTGATGACGTCAGCACCGGTTCAAACCGACCTGCTGACGTCAGCAACTCGGTCAACGCTGACGTCAGCGTTGACTTTGACCTAGCCGTTGACCTTGACTCGGCGCGCGTGAGCCGCGCGTGGGCCGCGGCTCCGATTCTTCCAGCCGCGCGTGAGCCATTATTTTTCGACGCCGTCTTCGCGAGGCGACTCGTGACAACACGTACTACCTAGGGGTGGTACGTTTGGTAATTTTTGAGGTATTTTAGACCTCCAATTTGAGCAAACAGTGGAGAATTCGTGCCTTTTCCGTAATTTCTTTGGAATTGACCTAGTTAATGATTAGTATAGTAACTTCTCATATAGGTGAGACCTATCCCGAGGAGTTTCGGGCTCAGGCTAGGTACGGCGGCGACGACCCGGCTACATACCAGTGAGTGGGCCCTATCTTATTAAATTATTATTATTTCTCAAACGTGTTCAACTGTGATTTATGAACTTGTATAGCATGCCATGATTTATGAAACTCGTTAAATGACTTATTTACGGTATCTTGATATATTCTTCATGCTATTTAGCGTATTTTGAACAACTGTTGGCATGTCTATACGTATTTGAGGTTTTTACCTATACTTGCATTTAGCACGGTGTTAGCACTGTCCGGGAGTGGACCAGCTTCACGTGTATGTTCACACGCACCATTACGCTCAACATGGATCCATTGTAGGTGCCAGCCTGTCTATGTCGCCTTGGCGACTAGACTTGTTGTGACGCACATTTTGTGCCAGCTTCACGTGCATGTAGTGCTAGAGCGTCTATTATGTGAAACACCCAGCCTGTCATGTAGCTACTTTCTGCATGACTTGTGTGCTATGATATGCGTTTCTTATTATGTTGGTTTTTACCGCTGTTATTGATATTTCATACTACCCGTATCCTTTTGGACGTGGGCCCATGCATTACTTAGAGATTATTATTACTGTGATTATCATTACTGTTGCTATTATTATTAAAGTGGTATTTTAGCAAATCTTACGGGTTTTACAGCGAGGGGATATATACCATTTTTGAAAGGTTTTCTAAAAACTGTACTTGGCCCACTCACCTTTGTTTTTCGCCCCTCCAGGCCCTAGGTTTTAGTCGGCAGGCGAGTTGGTGGCAGTTGCTGATATCTTCACCCTACCTCCAGTGGATGTAGGTGTATCTTGTGTTCTTTCAATTATGTTTTTTATCTATCCTACGGGATAGGAATATTCTTTAAATTTCTTACTGCACCCTAGCTCTGATAGTTGTGTATTATTGGGTCTAACCCACACTACGCACTTCTGCATCTCTTTTTTTTAATTAAAACTCCGTATTCCTGTATTTCATCATCAAATTCTTATTTTAATCACTCTATGACTTCGTCATCCCTTCGGGATGACGGTCAGCACGCCCCTAAATCTGGTGTCCACGTGGATATTCGGGTCGGAGTGTGTCAGGAACCATTAGCATATGGAGCTTATTCAAGGATATGAGATATTTGGTCAAGGATTGGCTACCAACTTTCACCAAGAAAGAGAAGAAGATGATCAAGGGATCCTTCGATTTTGTCGGCATCAACAATTACACCATAAGACAACCCAGTAGTTCCACAAAAACCAATCTCCTATAGCAACGTTTCTTTAGATAGTCATATTGTTGCAAAAGGGATCAAGAGAGAACGGTGATCGGAGGGATAGGGTGGGGCTGGGCCCGCTGGGGTTGTGCGGTGGGCTTTATCTACGTTTTTCCCTTTCTTTATTTCATTAGATTTTTGTGGAGTGTGGTGTTGGTAAGGGTAAAATTAGAATTTGGGGTGAACTCAGACACGCCATGAGGTTTAAATAGAAAAACTAAAAAAAAATACCCAAAAAAAAGGTGAAAAATTGAACTTCTAATTAAATCACCAAAATTGTAGGAAGAATATTTAATCAAATTCTTAAAAGGAAGATATGTTTAATCTAAGTAATTCAAAACTTCCCTAAAAATTTCTCCAAAGTAAACAAGGCAAGACTTGGGCAAAAAAGAAAGCACATTTACTTTTATTTGCCGTTCGTTACCCCTGTGGTACATATATAGTTCATAGACAATCATTACCTTCTTCCTTGCAAAGGTAATTTATAAGCGCTGCAAGGTTTCTTAACTGTCCGATGTGAGACCTCATGCACCCAACCCCCATCCCACTTCACGTGTGGATCACATGTAACAGTTGAGTTTTACACATGTATTAACCTGTTCTAAAAGAAGTTTAAAACCAATTAGCAATAGATGGAGTGACCCAACTCCTCATACCTCCATGCAACATTTAACTATCCGACATGGAACTTTAAATTCACAACCTCACTATAAAACTTAGATAATATAGAGGATTAAAATGCTGGCAGAAGATTAGATCATTAGAAAAAGTAAAGAGAATCTCTCCTAGATTGATGCCTTTTCAAATGAACTGTTGAAGATGACAACGGGAATTCAAAACAATATTGAAGCCTTTCAAAGGGTATAAAAAGCTCAGAACAACAACGTTGGACAAATATATATATCCAACTTAGATTGGGGGCTTCCTAAGTTGATCATAAGTTGAAAAATTCAGACTCATGGTGCAATAAAAGTTGATCAGATTCAGTTACTTCATTTATCAGCTTTGCTTCTCTTTCAATTATGCAAGGTGCGCTTTGCAGCTTTCTGTGTGGTGCAGTGAAAGACAACATCAAGAGAAGGTTTGATGCTCTTAATCAACACAAAGATGCACACATCATTGATTTCCAGGCTATTCTCTCCCACAAATTTACTCCAACCACTATAGAATCTGGCTCTTCCTTTGGCACATTGTTTTAATTTGACAGCCCAAGTTCTCCCTTCCAAAACTCGAAGGATGAAACAATCATGAGTCAGCTGCTTAAGATGTTTCTTGAAAAACTTGTTTGGCAAGTCCTGGAAAAAAAAAAGAGAGGTGAAAAACAGGAAAGACATAAGTCAGATTTTGGAGAGAAATTTATGACATAATCTTCTATGGAACTACATTCTAGCTTATATAATTCTTTTCAGGCTGACATGTAAGGACAAAAGTTAGTAAGTGTTGTAACGGATCTATGAGAAAGCTTACCAAATAACCTGAATGGACATATGTTTTCCGCATAGAAACCTCGAAAAAAGGGTGTTCAGATTTGAAATCAACTTTGCCTGCTTAAGAATATAATAACATACATGTTAGAGAGCAGAGTGGCAAGAAATTGCAATAAGGTATAATATGGAAAGTGCATATTGTGTAATTAAGATGCGGAACCACATTGTGAGTTGATGCCGGTTACTGCTTTACCACTGGAAATTGTTCTTGTTTTCTTGTGAGGCCGAGGACATGTCAATGGAGATTTCTGTCTTGTTTTTCTTTGGGAGGATGTAAAAGTCTCTGGGGTTTCAAAAGAATCATTATCAGAGTCATCATCAAAGTCTTCAGAAGGATTAAAAGCATCATCACTGGGACCATCACTAGGATCATGACTAGAATCCTCATTAGATTCATCATTGGGTTCATAACCAGAATCAGAATCATCATATTCATCAGTGTCTTCCTCCTCGGGCTCTGATTGTTCCCCATCCGTGGTGCAATTTTCAACTTCCGTGGTGCAGAAATAGACAACATTAATTAAAGGTTTAATGTCATTGTTAATCAACACAAAAACACACATCCCCAGCTTTCAAATTATTGTCACGCACAAACCCCATCCAACCACACTCAAATTTGGCTCTTCCTTTACAATATTTCATATTAACATCCCAAGTTCTCTTTGAAACTCGAAGGATAACCTCACCAGAATTTGAAAGCAAGTATGGTTGACATTTTCTTCAACTGATTTAAGTAAACAGAAATTACGATGGCCCAGCCAGCAAGTATGGTTGTCAGTAGAAAGCTTACCAAATTTGATTGGTTCACATAAGCGTGAGTCATGGCAACAAGGAAAGAAGAAGGGTGTTGAGCTTTGAAAGCCTCAGCTCTATCACGAGCTATAGCTTTTCCATTATTAGTCAATGGACTCATCCTCCAAACAAACCCAGGTCTTCGTTTTACAAATCTTCGTGTGCTAGATGTGCCTTCACCACCTGTTTTGGAAGGAAAATCATCTCTTCCTGTAAAAGGTTAGTAGATTACAACAGGGTATTACAAGCAAAACCCTAATGGCAGAAAACATAATAACAGGTATTAAAGTAGAAAACATATATTTTGCCATTTCATTTCTGATTTCGAAATATGCAAATCTTTGTTTTTCAATAACTCCTCAAATATAATTTAACAAAAGTTGAGTGTTCCGTGGTCTAATTAAGATGTGGAACCACATTGTGTGAGTTGATGTTGGTTTTGACTTTACCACTAACTTGTTCTGTTTTTCTTGTGAGGCCTTGGACATGGCAATGAAGGTTTCTCCCTTGTTTTTCTGGGGTACCTATAGGTTGAATCATCAGCATCATTACTAGAGCTGTCACTAGAATCGCTATCAGAATCACCACCTTGATTAGCGGGAAAATCATCTTTTCCTGTAAAAGATTACAATATCTAACTTGTTACAAGCAACACCCTAATGACAGAAGACACACAATAACGTAATAAACTAGACCAAAGTGATCCTATGTTTTTCATTGATTTCTCAAACATTACTTCAAGAATATGAGTGTTGGTTTGTGCTTAACTCACCCTTTGCAATTGTTCTGTTTTTCTTGTGAGGCCGAGGACATGACAATGAGGATTTGGAATCATGGTCAGAATCATCATCTGAATCATTTTTTTCTATCTTGGGCATAGTTAATGGATACTTGATCTCGGTGGCGCTTCTATCAAATATGCAAACCTGGAATTTGGATTCCCCTTCATATCCAAAAGATAGCCAGTGACCAAAGTGTAGAGAGTAAAACTCAGAGAACTCTGGCCAACCCTTGTCAAACCAAACCTCATTGCCCCACTTTCTGAGTTCTATCTTCCATTCTGAACCTCTTGGAAGCTTAAGGTATACTCCACTTGATAGATCATTACCGTATTTCATCACAAATTTGTTTGGAATCCCCTACACAACAGAAACATGTAAAGTAACTGATCCGAAAGCAAAAGAAAACATTATCTCATCATGTTTTTAGTAGCCAAGAAATGAATATCACCTCAATCATAGCATAACTGCAGCAAACATTTTTCACACGCATAAGAAATGGAGAATCCTTTCTGACTTTATGTAGCAAACAACATACATGTATGGCAAAGCCGAGAGAGATGCTTACAAGTTTTCCGTCTCTAATGTTGTCCTCTGAGATGCTCTTAAAAGAATGGGGAGTGGTAGGGGAAGATGTTGGCCAGTCATCTGTTTTGCCGGGTGTAGAAGCCATAGTTGATTGAAGTTCTTGATGTATGTAGAATGCTTAAGAATTCAACTTTTTCTTTCAAATTTTTGTGATACGTTATACTGTTCAGACAAAATTTATGTTGCATTAATGCAGTGATGGTTGGTAAACAAAAAATTGAGGGAAAAAAAACAAGAGCTGTTATATTCCAAAAAGTTAGTGTCAATAAATTAGTACTTAATTACCAGTAAAACCAGCAAAACACTCAATTAACAATAATAAGGGAGTAATTTACAATTGTTTGGTATACGTAATAGGACAATTGATTAGGGCAGTTTGCCCGTCCTTTTGCACACAAGTTCAAATCTCTCTCATAAATTAGAATAGTATACTATCCGTCCTTTTTCACATGAAAGGTTACGTTCTAATCTATTAGAAATTTAGGAATCTTATTAGTTTGATAAGGGTAAGAATATCATGAGAAAACTTTGTATATGAAAAAAAAAAATACAGAACCACAGAAAACCACAACTTTCACCTGTGTTGGAGGAAGGAGTCTGACATTTCCAATTGGTTAACTGAGCTAGACAAAAAAATAAAACGAAACAAAAAACCTAAACAAAACAGTGGTCGAAGAACTTTTCACCAAAAACAAAGGATGAGCGCCTGACTTAAGTACTCAAACTGTTCTCTGTTTCTTGCAAGCCTGCGGTGCTATTGGAGATCTCTCCTCAAATTCTGGGCAGGGTGGAAAATTATCCAAAATCTCAACAGAATCATCATCTGTATTGTCAGTTTCTTCCATGTCAGGCACTGTTTTTTCCCCAACAACCGTGCACCTTGCAGCGTCTCTAGCTCGGAAAATGACAACATCAAATAAAGGTTTAATGTTGTTGTTAACGACACAAATACACAAACATCACTAACATTCAAATTATTGTCACGCACAACTTCCATCCAACCATGCCCAAATGCGGCCCTTTCTTCTCCTTCATATCTCAAATGAACAGGCCAACTTCTCCCATTTGAAGCTCGAAGGATGACTTCACAAGAATAATTAAGAAAATGTAGCTTGTGAAACTCAACTGGCAACCACTGAAAAGAAACCAAAAACAAAAAAAGGAAAGCAAGAAAAGGAAGGTAAGTAAACAGAATGTTTATAATCCTCAGCATGGATATCTACTGAAAGCTTAAGCTTACCAATTGAAATTTACTGATATAAGAGGGTTTCATGGCAACAATGAAAGAAGAAGGGAATTGAGATTTGAAAGGATTAGCTCTCTGAAGAGCTATTGCTTTTCCACGTTGAGTGTCCAATGTGTCTCCACTGCCTTTTCGAGTTTGAAATTCATGTTTTCCTGTAAAAAATTACAATCTTAGTTTGAGATTTTTCTAAGTATTTTCAGTTATTGGCAATTGGTTCTTTTAATAACTTTAACATTAACCAATGCACTTTCCTCCCAACCTCAGTTTAAGTATAGTATAACTTGCAGACCATCATTGACCAAATTATAGCATACAAAGCAAAGTAGAATGAATATAAAGTTTACTTCAAACTCTCGAGTTTATATAAATTTCACACTCCTCTTGTTTCTGTCCCTTGATTCTCCTTTAAATTTTTCAATCCAACGGCTAGAAAAAGGGAGTGCAAAGTGAGAGAATGGAAGTGCGAAAATCACTTCTCTAAAATTATAACTGTCAATATCTTCAACATATATCTTAGAAGGCATAAACTGGAAATCACAAAGAGGGTTTTGGACATAAACTAAGAACTATAGCAATTCAAAAGATAGCATATGTTTCAGGGGGTTTATATATATATGTACCTTCATCTTTAGCTCGGTATATGCCAACTTTGAATGCAACTTTAGGGGCCTTATCTATCAGCTCAAACACACATGCATTACCTTCTTCCAAATGATTGTCGCGCACAAATGCTATCCAGTAATCAGAATAAAATTTTGCATTTGGTCTCCGACGTTAATCCCTTTAGACTGAAATTAACAGGCCAAGTTCTCCCATCCGAAATTTGTAGGGTCACATAAAGAAGACCTCTTGTACAGATATGTTTCCTGGAGAAGAATGGACATATTCTCTGCAAACATTTTGAACAGACAAAGAATCCGAAAGGTGTTATTTCTCATGCGGAGAGATTACTATATACGTTTGTGTTGAAATTTTGATATAGAATGTATTATTTCATCATAAATTGTAAGTACAATGGAAGAGACATATATAGAGGATTACATAGCAAGCTAAGGTCCAATGGTAACAAGCCATAGACTTTCACCCTTAACCCAGGCCCTAATTTCGGTCTTGGAACTAATTACAAGACAAACAACCACCAAATATGAGTGTGCAGGTGGTTAACCCAGATGAGTGTGCATGTGGTTAACCCAAAGATCTAGCACTAAGCTAGCTAGATAAAGACCTGCAACCCAAGATCTTACCCGACGGATATAAGACTAACCCAATGAGACCATCCCGACGGATATAAGACTAACCCGATGAGACCATCCCGATAGATATAAGACTAACCTGATGAGATGATTTCAACAATCCTATGGCTTCCAATAATTTGATCCTTACAGGGTTCATTTTCCCATCAATTTTCTCATTCTTCAAACAGGGTTCACTGAGAAAAGTTTACCAAGTCTCTTGATAGGTATGATGGTTGCATTCTCATGACAACAATTGGACTGTCAGATTTGAAACTGCTAGCTCTGGAGAATGTTCTATCCTTTACATCTTTAAGCTGTTGATTAGCTGTTGCCCAATGAACCTCTGGTGATCTGTGTGCAGCAGATATGCCTCCATCGCCACCTGTTTAATTCCCATGATTCAGCTCCTTGACACAATCGAAGAGAAAGAAAAATCCCAAAAAGATATTCTCAAATTTGCATACATTACCTCGGCATAAATTAGGTTCCTTGTGGCGGCTATAATCAAGCTCCAAAGTATTCCTCATAAAAATGCGAACCTGGAAATCACAATCATCCACTTCAGAGCTGAACAGCAGTAAGTATCCATGCTTTAGGGAGTAAAATTGTGCAAACTCTGGCCAGCCCTTCTGTAACCAAATCTTGCCATTATGCCTTGTCAGCTCTATTGGCCATTTTCCTCCATTTGGAACCTTGAGGGATACACTGTCTGCCCAACGATCTCCATTTTTCATCACCACGACCTTCGGAATTTCCTGTAATTAACAACTCCTCAAATTAAGATGTTCATATAATTAAGCAGCATATATAAACATGCATGTCGATAACATTCCTGTAATTAAGATGTTCAAATTAAATTCAATGCTGCCTAAAAAGAAGCCCAAAATAAAAGGGACTGGAACATATACAAGTCTGAAAACTTAGTCAAATAACATATATCTAATCACATGAACAATGGAATTGCCAAAACAAGCTATAACCTGATTGGAAACAACTAAAACCATATGCAGGAAACACCATACCACGCGTGTACCCACTCAAATAACTAGTAAAAAGGTTCAAAAATTAGCACAATGTTATATCCATAATAAATTTAAAGCAACTTAATTCAGGTTTCAACTTGCATGTGTCTACAACACCAATTACAGCATATATATGTAGGACAAATCATCACTTTCTACAAAAAAATTTCTTTTTTTTTACTTGATTCAAATTAATCTAAACTACGGGAGGGATCGACTTCAAAATTTTGTGCTCTAATCAAACTTTTCTAAGCCGATGTCTTCGGATAATTTTTCTTTTTGAGTTCTTAATTAATTATATCCAAAGGAGAAAACAGTAAACCAAACGTTATAAATAGGAAAACAAACAAAGAATAAAAGGGCAAACCCACTTTTTTGTTTTCTTTGTTCTTTTCCCCCTTTTGAATGAGAAAAAAGAACATGCATGCAAAGAATTCAAGTCATCATTGATAGTTTACAGGGGATACTAACAGGATCGGAAACCGATGTCGTTGGACTATCGATTACAATGGTGTGTGTAGATATGTCTCAGAGAATGATGGAATGATTAAACGTTGGAATGAATTACTCTGACAATAGCATGAATCTTATATAAACTTCTCATGTCTCTTCAAGAGAAGTTATATATTCTCCCGTTGGATATAACTGTTAGTTATATCAGACATATCCTGTCAACATATTTAATTAATAAATAAATAATATTATTATTTACTTTATTAATTAATATGTATATTAATACACTACAATCATGTGTATGTTGGTACATCAATGTTATGGTGTACCTTCACACATGATTACACACATTGTGAAAACCATGTCATTATAAATCATATTCCAACATCTCCCACTTGATTATAATGACACAAATGGTTTCCTACTCTGATTTGTTTCTCTCGGGTATTACTCTTAAACAAATTTCGAGTAACATCAGACATGTGGCTTTTTTACATGGTGCACACCATTCCACTTTATCTGATAACATTTTACCTTTCAGTAAAATGGCATCATGTCCAAGTAACTAGGAAAACAATCCATACCTGGTTACAAATGACGACTTCAAGATGCACTATATGCCACAATATTATATAAATTATTTCTTAAAGCTTATAACAGATTTTACTTTCAAGACGATTTATTACAACCTGGTTACCTCGCTAGTGCCCTCTATCTTTAACCGACCAAGTACTTGAAAACCAGATAGAGTCGTATCAATTTGTCCATGTTTCAGGCGTCCCTGAAAACATACAATGATGCTCGCCGCACGTCTCACACTACAACACATCTAGATGTTTTGTAAACCCCATTGTAGTCACATGCTCTCTGAATTTTTCCAGAGACAATCCCTTGGTCATCGGATCAGCCACCATCTCTTCGAAGGGTATGTAGTCAACCTTTACCTCTCCTCTCTCCACTACATCTTGTATATAGTGATATTTAATATCAATGTGTTTTCCTTTGGAACTATTTTCTCCACTCTTTATCAGAAAGATGGCGGACTTATTATCACAAAACACATTGACGGGCTCTCTAGGTATACCTATATTTAAATTATCGATAAAGCATTTTGCCTATACTGCAGTACTTACCGTTGTGTTGCAAGATATATATTCTGCTTCCATGGTAGACTTCACAACACAACCCTGTTTCTTACTTAACCAAGAAACAGCCGTTCCACCAAACAAGACAATATTACCACTTGTTGACTTTCTGTCATCCAAGTCGCCTGCGAAATCTGCATCGCAATAACAAACCAAATCTTGATCATTTAATCCGAAACAAAGTTTCATGCCTTGAGTGCCTTTCAGATATCTGATAATTCTTTTTACTGCCATCTAATGTTGCTTTCCAAGATTGGATTGATATCTACTTACCAATCTAACTGCATGACATATGTCATGTCTTGTGCTGGTCATAGCTTACATCAAACTGTTAGTTATATCAGACATTTCAACATATTTAACTAATAAATAAATAATAATATTATTTACTTTATTAATTAATATGTATATTAATACACTACAATCATGTGTATGTTGGTACATCAATGTTATAGTGTGACTTCACACATGATTACACACATTGTGAAAACTATGTCATTATAAATCATTTTTCTTATCTATAGCTCAACTTTTTCTTTCAACTTTTTAAGAAACCAATGTGATAAGCTTTAATATTCAGACAAAAAGTATAGGTTGCATTAATGCTATGGTGGTTTTTGGTAAACAAGAAGGACAAAAGAAAAGAAAAAAGGCCTAACTTCATTTTGGACCTCTATGTTCAGGATTATTTTTAAAATGGATCACGAGATTTTAATTTTTTTTACATTGTCTTTTAAAATTTTGAAAGTGTATCAATTTACACTTTTTGGCTAAGAAATTATTTGAATCTTCATTAAATGGATGACATGGTAAGCATGAAAAATGTAACTGAGTTGACATATAAGCCACATTTGCACCACATAGCCTAAAAAACTCATCAATTTAATGGATAATTAGACGTTCAAACATACAAAATGTTTAAATTGATATAATTTCAAAACTTTAAGGGACAACTTAAGAAAATTGAAACCTTATGGCCCAATTTAAAAATCACCTCAAACCTTAAAGTTGTAAAATATAGTTAGTGTTGAGAGTATCAATCCCACATCGGGGAAAGAAAGGACCTTGTATGTGCTTATAAGTAGTTAGGCTACTCCCCATATTGCTAATTGTTTTTATGGTGGAACCTCAACTTTCTTCATGGTATCAAAGCAGGTTGTCCCGCGTGTGCAGCCTCACGGTCACACGTGCTACACGTCACCTGAATTGTGTTGTCCACATGCTAGGCTTGAAAATTTGCCACACGTGAGAGATCGTGTTGAGAGTATCAATCCCACATCAAGAAAATGAGGGACCCTTCATGTGCTTATAAGTAGTTGGGCTACTATCCATATTGCCAATTGGTTTTATAGTAGAAACTCAATTTTCTTCAATTATCCCAAAAAAAGAAGTTGAGAAGTGTTGCATTATCTAGAAGAGAAAAAGGTCAAATTAAGTTATAAGGCTTGTGGTATGCCGACCTTGGAATGGGTAGTCTCCCCTTCTTCTAAACTTTTGAACACTAAAGTTTGTTGTCTTTGAAAATGTCCTCTACAATGATTTTGAAAAATTGGGGAGTCAGTCCGAGAAAATATTGGCATATTATCAGTTCCGGGGGAAGGGAAGCCATAGACGTTGATCAAATATCTTTCAAAACTATATTACCAGTTTATGGAAGAGGCTGTATTCACTAGACTAGGTTTTATCTTAAGGTGAAGAGTTGGAGTACATAATTTTGCAAAAGATATTAGAGAGACCACATTTTGGAAATCACATTTAAATTATCTCTAATAGAGGCGGGACCTACCTTTATTAGAGACATGAATTATATGTGGTCTACAAAATGTGATCTCCCAAGCATCGCCCTAATTTTTTCCAAAAAAATTCAATTAATTTGGTTAGTTAAACAAGCCAAATTAATTTTCCTTTAATTAGGTATGGAGCCAACCTAACTTTTAATTAGAACTCTTGGATGAATTTAAAACCAAGAGTCCTAAAAGCAATCCTTCGTGTTTTGTGGTTTGCTGTGGATTTGACGCTGTGGGTTTTGATGGTAGGGAGAGAGTTTGAAGGGTTTAGGGTTGGTGGTCTGTGCTATGTTGGAGTGTGGGTGTGTGGGGGAACTTACAAATTCTTAGAGCTTATTACATTGTGTTTTGATAAGAGTATTTCTTAAAAGTTATGGGTGCACCTATAAATTTATATATATTTTTTGTCAAATAAATTTATATAACTATATAAAGCCAGGTTGGGTGAAAATATTAAAATCGGTGAACTTATTTAAAAATTGAGTGCTAAAAGAGGCACCCAATTTGGTAAGAATGCATCATGCAAAGTGAATGATGTATTGCTGAGATTTCGGGGTTATTAGGGATGGAGTACCCAAGTCAAGGTACTAAAACCTAAAAATAGTCGGAAGTTGCGCCTTTTTAAACCACAAAAGTTAACGTAGCAAAATACAGAGTAATTCCAGGCATCCATAGACACTTCTAACTACAGCAAAAAGTGGTCTACTTCGACTGCAGTTGTGGTGACATTAAGCACTTTGCACCCCTCTTTAAATGACATTAAGCACTTTGCGTAATCAACTTCTGAAAATGTGAACTTTCAGCACAATGTCATTTATCTCGAAGAGTTCAAATGTGCATACATCTCCTTTTCTCAAACTATTTTCCTCCGCAAATGCACGCCATCCACCAGAAATGATCAAATTACTGTAGCCAATCAAATTCACAGGCCACAATCGCTCTCCGACCTGAAGGGTCGCACATTGCGTCTTTTGTAGGGTGAATCTCTTGGCAAATTTTACTGGTACATACTACAAAAGATGAATGATAGATAGTGGACATGATTGGAGCTTAGTGCATACACAACATGTATATGCAGATACGTGCACAAGTAATTAGGTTGGAGTATTTATGTTCGAAGCAATGTTATGTCAATGATCCTATCACCATTCTCCTGGATGTTGGCAGTTGGCCCCAGAGTGGCTCTAAAGAAAGAATTCTTTGGGAAGAAATTGTTGGCAGCTTCAAGAACCCTTGAAGCCTTCAAACATGAAGGCCTTTGAGTAACCTGATCAGAAATCTTTGACTTTGTGTACTCTCCTACAGTAAGACATACAAAATATAATCTGAGAAACCAAATTTTGGGCATTTCTTGTGGACTTGCCGATTTCAAGAAAATTAAGGATCAAGAAACACACCATTTTCACAACCTGGTTCGACTTTATGTATGGGCCTTCTCTTTTTTTCAACTTGATCAATTGCTCCTCTTCCATGGCCTGGATTCCCCAAAAATTACAAAGAAATACCAGAATCTAAGTTACGATGGAAGCATAATGGGGGATTATATACTAGCAAATGAACAGATTTACCTGCTGACGAGGAGCCCTTTTTAGCTTCTGTGGCGCGGAAAAAGACAACTTCAAATGTAAGTTCACTGCGGTTAATCAATTCAAAAACACATAAATCACCGACTTTCAAGTTGTTTTCCCTTGCAAACACTGACCAACCATTCTGAAATCGAGCTGTTACATCATATTTGAATTTAACTGGCCAAGTGCTTCCCTCTAAAATCTGAAGGATTACGTTACTTGGACGATGCTTGTTAAGATTGTCCTCACAAACTCGGATGGCAAACCCTAAAAAGAAAAGTAGACCAGGAAAGAAAATAAGAAAGTTTTTTATGAGAGACTATTTGTGATTCTGCTCTTTGAGAGGGAAATGTATGTGCTTAATTTTTTTCACGCAGAATGTGTTATACATAAAACATACCAGGTAACCTTTATGGATATAAGCTGGTTGAATGGCGACCGGAAATGAAGGGTATTCAGATTTGAAAGCATCGGCTCTCTGAAGAGCCAGAGCTTTTTCATTTTTGGTCAATGAATGTTCCCTCCCAAGAACATCAGGTGTTCGTTTTCTGAATATTTGACTGCTAGACAAGCCTCCAACTTCTTTCATTGTGGGAAAATCATGCTCTCCTGTCAGATATTACAAGAAACATAAAGTTGCATCTTAATTCTTTTGGTGGGAAAGCGGAATAAGGTAAAAGATAAAAATAAAACTCAATATACATTCCTTACTTTTCACTTCTGATTTAAAGCAATGTGAATCTTTGCTGCTGAATGATTTCTTGATTTCATAAGGTTGAGTCTTTGTTGCTGTGAAGTTGGTGTTGCATTCTGCTGCTTTACTACTCGAACATGTTCTTATTTTCTTGTGTGGCCGAAGACACGGTAATGGAGATTTTTCCCTTGTTTTTCTTGAGCAGGGTGAAAAATCATCCAAGATTTCGACCGACTCATCATCTTCATAATCTGTTTCTTTCTACTCAGGTATTGTTGAATCGTCTCGTACTTCATCAGAATCTCTACTAATATCATCATTAGAATCATCATCTTGTTTATCAGTTTCTTACAACTCGGGCATTACTAGTGATTTATCCCTTGATTTTTGATTTTCTCGGCCACAGTTGAAAATCATCCAAGATTTCGACAGATTTATCATCATGGTCTTCATAACCAGTTCCAAATTCAGGCCTCCACTGCATTCATTTTCAGCATAAGGATCGTGAGAGCTAGACGTGCTAATTTCCCAATTTACCTGATCCATAGCTCCTTTGGCATGGCCTGCCTTCCCAAAAATAAAAAAGAAAAGAACAAATCATATGTGTAAGTTATGCATTCGTAACTGAGCACAAACTCGAATATATAACTCAAGAATTTTAATGTTGGTATATTGTATTCATCATGAATTGTAAGTACAATGAAAGAGAAATATATAGAAGATTACACATCAGGTTAAGATTCAATGGAAACAAGCCATGGACCTCCATCCTTAATCTACGCCCTAATTTCTTATCTTGGAATTAGTTACAAGATAATCAGCCACCGAATATGAGTAAGCAGGTGGTTAACCCAGAAACATAGCTCTAAGCTAGCTAGAAAAGATAATAACCTACAACCCTAGCTCCTACCCGATGAATACAAGGATGGTCTGACCAACCCGATGGATATAAGGCTAACCCGACGAGACCAACCCGATGGAGTTCAACCAATCCGACGAGTTGATTTCTTCAATACTCCCCCTCAAGCTGGATCGAGGAGATTCATGGATCCAAGCTTGAATAATAAACGTTGAAACTGGGTAGAAGCCAGAGGTTTAGTGAATATGTCTGCTAGTTGGTTGTGACTTGAAGTGTACACAATTTCAATCAACTGAATAGTCACTGCTTTTTAGTCAGCACTTACTACAACAAGCTTCATATAATTTGAATCTAAACATTTTAATCAACTGAATAGTCACTGCTTTGATTGGTTTTCATAAATTATTTCTTCATGTCTTTTTTTTTTCTTAAAAAGTTTCTTTCGAGAGAAGTTATTTCTTTGTCGTCTCTTCGCAACCCGGGTATAATTCTTGCTTGGAATTTTTCAATAACCTTTCATATTTATCGAATGCTTCCTTGTTCATGGTGGGAGGCATGTCATCTCCCACTTCCTCATTGTCATTGCTCGAGGCGTATGGATAACAGTCATTTACAATACCCATGACTTGGTCATTACTAGATAAACTTCCTTCAACAGTCTCCGCTCGTGACTGGAACGAAGACGAAGCATGATGTAATGGTTCCCCATGATGATTTCATCTCGTATAGTTCTGCGTCATCCCATTTCTTACCAAATGATATCGAACATTTTCGAATGTCTCCCACATATGATTGTTTCACGTCCTACACGGACACTTGATATCAGTTGAACCTCGGTTGTGTCTCATTGCAACAATAAACTTATCTACCCCTTCCAAATATTCATAAGCACATCTCTTCGGATTATGTATCCACTGTTTGCCCATTTTTTCTTTTACCACATTAAACAGAGATGGGAGATTAAAACAACTTCAACTATGTCTCGTCACCTTATGCCTCTGGTAAAGGCCTTATCCCATTCGGGAGTGCACATTTGTGTCTCGTAGTTTACGGAACCACCAAGATTAGATTTCGACGTGGGAAAATTTTGGCAGCATCTCCCTACAGCTCTCCAAATGCACGACGTAGATATCAAATACCTACTATGCACTCGAAGAACGTAAGAAGATGTTACCAAAAACCCACGATCGAAACCTAATCCGTGAACCACAAACTACGACACACAAATGTGCACTTCCAAACTGTCCAAAAATGGGACAATTCAAGAATCAATTGGATCGCAATCACGCTATCGCATCCATGCACGAAATCCAATTAATTCTGAAACAGGAAACTAAGTTTTTGTTAAAAAAATGCGTACGAAGTTAATTACTAATAGCTTCGTACGTACAACACAAAATAAATTCGTACAAAGTTAATTACTATTAATTTCATACGTACCGCTCCAACATAAAGTCATGCAAGATATACAAATTATTTGCATACAAAACAATATAAAATAAATTCGTACGTCAACAACATAAAATGATCAAGAAAATACCTTCAAATTGGTCCTCCAACAACAATCCTATGCAACAAACCTATAAAAAAATTAATTAATTTATGTTAATTTTAATTCAAACATAATAAAATAATATTAAAAAATTAAAATTACCGTTAACGATTACCGGGCCCGGTGGTGGTGGAGGAGGAGGAGATGGTGGTGGTGGAGGAGGAGATGCTAGCTAGCTAGGGGGAGAGAGAGTGAGATGGGAAGAGGGAGATGAGTGAGATAGGGAGAGAAGGATGGAGATGAGTGAGATAGGGAGAGAGATTTGGAGGGAGAGATCCGAGAGGGAGAGATTGAGAGGCAGCTATTTGCAATTTTCTGCAAAAACTGCCTCTCGGGTCTAAGGAAGGGGAATAAATCAGCTTGGTTTTGCGCGACGAACATATTCGTCGCCTAAAGTACTATTTTCGTGGCCTAAAGTCACGCTCGTTTTTGGTTTTGCACGACAAATGCTTCGTCACCCAAGATATTTTAGGCGATGAAATAATTTGTCGCGCACACTTTGGCGCTCTCCTTTTGCCACCACTTTTTCCATCTTTTGCCTGACATATGCATCTATTCGTCGCCCAGTTCATTTTTAAGCGACAAATATGTTCATCGCCTAAATGTTCTTGCCCCACAAAATTTCCTCCGTCGCCTAAAGTTTTCTTGCGCAAGCTATTTTTTCTACTAGTGGAGTTTAAAGGTTGTTTATTTTGGCAATCTTAGTTTGAAATTTGACTATTTTGGCTAACTTCCATATACAATTTGACTCTGTGACGAATGAAGCACATGCATGCCAACAAATGAAAACTACTTTCTTGAGTTTTTAAAACTTGGCTTTTGAGTTTTTATTTTTTGGTTTTTAGATATCATTTTTTTGAAAACTGAAAGTAGTTACTAAACAAGTTTTCAGTTTTCAATTTTCAAAAAAATAAAAACTAAAAACTAAAAAAAAATGGCATAAAACGAACCCTAAATTAAGAGTCTTTCAATAGTTGAGTTCATGCTAAATTGCTAATTAGATTTAATTGTATGTGAATTAAGAGGAAAATTTCTAATTCAAAATATAAATGCATTGCACGTAAATTTGTATGGGTGATGCTAGAGAGACCAACGTTTTAGACCATATTTTGTAAATCACATGATGTGGTAGTTGATGGTTGGATTCCTTCTTAAAATCATTAAAAAAATGAGTTCAACCATCAACTGTCACATCATGTACTTTACAAAATATGGTCTAAAAATATGGTCTCCTTAGAATTTTCTAATACGAGGTTGGGGTAATGCTAGAGAGACCATTTATTTAAGGCATAATTAGATTGTAATCCTCGGAAAATATATAATTTTCATTAAAACCGGGTCTAAGATTGAATACTAGTTTTTATCCTTTGAATTTATGTCCAACTCAACAATGTGTCAATATGTCAGAAGTTACTAGTTGACTTTTCTACTCGCGCGACAAATATTTAGGCAACGACGTCAATTTCGTCACCCAAGAAGCATTTAGGAGGCGAAAATTATATTTCATCGCCTAACATATGTAGGACAAAAAAAAATCATAACCTTTAAGTGACGAATTATTTGGTTGCTTAAACAGTGTATGGCTGACGAAACTAAAGTATCGGGTGACGCCATGTTTCATTGCCTAAGATAACTTGGGCGACAAATGTGTTTCATCCTTCGTCGCTCAAAACCTCAGAAAGTCGCGACGAATTGAGGGACATTGGGCAACTAACATCTTCGTCGTGCAAAACCTACCTGTTTTAATCCCTTTCCTCAACCCCTAGAGACAGTTTTCGTCTCCCAACTGCCTCTCTCACTCTCCCTCTCCCTCTCGATCTTTCCCTTCAAATCTCACTCATCTCCATCTCTCTCTCCCTATCTCACTCCTCTCCCTCTTCCCATCTCACTCTCTCTCCCTCTCTCTCTCTTCCTAGCTACCATCTTTTCCTCCCTATCCCTAGCACCTCCTCCTCTACCACCACCATCTCCTCCTCCAGCACCACCACCTGGCCTGTTAACTGTTAACGGTAATTTAGATTTTTTAATATTATTTTATTATTTTTGAATTAAAAATAACAAAAATTAATTAATTTTTTATAGGTTTGTTGCATAGGATTGTTGTTGGAGGACCAATTTGATGGTATTTTCTTCATCATTTTATGTTGTTGAGTTAATTTAATTTATTTTTATTTATATGGTAGTTTGATATGTCATGTACGAATTTATTTTATATTGTTGTGTATGCAAATAATTTGTATATCACGCATGACTTTATGTTGTGTTGTACGTACGAAGTTAATAGTAATTAACTTCGTACGCTTTTGTTCAAGAAAAACTTAGTTTCCCGTTTGAGAATTAGTTGGATTTCACGCATGGATGCGAAAACATGACTGCGATCCAATTGATTCTTGAATCGTCCCATTTTTGGATAGTTTGGGAGTGCACATTTGTGTGTCGTAGTTTGTGGTTCACGAATTAGGTTTCAATCGTGGGATTTTTGGTAACATCTTCTTACATTCTTCGAATGTATACTAGGTATTTGATATCTACGTCGTGCACTTGGAGAACTGTAGGGAGATGCTGCCAAAATTTTCCCACGTCGAAATCTAATCTTGGTGGATCTGTAAACTACGAGATACAAATGTGCACTCCCGAATGCGATAGGGCCTTTACCGGAGGCATAAAATGACGAGACATAGTTGAAGTTGTTCTAATGCTGCCTTTTCTCTATTTAATGTGTTAACAGACAAAATGGACATACAATGGATACAAAATCTGAACAGATGTGCTGCTGAATATTTGGATGGGATAGATCAGTTTATTGACTTCGAAATAAGACACAACCGGGGTTCAACTCAAATCAAGTGTCTATGTCAAACGAGTAACAACTCAATGTGGGAGACATTCGAAAATGTTCGATATCATTTGGTAAAAGATGGGATGATGCAGACTTATACGAGATGGAATCATCATGGGGAACCATTAAACCATGCTTCGTCTTCGTACCAGTCACGAGCAGAGACTCTTGAAAGAAGTTTATCTGCTAATGCCAAGTCATGAGTATTGTAAATGACTGTTATCCATACACCTCGATCAATGACAATGAGCAAGTGGGAGATGACGTGTCTCCTACCATGGACAAAGAAGCATTCGATAAGTATGAAAAGTTATTTTTTATTAAATTAGGATGTTTGACAGATTGGGGTTTGTTTGATTACAATAGGATGCTTACAGATTGTGGATTGCAGATTAATATGTTTTAATTTATGTTTGTTTGATTAGATTAGGTGCAATTTTTGAAGATTTTTATGGATTTTGTTTATTACATGTTGTTTATTAGGTCCAGTTTTTGATGATTAATTTTTATGGATTTTGGCCATTATATTTGTTTTTAACTAATTTTAAAATAAGAAAAAATATAAGAAAATACATGAAAGAAGAAAAAATTGTAAGTAAATTGAATGTTTACTTACAATTTATTTACTAATTATTTATTATTTATTTAACTAATTTCTAACTGAGTCAATTTATAATGTCGAGTTTGATTTCTACACACCGTCGCTCATTTCCTACTGCAGCTTCCGCACAGCCGGTTACTTCTGAGGAGCCCGCGTCATCCACTACTTCGGTGACACATCCCCCGGTCAGCGCTCGTCAAGCTCACCTGCGACATCGTGCAGACTACCAAGCAGCTCAGACTCATGTGACATCGACAGTCGAGGGAGAGGGCTCGTTAACAGGTAATAAACCTCTCTATCCAATCCCTTTTTTTTTTCTTTTACTAACATATTAAAAATATTTTTTGATGTTTATAATTGATTGCATGTTGGAATATTGGTACGATGTGGATAATATAAGTATATAATTGTTGAAAATGTTGTGTGGATGTGGATATGTGTTGTATTATTGTTTGCAGGTTATGGGAAATGTTAGACTTTTAGGGGAGGTTCTGCCAATTTTTCTATAGAATTGTTAGTTAGGGTTAACTTGTAAGTTAGTTTTAACCATGGATTTGTTATTTTTTTGGTAGGAAAGAAAAAGACCCGGCCCTTACAGACAGCTCAAGTCTGCGAAGGTCACACGTGTGTCTTCTAACTTGATACTGCTTCTACGTTTGACCAGCACAGCACCCTAGTCCACGACATATGGGCTATAGTGAGTGCCTATTGCCCTATGCAATGGGAAACATGAGGAAAAGTGTTGGAGGAGACGAATCAGAAAATGCGACATGAGCTGTCAGTGGGTGTATTCTGACACACCCCGACCCGGATGCCCACGTAGACACCGGATTTCGAGGTGTGCTGACCGACCACTCCGCAGGAGTGACGAAGTCATAAGAGAATTAAATAAGGAATTAGAAATGACAAGTAAAATAAATAAGAGTTTAATGAAAATTTACGGAAGTGTAGTGTGGGTGAAACCCACTATTACACAGTGTCAGAGCTAGGTGCAGTAAAGAAATTATTCCCATCTGTAGGATGGATAATTAACAGAACAGTAGAATTTAATCAAACATACACTGAAGAAATAGAATTAAAGCTACCAGCTGCTGCCACCACCGAATCGTCGCCAACTAATGTCTAAGTCCTGGAGGGGCGAAAAACAAGGGTGAGTGGGCCAATACCGATTTTTAATAAAACGTTTCCAAAACTTTAGGTATAACCCCTCACTGTAAAACCCGTAGATTTAACAAAATATTTACTACTACAGTAGGTATCTAGCACAAGTAAACGGGCCAACGCCCACAAGGATACGGGTATAAAACGTTTATCACAATGAAAATCAATCATTACTTATCGCATAGAATATGCACACGAGTCATGCAGAAAGTAGCTACATGACAAGCTGGGTGTTAAAATAATACGCTCTAGCACTACATGCACGTGAAGCTGGCACAAAATGTGCGTCACAACGAGTCTAGTCGCCAAGGCGACATAGACAGGCTGGCACCTACAATGGATCCAAGGTGAGCGTGTCGGTGCGTGTGAACATACACGTGAAGCTGGTCTTGGCCCGGACAGTGCTAACACCGTGCATTATGCGTGATAAGTAATACAGTTAAAATCATGTGTATGCATGCCAATAATTTCACCATAAAACCAATCATAAACCAATAATCAATAAATAAATGTTGTCACAAAATATTCTAATTTCATAAAATAGGCATGCCACACATATTTCATAAAAACACATTAAAACATATTACTAATAATATAATAAAGGTTAAGAAGTAGGCCCACTCACTGGTAGGTGGTCGGATCGTAGCCCCCGTAGCGTGCCTGAGCTCGCTGCTCCTCCGGATAGGTCTCACCTATATGAGAGTTTACTAAACTAATCATTTACAAGTCTATTCCAATTAAAAGTAATGAAAAAGACTTGAAATCGCCTTTGTTTGCTCGATTCGGGGCTTGAAACAGTCGGAAAATGGGTTCACGCACCGCCACGCGCCGCCACAAGGCGGCACGCGCCGTCACGCGCGCCCACACGCACTCGGCCGCGCTCACACGCGGTCACACGCCTCACTGTTCACGCACCGTTAAAGTTAACGGCGTGCCGTTAACTTTAACGGAAGATTCGATTCTGTTAACGGAATATTCTCTAACTGCGTTACGGAATATTCCGTTACCGTTAGAGAATATTCCCTGACGGTGTCAAGGAATAACGGAATATACGGAATATACCTCTGGTATATTCCCCCGGTTTGGACCGGGCTTGCTGACGTCACAGACCGGTTCGGACCGGGTTCAGTGACGTCACACCGCTGCAACTTTGACCGCCGAGCGCCGAGGCCGTCTGCCGCTCGCTGGCGCCGGATTCTGGAAATTCTCGCCGGAAAACTGGGAAAATTTGCAGGTTACTCAGATCTTCACCATTTTTCACAAATCTTATACCAAATTGAAGCTGGAGATGAAAGGAGTTCGATTTTACCTAAGGTTGGGCCAAAAGATGGCCGGAGGTGGCCGGAAATGGCCTCGAAAGCTTCGGCCAAAAATCGGGTTCACCAATCTCGGCTAGAAGTTGGCATGCAGGGCCTGGGTTCGTGTCCCAGAGCTTCCAGGAGTCCAAAAATGTAGTTTCTGAGTCAAAACGAAGTCGGGGTGATCGAGTTTGGCCGAGGGAAGCCTCGCCGGAAAAATTGCAGATTCTGGATTCGGCTGGTTTTGAAGTTTCTGGGTTCGACAGTAGCCCAGAAATGATGAGGATGATGATGGTGATGGTTCTGGAGCCAAATCAAGTCGAAGGGAAGCCACGAGTTGCACGACAGAGGTCGTGGGTGTGCAAAGCAATTTCTGGGTTCGAGTTTGTATGGAGAAACAGGCATGCAAGATCACAGAGTGTGTGTGTGTGGCTCGGGAAAGAGATGGCAAAGTGGTGAGGATGACTGAGTGTAGTGGGAAATGATGTGCACAGGAGGTATGGTTTTAAAACCAAATTCGGTCAAAAGGTTTCACAAGAAAATCAGCAAATGTTCACTGCATGCCGACATGCATGCAGAGAAGACTGGATTTTTTAGAAATGAAAATGCAGGCCACTGGCCTTGCAGAAACCATGGGCTAAGCCCACAGTTTAAAATACTGCTCGTGGCAATTTACTATTTTGCCCCTGTTCGTAACTTGTCCGTTACAAGTCCGAAACAGGTCCCGTTCGTGTCTACGGGTTCGTAAAAGAGCGTGCGTACCAAAAAGTACGACAAAGAACTGAAATTACTTCGATAGAAGGGACTTAATCCTGAAAGATACAATATGCCACTGAGGGCATTTTGGTCAATTTACACCATCGGGGAAATAAAATACAATAAAATTAGGGACGCGATATAACATATTCAATATTTACTAGTACTTTTTATAATTAAGTAAAACATTATTAATATTTTAATAAATGTTTTGGTATTTGCAGGTGAACTTTTATATTGACGACTTTGATGCCGACCAGACCACATACAAAAAGGAGCTCTTCACACATCGGTACGCTGAGTGAAAGAGCAACCTCCACCACTATTTTGAGTCATATCTAGATGCAGAAACAGCTTTAGCCGAAGGATGCTCTCAGGAATTGGTGACTGGGCCTGAGGATTGGGAGTGGTTATGTAAACACTTTCAGGAGCCTAAGTTCTTTTTAAGTATATTAATTTTCTTTATAATTTTATTTCAAATAATAAATACATGCACTAATAAATTTTGGGTTTATCAGAAGCGATATCGAGCCAACACGCTGAATATGTCCAAAAAGAAACTTCTACACCACTTCGGTTCGAAGCCCTTCTTCTATAGATTGGAGAAGCGACGAGAGGTAAAACTATATTATATTTTTAAATTTTAATATAAATGTTAATATAAATTTAAATTTTTGAATTTAAAATTTTAACAATCTTTGATTATTTCTTTAACTTTTTTTTAGGAAGGTGCAAAGTTTTCAAAGATCGACATGTTCGCGGAAGTTTATGTTTGCTCCGGGATGAGAAGGCTCAGCAGCTCCATGTAAGTTTCTCTAACTAGCTGTTGCTTTTATTTCATTTATAATTATTAAAAATATTAATATTACATGCCACTTCTTATTACAGGCCACTATGGTGGAGAAGAGCAATGCTCTTCTCGAAGAAGTGGCATCGCAGCTTCCCCCCGAGACCCCTATCAAACAAATGACTCTGACTGAGGATGCTGGTTTTCAGATATTGACAGAGCCGCTAGACCAGACCATTGGTCGTAGGCCTGGTAGGGTTTACCAGGGGATGAGGAATGGGCGACTCTGTGACATGAGTGCCTCATCTTCTAAAAATATTTTGGGAGAGGTCACCTCGTTGAAGAAGGAAGTTCAGGACCTGAGGCGTCACCTCGCAGCCCAGGGCAACCAAATGAGCTAGATCTCACAAGCCTTTCAGTTGTTCGGCATTACATTGAATATGCCATCATCCGATTCCCAGCCACCAGGTTCCCAGCTGCCTCACTCAGCAGATTTCCAGCCGCCATTTCAATAGTCATTTTGTATTAAGATTGTATAATATTTTTTAATGTTGATTTGTATGTACATTTCTATTTAACATATAATTAGCTTTTGTACATTGTTTATTATATTTTTTTTGTGTTTTAAATACCAATTCATCAAATTAATTAAAACATCTAATTTAATAAAAATAAATAAATAATTCAATTTAATTGTAAAAGAATTAATAAATATTTTGCGTGACGAATTTTCTATCGTCACCTAAAACTCACAGCTAGCACAACTTTCGTCGCCTAAAAGTTAGGGCCACGATTTATTCATAAATAAAATAAACAAAAAAAAAATCAAATCAAATATGCGAGGTTAATTTTCATCGCCTAAACTCTAGGGCAATTAACTCATGTCATCGCTTAAACCTTAGGGCAATTAAGTATTTTCGTCGTCTGAATGTTTGTACGATGGACTCTCTTCGTCGCCTGTATTTTATTGCGACGAAGTATTTTGTTGCTATAAGTTTAGACAGTCGGATTCTTTCGTCGATTTTCAGACCCAAAATTCGTCGCGCAAAGTGATAGGAGCATATTTATGCGACGTTATTATCTTATTTTTCTATGTTTATTTAGTTAATTTCCGTTAATTGTATTATTTTCTTTTCTTTTCTTTTCTTTTTATCGTAGGTGGAAATGGAAAAGTTGGAATTAGGAGGCTAAAGGAGCGAAACAGAGAGTTATTTGGATTTGGAATAGAATGCTTGTGTGGCAAGCATATGAGAGCAAGTATTTGGGACGTGTAAAGGTATTAGGAGTGGACACATGTGATAGATAATGACTTGACTTTGCATGGATTAGAAGATAGAAGCTTGGAAGACAAGGAAAGTTGCAAAAAAGTGGAATTCGAGTGAGATTTGGACAATGTTGTGCAGAACTGCCAACTTCGACAAAGCACCCAGAATTTCTCAGAACAAATTACGTGTCATGCTATATATGGATAGAAAGCTCTAGATGTCTAGTTTCCACAGGATTTTGTAGATCTCAATTCTGATGCTTTTAGAATTAGTTATCACTGTTTTAGTGAGGAAAGGTTGAAACAACAGTAGAGTCCTAGTTGGATTTGGTTTCAAGGAAAAAACGTGGCACTTGTTTTGTGCGTGTTTCTACACTTACTTCAGATGAAATAAGGAGTACTAAGGATGTCAAAACATTCTCTAAATCTTGCCCTTGGAGTCCTTTAATGATTCAAGCACTTGGAGATGCAAAAATACATCAAAGAAGCACCAATTTGTTATAACACACCGGACGCACGCATCACTTTTTTCTCTGCTGCATTCTACCACATCTTCAGTCCTAAAAACCATTCCATTCACCTTTCAATTCATCCATCCATCCAAAGTGAAGACAAGAAGACGTTCAAGTTGAAGTCGTGGCATTCAAAGTTGTATCTATTCGAATCTTTGTGATTTTGCTAGTTTGTTTTTCAATGTTTCTTGTGAATTGTTTTTCAAGCATGATTAACTAATTTCGTTTATAGCTAAGGGTGAATTGGAAGCCATGGACATATGTTTATTATGAGTTTATATATTTATCCAGTTATTTCTTCATAAATTGTGAATGTGATTTACTTATCTGTTTTATAGAGAACTTATCCTTGTATGTTTATTAATGTGGCCAACTTAGTATGCATGCTAGGGTTTGGAGCTAGAATATAAGCGAGTTTTACCTAATCGTTAATTCATAAGTAGTAAAAATTGAAGGGACATCGGTTGTGTTAAGTAAATCCTAGGCAAGAGTATCACGCGTTTCATAGTTACAATTGTCTAGTCAATGTTTATGATTTTCACGAAGCTTGATGATCTTTGATATGTTTATCTATCATGTGTTTCATTGTTAGATAACTTGATAAGAATAATTTGGTACGAGTTGCGTTTCATTCAAATCAATGAAGGAAAATATGAGAATTAATTTGTGCGTTTCACGGTTAATTTGGGGCATTGTCATTCATGGTTTATAGAAGAAATAATTGGTAATCAATTTGTACGCATATGTTTGTGTGTGGAGAAGGATCCTTTAGCTAGTTTTTCACCCATTTAATAAACTTGTTTTCATCATCAACCATGTTGTTTTAAATTTGCTTTTGAATTAAGTTTTGATTTTAGTTAACTTTGTTTCAAATAAAATCCCCCCATTCGTTTGTTATTTGTTTTAATTAGTTTAGTTTTTATTTGATTTTTATTTTTGATTCGAAGATTTTAGATTTTGGAGATTTTTCATGGATTTTATTCATGTTCTTGGAGTGATTGGGATGTATTCTATGTTGATACATGAATAATATGGAACAATGATAATGATATTTTGTTTTGTATTTACGGAAGAGCTAAATCAAAATGTTACAATAAGGGGCATGGGCTGATTGGGAGGTTGGAAAAAAATTTCTTTTAAATTTTTATGTGGTCTTTGGACTTTTAATGAGGCAGTGGCATATATATGTAAATAAATAATTTATTTCGAAACGAAATTGGACTAACGGAAGTGGGGGGTTGTTAGGGTATGGGTTGGAAAATTTTTTGTTTTGCATCTTTGGGATTGGCTAGCATGCCAGGCCTTGTTTTAGGCTTATTCTTTTTAGTTTTTGTCCTTTTATTAAAACTTATATGCTTTTTAAATTAAAGAAGTTATTAAGGTGTTTTTAGTTAAGAAAAGTCTAAAAATGTCCTTTTCATTAAAGCTCCCTTTTTTTAGGCCTAAAATCCTAATTGCCTCTTTATTTAAACCATATTTTACATGTATCCTACGACGTGGTTGTTGATGATTAAATTATTACTTACGTGTTTGATTAACGTGCTTATTTCCTATTAGTGACACATCACATGGTTTTACAAATATAGTTAAAACAATGGTCTACTTAGCATTTTCTATTTGTATTACATAAATACATAGTGTACGTACAACTTTATTAGAGGAATTTCTCTGCATGATGTGACCAAGCCCTCCACGCATCAAAAGTTTTATTCACCAAAAACAATTTCAAAAGAATCATTAACTTATTAAAAAATCAATTCAAAAAGAATGTAAACAATGTGTCTTACAAATCTTTCAACTTTAACTTCTTGTCAGCAGATTCAAAAGAAAACGATTTTTTTTGCTAATATCACATTTATGAATGTACTATGAATGCCACGTTACTCTATCACGCTTGATAATCCATCACAGTCAATCTATTTTCATGGAGTGTAAGTTCAAACACCAACTAATGTCGTTTGCTATACAATGTGCATCATCTGCAATGCCAGGTAATCCACGGCTTGCAAACCCGGCACTGTAAAGACCATTTTCTGATTTCCAGTGGTTTGGGAATTTTTTCGTGGCATTCCATTGTCGTTGAAGTACCAGTTGTCATCCTTAACCAGAAAACAATAAACAAACGTAGATTGGTGAAAAAAAGTTGGAGTTCCACCATAAACCAATTAACAATATGGAGAATAGTTTTCGCTTATAAGCGGTCTGATCTCCTTTAACTTTTTCTTCGATGTGAGATTAATATCTCTCAATAATTTAACTTTCTATTTATCATAAAGAGTAATAATATCTGAACACAAAAAATTAATTAACACTCTAACAATTAATACAGATGGGTCACGGTTTTTAGTCAATTTAATTGGGCATAAGTACAAAACTATGTTTGATGGGCTACGCTAGATTGGACTGTCTTAAATAAGAACTACGACATGTTTGGCAGGGAAGTCGGACTAATTTAAGTGGGACTGTATAAGTACCGTGCAGGAGAAAAACCCCTCACTCATGCCTTCCATAGCGAGGTGAAAGGGGGCCGCTAAATAACAACAGCGCTAAATACCCTCACCAATCCGTCCTGCATCTCTCACTCGCTCCCTCGGTCACTTGCCTCTGCTTTCTTCCTCGATTCCAAACAGTCTGTCCCGTCCACTTCACATGTCACAGTGAAGAAAGAGCACAGAGAGGCTGGAACTTTCTGGTAGACGACGCCGTTTGGAATCACAGAGAGGAAGAGAGATGAACGTGGTGAGCAAGGGAACGTCGGAGGAGGCGTGGCGGCGTCACAGACCATAGTGATAACGGGAGTGAGCAAAAGGGCTGGGACGAGCACTGGCAGTGGAGATGGAGAGAAGAGGGGCCACACCGTAATCGGCTGCTCCCGTTCCAGGATAAGCTCAATGCCCTTCAATCCGAGCTCTCCTCCGACAAACACCTCTTCCTCCAATGCCGACGTAGTGAGTTTTCTCTTCTTTTTTTTCATTTATTTCTTTTACTTGGAATAATTTCGATTTGAGTAAATTATTTATTAGTAATTTACATGATTTGTTTGATTTTCTGGTGTGCAAATTGTGAATTGATTAGCTCCATCTTTCTGCAAAATTATTTCATTTGATATTTAATTTAGAAATTTCCATTTGACATTTAAATTATTAGAAAAACAAGAAACTGAAGGCAAATTCTTCTACTGGAAAGGAGTTTTATGTTTAGATTGTTTCATGATAACAACAATTATCTAAATACTAGATAAGCATGTATTAACATAATACAAGTATCTGGAAAATCAAATGAAATCAATTACGATAATATTAAGGCCTCGTTTGATCTTAGGATTGGATTCGAATGAATAGCCGCCAAAATTGCGTCAGCTTGAAGGTAGAGATGGATTATTAACTCAAAATGAAATTCATTCATGCACCTTCAATATTTCTTGAATTTGATGATTATCCATTCCAATCCAATCCTAGCGACATAAACGAGGCCTAAATCTTCAATGGCAGGACTGCTGCTCAAAGTTCTAAAGCTACAAGCGTGTGACAAATAAAATATGCCCTCTACCGCAAGAAACAAATAAAATGAACTAAAGTAAATGAATGAAAGAATTGATGAAACCCTGGTCAACTCATGGGAGCAAGACCAGAATATGTGGCCACGTAAAAGCACCACTGGTAGAGATAAAACTGTGGAGAATGAGTCTAGATTTACGGGAATCGCTTGAACAGCTTATTCCTCAATGCTATTACTCTGTTGACCTCTGAGTATTTCCTTGATTAGTAAAATGATCTTTGGGTCAATTGATAATCTAAGTCAGCTGACAAAAGTACTTGTGCAACACATGTTTCTCTTTATTTGATTGACTAGTACTTCTTTATTTTCCTCTTGCTTCTTTTTTGATTGCTTTCTTTTGATGGACTTTCTTTAAGTTCTGTTGCATGTTAGTGGTTTTGTAGGTTTCTGCATTGATTCATCGATATATGCAAAATTTGAGAGTAATGGTGTTCCTTATTGGGAACTAAATCTGTGTTTGTGGACAGTGGACACTACCCTGTAGAGTATTTAAGTTGAACGCCTGGTATCTGTGGATAGTTTTTGCCCTCATGGACAGTGGAGCAAGAAGCCTGGACTACAAGAATGCTGGGGTAATTTTCCCTAGTTTTCTTAGAATTTAAATTGTTGTTGAACTTTGTTTGGTAAAAGTAGCTAATAAAGATAACCAAGGCATGAGTGGGGAACGCCCTGTCGACAAATTTTGTGTTTGAATGGTCGAAGTTGACTGGCTCCTTCTTACATGGAAACACCTTTGGACTGTGCTCCCGCCACTCTCCAATACAAAATGCGACAGAAGGTGGAAGAAGGGGGGATAGCATGACAAAAATGCGACAGGGGGAAATATCTTCTGTTTGTGATAGGGAAAAAGGGGGATCACACTATTACTTTATCCTGGATTTTGATTGCGAATTATGCAATAAAGTTTTTGCTTTGTGGTCTTTTGGTGTTTTGCTGATAGGTAATATGGCATCAACTTTACTCATATTTTCTTTGGTTAATGGCTTCCAGTCAACTTTTGTTTCGAGTATGTAAGCAATAAAGCAACGGTCATACTTTGTGGTGCCAATAATATGTATTTTTGTATTTTTATTGGTTGCTTTATTAATATGTATTTTTTGTAAACTAGTGATGCTAATCAATCTTATTACTTTGTAATCATACGGGTAGTAGATAATGGACTTAAGCATGTAACTAAGTCATTGTATTGATATTGCATATATATAAAACTTATGACTTTTTGCATCCATACTAGCATTTCAATTTCTTTCCATCTTGCATTTCTTAAATCAAGATCCACAATATAAATTTACATAACAACAAAAATGGGCATGGAGTTTATTAAATTGTTGGTTATGTTTCGTAGTAATTCTAATTTACTCCCGCGCTATTTTAATAAAAATTATGAAAATTTTAAATTACATGCTCTAATAATTACAATGTTGAATAAAATTTAATGATGTAATAATTACACTTTATACTATATATAATAAAATAATTATTTTTAGTCACGTCTGTGCTTCAGCTTGTAATTAAATCACTATTTTTGCAGTCCGGCGCTGCTTAGTCGATGCGGCACCAAACGCCCAGGTGGTGGTCAGGCTTAAGCCGGTCAAGTCGGTCAGTCCGGTCCGAAAATATAGTCCGAGTCCGAGTCCGGTCAGACCTACCAAACGACCCCTAAGTACACGAAATAGTACGTAGCTACACTTCTATACTGTTATATTTATTATATATTCAACTTCAATCGAACACATGATTTTAATTAATGAACTATCTAGCTAAGAATAAAAATCTAACTCCATTAAAATTGTTGGGTACATGCTAAGAAAACATTAGACATAAATGCATACCTTAAGCCAATTTAGAACGCTACTTTTGTAGCCTGTAGCAAATATATAGCATCGTACCAATTATAGATGCCATTTTCAAATCTGATTAGATTTCCTTCTATGCTTGTTATGGAAGGCAAGACCTGATGAGATTGTCATTGATCGTTATTTTAATTGTCAACAACATAAGTAAATGTTATAACACTGCAAGATAAAAAATGAAGATATAAATTATGCATTCAAAATTATTTACCGTTATTTTTCTGGTTTTAATCTTCTTAATGCAACCAACGTCGATAGTGGCGGATCGACCCTTAGTTGCCTTGAGATAAAAAGGTCCCTCTTTTGGCTTTCGAATCCCGTACTTGGATAAACTTCCATACTTTAATTGACCTAAACCCACGACAACCTTGTCGACTACATTAACTGGGAGGAATTTTAACAAAACCATTCCAAAGAACACAATTTCCTTGTTGAGAACGTGTACCTGCGATTTTTACAAAAGTTTAAATATTAAAGTACTTAAAATAAGATGATCAATACAAATTTGAGTGGGAGAAAAAGGAAGCCAGAAGTTTTACCTGGCTACGGACAACAATGGAAGTATTAGCTCCCGAATTTGACAAATCATAAGCAATTTCCATGCCTGAATTTCCAGACCCAACGACCAAAACATTTTTCCCACCATATTTCCTGCCGTTTTCGTACTTGCTTGAATGAATGGCCTCCCCTTTGAACCCATCCAAGCCTTGCACTTGAGGAATATAACCTACGCTGTTTTCACCACTTGCAACCACAAGAAACTTCCCAAGATACATTTCTTGTGCACCCGAAAGCGTGTTATCGACCTTGACACACCATTTTTCTACACCCACGTCATAGAAAGCTGACTTCACGCTTCGGTTGCACTTAGGATTTATGTTGAATTGGGATACATAAGTATCCAAGTATTGGACAAACATATTCTTGGGGACGTATGTGGGTGTATCTGATGGGAAAGGCATATAGGGAAGTTCGCAAAATTGCTTTGCTAAGTGTAGCTTCAAACGATCATATGACTTTTTCTTCCAAAGAGAAGCATAGCAATCCTCTCTTTCGAGTACTACATTTGAAATGTTAAGGTGATTAAGACATGCTGAGGTTGCTAAGCCGGCCGGACCAGCAGCTACTATGACCACCTACACTTCCTCCATTTCTATGTTGAATTTTTGTTAAGTGGTTTTGTCAAGTGGCTGAAAGATTCTTGTTTTTGTTTTTCTGAATTTGATTCTGTGTACAACATATATTACACGCTCAGGTATTTAAACCCAATAGTACAACACAAAGCCACCTTAGAATAACTAATTACAGGCGGGCTTAATTAACGATTGTTACTAATTTCTAACAAATTTGTGGTATCAGTTGCAGCAGTACTGCGTATGACTCATTCCTGCCTTGTGTTTGGAGCACTTGATGTGGAACCATGCGCTTCTGGGATTGTGGTTAGATAGCAGGTTCTCCAGTTCATTTGTAACTTGTACGTACGTAGTCAGGCTGTCCAATGCTTTCCTTTGCAAACATCTCCTGTCAAACAATTTCACTTTGCAAATGCAGCCCAGCCAGCAGATATATAGTTGAAATGAGTTACGCCAACGAACAATCAAATGCATATGCCACGTTTCATATTCAACTATATATGATATTATTTTTTTAACTATTAACATAAAAAAAAAATTTAATCTTAAAAAAGACAAATATTGCTCATCAAACCAAAAATTTACGATTTTTTATGATGATTCTGAGTTGTAAAATTTAGTCTATGGCATTAATAAATGTTTTTAAAAAATATTAGTACAATAGAGATGGGCTTATTTTTAAGGCCTAATAAAATAAATGGTCCTGTGGTAATTTATAAGGCAATAAAAGATAGCCCATGTTGTAGAAAAATTAGAAATCAAACGTTTGTGGTGAAGTCTGTTAAGATTAATGCTCGAAATTTAAAGTTTCGTCATTCCTCTGTTTATAACCTGCAAGTGAGCCTCTAAAATCATTATTCCATCTCTTCCATTCAGCTTTCTGAACTAAAACTCACTCATAGTCGCTCCCCATTCTAAAGCAATGAAATTGCGACGTGGGGTGTTAGGTTTTTCTTCCTTACTAGTTGAACTTGTTATGATTTTCTTGAGTGAATGAAGGTATGGTAATGAAGATTTCTCCCTTGATTTTCTTGTGCATCACTGACCGATCGCCACTTCCTCATGTCCAACGACCGGCCAACCCAATTTCCAACAGTTTTCGATACCGAGCCCATTCACAACCCAAGGCACAAACATCAAATTTGAATATGAGCAGATGCAAGGAAATATGAATTACTCACAAACAAGCAAGTTTGCAATAACTAAGATCTAACATGTAACATCAATGATTCAATGGCATCTAATTAAATCCAGGAACATGCAAAACTAGTGTAATTAGATGTTTACTCATTAGGAGTTGAAAACAATATCAACTCATAAGCCATCAGATATTCAGAACTTTTTCTTATTACCAAATGAAAAGAAGATGGAAAACGTGAAACAAAAGAAGGCAAGGAACTCATACAAGGTCTACCAAAGCATCCACAAACAGTTTTAACAAAGAGCATTGGAGTCCAACAAAGCAAAACCCTACTACGTCAAACAAAACACTCCAATAATCAACATCTAAATATGTGAACTTTCAGTGAGATATGATTTCTGTCGAGAAGCTCAAATATGCAAACATCTCCTTCCGTCAAACAATTTCCCTTTGTAAATACAGCCCAGCCAGCAGATAATTGAAATGTGTTACGCCAATGAACAGTCAAACTCACATGCCACATTCTATCGTTGACCTGAAGTGTCACCATTTGTTTCTTCTTTTCATTGAAATGCTTGGAAAAACTAATTGGTATACGCTGCACAAAATAGATATATAGTATTAAATACAAGATAAGTACTAGAACTGTTTGTAAAAGCGAGTATGAATATTATTTTTATAAATACATAAAAACAATTGAATATAAATACATATGTGACGGATCAACAAGGAATGGGCGGGCCCTAGTTCGAAGTAAATGGAGCGACAGCACATTCCCCAATCTTTCATGGTCCCCAAAATTTTCAGTGCACCTATGTATGATGATTTTTCTAAATTGATGATTTCTGATGATTCTCAGCAATAAAATTTAATTTATGGCATTAATACATGGTTTAAAAAGTTAGTATTTGAATGTGAGATGGCCTCATACATTTTTAACTTTGGCACTGGCCCTGTGTATAATGGAGATGATTAACAGTTATTAAGTTGTAAATATATGTTGTCAATGATACCTACCAACACGTGGGATGACCCCAGACCAAGAATGACTCTGAAGAATGGATTGCTTGAAACGAACTTGTTGGCAGCTTCAACAGCGCTCAAAGATGTATCTGAAGGCCCTATAGTGAAACAACAAAGTATAATCATATCCTCAGCAAAAAATTTTGGTTATACATGATTAAACTTATGCACCACAAAAATTCGTTGTGCATGACGTCAATTCTTTAATGTGCATCCGCTATTGTTGAAAATGTATTTGATAATATGTTCGTATGTTTGTTGACAATGTTGAATGATAATCTTGTCTTGGCCCAAGAGAAGTGATCCAGGCCCATACACAAGAAAGATCCATGCACATGCTAGAGTTCTAGCAAATTCAAGTTGGTGGAATGCATGCACCAAATATCTAAGGATTTTGTAGAAAAATCTAGAATCTTGTAAAATTGTGTGGTTGTTAAGCATTAGCTAAAAAGTTCTAGCAATGTCAAAAGTTGGCAAACCTTGCTATAAATAGGTGAGGTGCTAAGCTATGTGATACAACTAAGAGTGCAAGTAGTAAGAAGTAAGAGTGCCAAGTGAGAAGTAAGAAGAAGCAACAAAGCTTCTAAGAGCGTTTTAGTGTTTCCTCTTGTATTAGTTTGTGTGAGGTAAAATTTTTGTATTACCTTGAGTGTTCTTTCTTTCTCTTGCCTATCAAATTTCCGCTGCGTTACATTCTTCTTTGTGAGATAAACATCTCAAAAGTAGTGGAAATCTTTCTAAGCCATACAACACCACAAAAATTCGTTGTGCATGACGTCAATTCTTTTAATGTGGCAGTGTGCATCGCTTTGTTGAAAATGTATTTGATAATATGTTCGTATGTTTTGTTGACAATAATGCTATAGCATACATAGGTGCGACCGTACGACTATGGTGAACGTACCTCAATCAGTTCATTATTAAAGAACGAACTTATACAAACCTAGTTATGGTGCACAAATTCTAAAATTAATAGCTGATTATTTACCAGTTAGAGACATGCGGCAGTTTGCTGCTTCTGTAGTGCGCAAAAACAAAACTTCGAAAGAAAGTTTAACGTCCTTCATCAAGATGAAAACACAAACATCATCAACTTCCAAATTATTGTCCGTTACGAATGCGAACCAACCTTGCTGGAACCAGGCTTTCGAGTTTTCACATTTGAATTTAACAGACCAAGTTCCTCCATTCGAACCCTGAAGGATGGCATTACCACCAGCAGACTTCCTACTAAGATGTCTCTTGGTAAACTCTGATCGTAAAGGCTTTGAAAAAACGGAAAGCAGGAAATTAGGACAAAATTTTTGAAAAAAAATAAAAAAGTAATAATAATCTTGTTACTTTGCTTCACAGGTTTCTGTATATACAAAAGCTTACCAAATAACTTTGAGTGACATACGAGGGTTGCATGACAATCCAAAACGAAGGGTTTACAGATTTGGAACAGAAAGCAATGGCTTTCTCAAGAGCTATAGCTTTTCCAGTTGTAGTTGATGATGCTAACAGAGCTTTTTCGAAATTTTTCGGGCAGAGGGCAGATTTGTCCAAGGATACAACAGAATCGTCATCTGATCCATCTTCCCCTGTTAGAGATGATAATATGATATTAAAAGCAAGAACATAATGACACAAAGACCACAATAAGCTAGTTCACACGTCGCGACCTAATCTAAAATGTTTGTGACCACAGTAGTCAAAGTGATGGAAAAATAAAATTCAACACGCTGTTTTTCTAATATAATCCTTACTTTTGATTTCAGATTTAGAGCAAAGTTCAATCTTTGTTGGCCTAAAGTTGATGTTACAATTTTCAGCTGCTTTACAAGAACTTGTCCTGATTTTCTTGAGTGGTTGAGGAGATGGTAATGATGATTTCTCCCTTGTTTTTCTCGTGTAGCGTTGGAAATCATCCGAGATTTCAACAGAGTCCTCGTCTTCATCTTCATAATCAGTTTCATCCAGAGTGTCGCTGTTGTATTCCTTTGAAGCAGAAGAAATGGAGCAAATTGCAGCTTCTGTACTGCGGTAAAAGGCGACTTCAAATGTAATTTTAATGCCCTTAATAAACATAAAAACACACACATCGCCAATTTTCAGATTATTGTCTCCTACAAATGCCAGCCAACCGCGCATGAACCGTGCTTTTTTGTTTACATATGTGAATTTAACATGCCAAGTTCTTCCATCCGGAACACGAAGGATGACACTACCAGTAGGCTGCTGCATAAGATGCCTCGTCGCAAACTCTGAAGGCAAAATCTTCAAAAAGAAAAAGAAAATGCAAGTAAGGCAATAAGAAAACATTTCGAAAGAGAATAATGATTATATTAGAAGATTTTACTATAGAAAGCGCACCAAATTGTTGAATATGTAGGAAGGCTGCATGGCAACCTTGAAGTGAGGCTTTTCGGATTTGAATTCGATGGCTCTCTGAAGAGCTATAGCTTTCTCATTTCCAGTCAATGATTTCATCCGTAAAGTGCTTTTGGTTTCTAATTTTTTACTTTTAGAACCAATAGGAGTACTTATTCTCTTTTTCTTGTGAGGCAGAGGAGTTGGCAATGGAGATTTCTGCCTTGTTTTTGGGCGTGGAAACTCCTCTAGGATCTCAACAGATTCATCATCATCTTCAACAGCTTCTTCCATCTCTGGAAGTGGCAACGGATACTCAATCTCCGTGGCACTTCTATCAAATATGCAAACATGGAATTTGGAAATCCCTTCATATCGGAAAACTAGACAGTCACCATAGTCAAGGGAGTAAAACTCAGAAAACTCTGGCCAACCCTTGTCAAACCAAATCTCCCCATCAAGAGTTGACACTTCGATTTCCCATTCTACACCACTTGGAAGCGTAAGAAGTATTGGATTTGATAGATTTTCTCCATATTTGTTCACGAATTTCTTCGGTATCCTCTGCACAACACAAAAGCAAAATAAATAAAAAAATGCTCAATTACATATAAGTAGCTAGCTAGCTCATCAGCAATCTTCTGACAAAAATCAAATTGAGACAGATGTGAGTAATTACAAGTTTTCTGTATCTAGATGTTTCATCTGGGATGATCTTGAAAAAATGGGGAGTGGTAGCAGAAAATCTCGGCCGTTCACTATCAGTTTCCAGAAGAAGAGAAGCCATTGCAGCGCTTAATATTTTATTTCAGCGCTGATAGTAGTATCATAGTATGGCATAAAGCTGTAGTTTTTGAAGGGTTTAGTTGCGGCTAATTAAATTACTGGAGCAGGTAATTGTTGTAATAACTTTTTTGGATAAATCTCACTTTACTATCCTTAAGTATCTTAAAATTCACACTTTGCTGCCCTTAGTTTTTTTCGTCTCACTTTCATACCTAAAGTTTCATTTTTATGACACTTTCATACCTCCGTTAGTATTTCCGTCAAGTGCTCCGTTAAAGCATGACGTGGTGCTTGACTGTGCAGAAACGTGGTACTGTGGGCCCCACATGGACAATTAAAAAAGGCTAATTCTCACTTTACTACCCTCAAGTATCGTAAAATTCGCACTTTACTACCCTTAGTTTTTTTTCGTCTTACTTTCATACCTAAAGTTTGATTTTTTCTGACACTTTTATACTTCCATTAGTTTATCCATCAAGTGATCCGTTAAATAGGGTAATTCGCACTTTGCTACACTTACATTTTTTGTCTCACTTTCATACCTAAAGTTTAATTTTCTTGACAGTTTTATACGTCCGTTAGTTTATTAACTGATGACGTGGTAAGACTTTGGCCCACTAAAAAATATAAAATTATTTAAAAACTAAAGAAAAAAAATAATAAAACAATAAAGAATAAAATAAACTCTCATTCTCCAAACAACTAACTCCACGGGTTACCAAATCCAAATCAAACATAAAAAGAGTTTGGTATAGAGGGTGCTTAAAGTGGAAGGAGTGGGGTAGATGTGTAGTGGAGTCGAAGAGGAAGGGGGAAGAGAAAAGGGAGATGTTTTTCTTTTATTTATTACTTATTATTTATTAATTAACTTTTAATGTTTATTGTCCACGTGGCACAAATTTGGCGGGCCACAGATTTGCCACGTCATCAATTAACGGAGCACTTGATGGATAGACTAATGGAAGTATAAAAGTGTCAGAAAAATCAAACTTTAGGTATGAAAGTGAGACGAAAAAAAACTAAGGGTAGGAAAGTGCGAATTTTACAATACTTGAGGGTAGAAAAGTGAGAATTAGCCTTTTTTAATTGTCCACGTGGGGCCCACAGTGCCACGTTTCTGCACAGTCAAGCACCACGTCATGCTTTAACGGAGCACTTGACGGAAATACTAACAGAGGTATGAAAGTGTCATAAAAATAAAACTTTAGGTATGAAACTGAGACGAAAAAAACTAAGGGTAGCAAAGTGTGAATTTCACGATATTTGAGGGTAGTAAAGTGAGAATTACCCAATTTTTTTTCTTTTTGGGAAATAGCAATTGTTATGATAACGGCCGCATGCGCTGCTAATTTCTCCCGCATTTAAGCTTTAGTTATTTGAGATGCTTTTTCAACTTCCCACACGCCTAAGCTTCTTCAACTTCCCAAACCAAAGCTAAATATCATTATTATTTGACATGCTATAATGATATGGAAAAATAAACAAACAAGAATTTATTCCAAAAAAGAGAAATTTGCACAAATACCACCTAAAGTTTTAAGGGTGTGTATTACCACATGAACAAAAAATATTTACAATTTGACACCTAAACTTTGCTATTGTTGCAAGAGAAATGCTAGCGACCTTCTCACTTCTCATCGTGCCACGTGTACTCTACCAACACTCAAAACTAAAATTTTAATTAAATTAAAATTTCACTATTTTTCTTCCTTTGTTAGTATAATTACAAGGGAAATATTAATTTGTCAACCAAAAATTTATTAAATTTGTATTTTACGTGCTAATGGAATACACATGATATTTATGCAAATTTATCACAAAAGATTATAGAAGTCTCAATAATGACTGAAGACAACAACCTTTGTTTTTTGGTGAAGTCTAAAACAACCAATTTACCAAAAGATTTAAAATTACATACTCCAGTAAACCACCATAAAATCCAGTGCTATAATCGCATTGTTGCCAAATATGAATGAGGCAACTCATAGGGAACTCTATGAAATTTAAATATGCTTCTTTTGTATGATGAAACCCTTGGCAAATTTCTTGGTACATGCTCCATAAGAGTTACTCAATACAGTCACTATATATAGCACTGAAACTCTTATGCTAATAATATATCAAACTACAGCAAAAAGTGATCTATCCGACTGCAAAATTTGGTAACTCAGCTCCACATCCCTCTTTAAATGACAATTACGCACTTTGCGTAATCAACTTCTGAAAATGTGAACTTTCAGCATTAAGTGATTTATCTCTATGAGCTCAAATGTGCATGCATCTCCTTCTCTCAAACTATTTTCCTTCACAAAGGCACACCACCCACCAGAAATGTTCGCATGACTCCTGCCCTCGTTAGCAACCAAATTAACAAGCCACAATCGCTGTCTGACCTCAAGAGCCACGGTTTGCTTCTTTTGTAGGTTGAGTCTCTTTCCAAATTCATTTGGTACATACTGCATAAGATGAATACCTATGGTGGACATGATTTGGAGCTAGTACATAGACAACATAGATATACATATATATATGCACAACTGATAAGGTTTCATGTAGTTTTTATATGTTTGAAGGCTTGAAACAAAGTTGTATAAATATGTGGTCAATGACCCTACCATTATCTTGGACGTTGGCCCCACAGTGGCTCTAAAGAAAGGATTCTTTGGGATGAACTTGTTGGCAGCTTCAAGAACCTTTGAAGCCTTCAAACATGAAGGCCTGAAATCTCTGACTTTTTGTAGCTTCCTGCAGTAAAACAAACATAATATAATTTGAGGAACCTTAATTTAAGGAATTTCTCACTTCTTTGGACTTGCCAATTTCAAGAGAAGAATCAAGAGAGCTACACACGCCATTTTCACAACCTGGTTCAACTTTACATATGGGGCTTCTCTTTTTTTCAATTTTATCAATTGCTACTCTTCCGTGGCCTGGATTCTCCAATATTACAAAAAAATAACAAATTATTAAGTGACAAAGCAGACGTAATATACTAGCTAATGGAGATTTTCTCTCGCAGCAAGTTCATTTATTGGCAGCTTCAAGGTAAATCTGGGCATTATATACTCGCAAATGAACAGATTTACCGGGTGTCAATGGATGTTCCCTCCCAAGAACATCAGATCTTCGTTTTCGGAATATTTCGCTGCTAGACGAGCCTCCAACGTCTTTCATCGTGCGAAAATGATCTTCTCCTGTCAGATATTACAAGAAAGATAAGCTTGCATCTTAATTTAATTGTTTTGGTAGGAAAACAGAATAATGTAAAAGATAATATAAATAAATAAAATTTAAACGTACATTCCGTACTTTTGATTTCCAATTTACACCAATGTGAATCTTTGTTTCTGAATGACTTCTTGGGGACTGGCTACAGTGCTCACAAGCATTGAATGCTTACACTGATCTCACCCTCTTTTCCCTCCTCTCTCCTCCCTCCTCCTTCCTTTTAATGGTGAGATCAGTGTAAGCATTCAATGCTTGCGAGCACTGTAGCCTACTCCGACTTCTTGATTTCATAAGGTTGAGTCTTCGTTGCTGAAAAGTTGTTGCAATCTGCCGCTTTACTACTTGAACATATTCTCGTTGTCTTGTTTGGCCGAGGACATGGCAATGGCGATTTATCCCTTATTTTTCTTGAGCAGGGTGGAAAATCATCCAAGATTTCGACCGATTCACCATCTTCGTAATCGGTGTTTTCCTTCTCCGGCAATTTTACAGGATAGTCAATTTCTGTGCAACTTCTATCAAATATGAAAACATGGAATCTTGAATTCCCTTCATATCTGAAGACTAGCCAAAAAGCGTAGTCAAGAGAGTAAAACTTGGAGAAGTCTGGCCAACCCTTCTTAAACCAAACCTCACCATTGCATCTTTTGAATTCTATTAACCATTCTGAACCACTTGGAAGCTTAAGATATACTGGACTCGATAAATTTTCTCCCGATTTCATCACAAATTTCATTGGAATTTTCTGCTTTAACAGAACAAGAACATGAACATGCAAAAGCTCTCTATCACTGGAATTTCATATCTTTATTTTGGGCAAGAAATGTATATCTAAATAATCACAAAACATTCTTCCCATGCTATATATATACACACAGATAGATAGATAGATAGATAGATAGATAGATAGATAGAAAGAGAGAGAGAGAGAGAGGCTTGGTGTCTCTTGAAGTGTCATCAAGAATAACTTTGAAGAAATGGGGAGTTGAAGCATCAAATGTTGGCCGGTCATCCAGAGAAGCCATGGTTGAAAAACTGATTCAAAATTAAAGCTTGATTTTGAGATAGGTTTCAAAGCTTGAAAATATCCCAAGACTCTGGTGATCCTTTGTTATGTAATGATTTCAATTCAACCGAATCGTCACTTCTTTTTTGTCGGTACTTATTACAAGTCTACTTTACCAATGCTATGATTGCTTTTCATTTAGTTGTCTTCATGCTATTTTCTTTAAAAAAGTTACCAATGATGGGAAATGAATTTCCCCACTTTTTTTCTCTATGCAAACTTTTGATTAATTTTGAATTTTAGATTGAATAATATAGAATAGGGAGAACAAGAGAGAATAGAGAGAGATAGGGAGGAGAAAATTAGAGTGTCCTCAGATTGTGCCAGCCATGCAATTCGTACTGCAGGATTTGATTTCTCTACACTATAAATATGGGCTCGTTAAGCTCTTCTCGTTAGAGTGTCTATTGACCCAAAAGTGAACAAGTCATATAAAACCACCACGAGATGGCCCAATAGTAGGGACAAATTTTGGGCCCGTATTCCACACGGCTCATCCTGGGTTCGATTCTTAACGTTGGTGAATCACAAGATGGTGGCAAGAGGAAAGCTGAAATGCCTCTGTGAGTCTTCCCGACCCATAGAAGGGTGGACTGTCGTGGCTTGGTCACTAGCTGGTCTCCTTTTAAAAAAAATATAAATATAATAAATAATATTTAGAACAATTGTATTGATGATCCCATTTTTAAGGAAACGATTTCTACACAAAATTTTCTTCATTTTCTTATTCTATTCAATCTAACGATCAGAAATAAGCATGAGATGTGCTTTTGGAGAAAAGAGGTGTGTTGACACATTTTTATTCTCATTTTAGTGTAAACATAATAAGATCCAAAGAAACCACTTTCGCTAACCAAGCAAGCAGTTTTCAAATATATCATATAATTTTCTCTCTTTTCTTCATGCACCGAAATCCAAAAACATAGCAAAATACTCAGTGGTACGGAGCCTATGCAAGATTTAAACCATTAATTTTTCAGACTACAATGGTACATGCCATGGAAAAAAAATTGCAAAACAAGTACCGTAATATATATGTTTGCATTTTGCACATATATAATTAGCTGAAAACAATATCAACTCATGGTAGTAAGCCATCAGATATTTTCCTTAAGTATAAGCAAATGAATAGAACACAACAAGGGTGAACAGAACAAGCAAGAAAATGAGGGCTGAGGGCTGAACCCATACAACAAAACCCAGTTCGTACAAAAGACCCTAGAGCCCAACAAAGCAAAACTCTACAACATCACAAAACACCCGAATAATCAACATCTAAATATGTGAACTTATGCATATCCAAATGTGCTTCTCTTGTCATCTTCAGCTGCTTACAGCCACGTCAGGAGTCCACAAAATCAGATCAACCGCAAACATCCTTATCCGCTTATGCCATGGTAAGGTACCACAGATGTATCTGGGAACCACTCTTAGCTACACCCATGTGTTTCTTCGTCGAGGCCATGCATGAATCTTCCTTACTTGAGGGCGGGCATACATTATATCGAGCTTGGTTGCGATTAGATACAATAGAGGTACGCCCTTGATTTTCTGTACAAAGCTTAAATGTACCAACTCACTTGATCCCGACTTTCTTGAGTTTCTCACCATTAGGTAAGGGCCCCACTAAACTTGTGATCCTCCAAAGCCGGCACCATGCCGTAAGACTTTGCATATTTGCTGATGTATAAACACACCTTTATCAAATTGTAGAACTCATTCTCGAAATGATGCAAGAGTCCTAAATCAATCATCTCATTACTTGACATCATGCCTCTTTTGAATTCAGGCAATGTGCTTCGAGTGTACACAATATCATCAACATATATAGAGACAATGATCGGCTTCCGCTGTGCGTCGGATTACAGTATACGAGTGGCTTCACTTTGGTGCTTAACTTTTGAAGTTGCGGTTAATGAGATAATTGTCAATCTCAGCATACCATGCTCACGGGTGCTTGCTTAGGACCATAGAGGCTTTCTTCAACTTATAAACCTTATGGCTTGCATTTTCAATTTCAAAACCTTATGGTGCTCGGTGTAAACCTCTGCATAAACCTTTCCGATTGGAAGGTGACTTAGCATCCCCAGTGAAGCTTGACTTCCCGACCATACATTGCAGAAGCTGATGAGTTACGATTGTATCTAACCTTGCCATTGGAGTAAAAGGTTTCATTGTAGTCAATACACGGTTTACGGGCATATCCTTTTGCCCGCGAGTCTTGCCTTGTGCTTGGCAGTTCCATCAGAGGTGGCAGTGTGAACACCCATTTGACTCTATGACGGAGGTTTGTCGTGGAATTGCATCCCTTGCCCGCTCTTAAGTTCCATTCTTCTCGATGGTCTCGATACGGCATTCATTAGCTTCCTTCCATACTTTATTAATGCTTCATGGTAGGTTTGGATTATTGATGGTCGTGGCAGGCATCTTGCATAAATATCCTCAGGCTTTTTGGCTTCTTTGGAGTGTTGCTTGGTGATGAACGCTTGAGGGTGCTAGTACTTCCCGGAAACATGTTGACTTTACGCAGCGGTTGAGTGACATTCGGGGAGTTAATCCCGCCGCTTCATAAGCGGATTCTTGATTCCATTTGTTGCGAAACTTCATTCCAGGGTGAGAGGCATGAAAGCCGGTTCTACTTTCTTGCTTTCCCAATTCAGACTTCGATTTATGCTGAATGTAACACTTGAGTATGATCTTCTCAATTTGAAGATTAAGATTCTATAGCCGCTTCATGTTCTGCAGAGTATCCCATGGGATTCACCCACTTTGCTTTGTCGTCAAACACGCCTTAGATTCGATGGAATGTGGGTGTAGCATATGCTTCCAAACACTCTCGGAGTCTTTCACGCTGGTTTTCACTCTGTGAAGCTTGAATGGTGTTTTACCATTGGCTAACGAGTGGTATGACATCTATTCTGAGATATACTACGGTTCAATACATACACTTGAGAATTTGATGGGGATGCTTATTTTCAAAAGCATCGATCTTGCCATTTCTCCAATCGTTACATTTCTTCTCTCAGCCAACTGCATTTTTCTTGAGGTGGTGAGGTAGTCGGTTGCCTGCCAATTCAGGATTCTTGCAATACTTAAGAAATTCATTTGAGGTATATTCTCACCTCTTTGTCACTTCTTAGTTTCTTTAATTTGAAACCGCTCTGCGGCTCGGCAAAAGCTTTGAATTTCTTGAACACATTGAAGGTGTCGACTTATTTAAGGAAAGTATACCAGACATTCTTGAGAAATCATCAATGAATGTGATGAAATTTTATATTCCCTCCAATTGACTCATTTTGCAGCCGGACCCACGTAGGTTGGAGTGTGTACCAATTAGAGTGGGCGGCTGCCTTTCTCCCGAGCTTTCTCATTTGCAAATGGTTCTCTGTGGCTTTTCCCGTAACCACCGACTTTCACATACTCCTTCCTTCTCGAAGAGTAGGTAGACCAAACACCATACGGAAGCTTCTTGCATCTTAACTACATACTTACGAAAGTTCAAATGACCCAGATCTAATGTGCCGGATCATGGATCTTAGCATGCTATTTGCCTTCATTGCTCTTGAGTTGTGATTCCATAGACAATGGAAAGCATACATTTCGATCCATTGAAACCTTAGCAGCATTCTTAAGGCGCTCTTTTATCATCAAATATTAATGCATAGTTTCCTCGAAACGAGAATACTTAATATCCATGCTCACATCATTTGCCTACCCATTCTGACAAGTTCTCATCAATCCGAGGAACCAAAAACACTTCTTTTATGTATCTTACGCAGCTTTACGTGTCTCGACAACCGGGGTGTCCTACTTTTCTGTAGCGAACGAGGTCTCCGGTGCCCGTCTTCCTTTTGCACGTCACGGATACATCGAGATTGATCAACAGACTCTTGAGAGGTCATGTGGTTGATGCAAGCCCTTTGTCTACACCAAACCATACGGACTTACTTGATGCAATAGAACTTGCATGACAAGCATAAAACATACGTCCACTGTGACTACATCTTCTTCCTTTGCACGGTTGCAGCTTGTTTACCATTATCCACAGGAGTCCTTGGTTAGGTGATCGGGCTCATTGCATTTGCCACACTTGGGTTTTCCATATATACGCATATACCAAAATGGTATTTATCACACACTTGTGCTTGTGGTTTACATACCATTTCCTTGGGCTGCTTGGTTGTTTGTTGAAACTAAAAAATTTGTTGTTCGACTTGAGCCATTGTTCTTTGTTCACGTTTCTATTTTGAGACCCAATTTGATCCTTTTTTGCATGTATTATCCTTGCCACTTGTGATTCGCCCTTTCTGTTGGACCTTTGGACGTACCGAGTGCCTTGGCTACTACAGCTACGAGACTACTAAAGCTCTCTCGGTTCACGTCGGCTATCCCTTTCATCATGCAAGTCTTCCCGCTTTTATCGTGAGCCTTTACGGATGCGATGACCTCTTGACTGCAATGTCATCTAGATCTCGAGTTTCCTCGATGATAGACACGATAGACTTATACATACAAGCAAACTCATCAACGGTTTACTGCACTATCCTTTTCGGGCACATCTTCGCAAGTGATTTCGGGTTGTTTATAATTCCAAAAAAGAAATCTAGCTAAATAATTATCTAGACTTTCACCGTGTCATTCGATATATTCAAAATGCTCTTTCTTGCTTGGAGTTTAACGCTCTTTACATTTTTGTCTCCTCTCTTTGAACTCTCTTCTCAAAATGTCCCCGAGCTCCTTTTTGCGGTCTTCTCGTTTTTGATGCGAGGAAAGAGCTCATCGATTAATGCTCGCTTGTATGAGACTCAACGCCTTGGCGTTTGATTACATCTTCTGCAGAAATGGTGGGTGCTTCCTACGGAATTTGCTCAGTCATGCTTTCTTCATCTACGGGTCCTTCTTCCTCTGGAGTACCCGTTTGTGATGGATTTTTGTGGTTGTGCTTTATCTACACTACACATCCCACATAGATCGTAGGCCCATGACGGTGGTTTCCATTTTCACAGCCCAAAAATCGTAGGGTTTTGAGCCAAATTCAAAGCATGGCGGCGTTCGTAAATCACCATAGGATGAACTTGAACCGACCATCGTCTTAGGTAACACAACAACAAAATAGTTTTAAAGATATCACCTTTAAGGTTTCTCTGGATTTTCTTCAAAGATGTATCTTTCTCTCTCATAATTATTACACCTTAGGGAATCAAACCAAGAGCTAAATACCATGTAGAAAATGGTAACTTACGGCATATATTGTTGAGGTTTGTGATAAAGCTTTAAGCTTTCAAATGTATTGTTTTGCAAAAGCGAAAATGTATCTTTAGAGACGAGCTAGAGAAGAAGCAAGAGTCTGTATATTTCTTGATATTGTATCCAACAATGAGAATTACAATGCATATGTCCTATTACATGCAGAAGCATTGGTGGTTACGCAGATGGACACATGCCGATTGTGTCCATGCGGGTATGAAATTGACTGACACAAAGAGAGGCCGGTTGTAAACGAGGAAAGACGATTGTTTCATTTTAATACGGAAAAGGAAACAAACGGCCAAACAAACTAGTGCATTTGCATCTTTATACTAAAAACGGCCAGAAGCGTCAAATCTGGAAACTTCTTGCTTCATTTTGTAAATGTCGAGTTGCTGCGACTCCATCGGGTTGCTCATTAGCTTCCATCGGGTGCTCCATGGCTTTCATCGGGTTGCTCCCTAGCTTTAAATCGGGTTGCTTCCTTCAACTTCATACTGCCAGGATTATCCCATATACGGAGTTTGGAGCTAAGCTAGTAGAGCGGCTCGGAACTGCCAACATCCAATTAAATGCTTGCGAGGATTTGATTTCTCTACACTCTATAAATATGGGCTCGTTAAGCTCTTCAATGAGAATGTCTATTGACACAGAAGTGAACAAGTCATATAAAACCACCACGAGATGGCTAGTAGTTGCAGGGCAAATTTTGGGCCCATATTCCACACATTTCGTCACAGTTTCGTTCTCGCGTTGGTGAATCACGGGGTTGGTGACCGGAAGAGAAGAGCTGAGGAAATGTATACGCCAAGTCTTTAAGACCCACGAAGGGTGGTCGCGTGGCTTGGTCACGGTAGTCTCCTTTTAAAAAAATATATAAATATAATAAATAATATTTACAACAATTGTATTGATGATCCCATTTTTAAGGAAACGATTTTTTACACAAGATTTTCTTCATTTCAGAAATAAGCATAAGATGTGCTTTTGGAGAAAAGAGGTGTGTTGACACATTTTTATTCTCATTTTTAGTGTAAACATAATAAGATCCGAAACCTCTTTCGCTAACCAAGCAGGCAGTTTTCAAATATATCATATAATTTTCTCTCTTTTCTTCGTGCACCAAAATCCAAAACATAGCAAAATATTAAGTGGTACGGAATCTATGCAATTTAAACCGGGTGATTTTCGGACTACACAATGGTACATGCCATGGAAAAGAAATTACAAAGGCAGTACCGTAATATATATGTTTGCATTAGCTGAAAACAATATCAACTCATGGTCGTAAGCCATCAGATATTTTCCTTAAGTATTGAACCGAAATGAATAGGGAACACAACAAGGGTGAACAGAACAAGCAGAAAAATGAGGGCTGAGGGGCTGAACCCATACAACAAAACCCAGTTCGTACAAAGACCCCTAGAGAGCCCAACAAAGCAAAACCCTACTACAACATCACGAAACACCCGAATAATCAACATCTAAATATGTGAACTTTCACTAAGATGTCATTTCTGTCAGAAACAAATATGCAATATCTTCGTGTTTCAAGCAATCTCCCTTTACGCTCAACACAAAACACCCGATAATCAACATCTAAATATGTGAACTTTCACTAAGATGTCATTTCTGTTGAGAAGCTCAAATATGCAAACATCTCCGTGTTTCAATCAATTTCCCTGTGCAAATGCCGGCCGGCCAGCCAGAAGAAAATTTAAACGAGTTACACCAATGTACGATCAAATTCACACACCACGCACATTCTATCTTTTACCCGAAGCGTCACCATTTGTTGCTTCCTTTCAGTTAAATGGTTGGAAAAACTAATTGGTACACGCTGCATAAGATAGATATAGTATTGAATACAATTGCCAACTATATATAAAGTATGGTGTATGTGTGTGTGTGTGTGATGTATCGACAATGTGTTGTATGTAATGATCTCGAAAAGACTACTTGAATGCATGTAGTATTTACAAATTAATTTCAAAAAAAAATTAAGTTGTAAATATATGTTCACAATAATACCTACCAACAAACAGGATGACCCCGTACCCAGAGTGACTCTGAAGAATGGATTTTTTGAGATGAACTTGTTGGCAACTTCAACAGCACTCAAAGATGAAGTGCAAGGCCTCTGATTAACATGCCGGCCATTACAAATGCCAGCCAACCTTGCAGGAATAGGGCTTTCGAGTTTTTGCATTGGAATTTAACAGACCAAGTTCCTCCATTCAGACCCCGAAGCATGGCATTACCAGCAGCAGTCTTCATACTTAAATGTCTCTTTACAAACTCGGATCTCAAAGACTTTAAAAAATGGAAAGCAGAAAATTAGGACAAGAACAAGATTAATTGTTGATGAGAGAATAACACTAATCTTGTTAGTTTACTTACCAAATAACTTTGCACGAGGGACGCATGAGAACCCAGAAAGAAGGTTTTACAGATTTGAAAGCAATAGTGTTAAAAGAGAACAACCCCAGCTCCTAGAAGGTTCTACACAATTCCACAAAAATGGAGAAAAGCCGTTGAAAAATTATAGATAGTAAATAAGCTAGAATTATCTAGATTAATGTCTTAAGGTTTTTGTAATGGAATGTTGGTAAAAATTCTAGAAGCAAACCACACTTGTGGTTGGGAAGTAGTTATGTTGGCTAGGAAGTTCTATATATAGGCATGAAGCCTTCTATTGTATGTATGCAAGTGAGTGAGAAGCAAAGCTAGAGAGTTAGCTTGTAAGTTGTGTGTCTCTTTTCTTTGAGAGTTGTAAGTGTTGTAATATTTTGTGAGTGTAATACAAGTAATTTGTTTACTTGTTTTGTCTCTCCAACACCTTAGGCCTCGTTTGGTACGCCGTATAGCGCACCGGATAGTACTAATAATCCAGTCTTGGGTGTTTGGTGTGCTTCGTACTAAAATAGTCGCCCAACTATTTAAACCGGGCCCACCATTTAGTACCCCTCACACCAGACTAATTATACGTCCAAAAACCTCCGTATAATTAGTCGGGTCTGTTCCTCTCACTCTCTTGGTCTAACTTGAAGGAAAATATTTGAATTACAAGTTCATTTGAGCAACACTTAAGCATGCTATTAACAAATTAAAGGCTCTTAGCTAGCATATTAGTACTCAAAAACAAAACTTTGCTCATGACTTTTGAAGCCTAAATGTTGTGAACCAAGACACAACTCAAAATCACATTAGTAAGTTGTATCATCCTATACCTTTGTAAAATCTTCTTTGCATGAGCAAAGGCTAAATACCCAAGAGGGCCTTCAATCTCATCTTGGATGAACACCTTTGCTTGGAGGAGTTGTGGTTGCACCTTGAATCAAATTGAAGGTTACCTACGTACTTTGTCTCTTACGAAGATCAAACCTTTTGTAGTTCTTTCATTTGATAAGGATTTGAGTGAGTTTGTATGAAGAACAAATTGTGTTCTTCACACACACCTAGGGCCGGCTAACACAGTATAAATAGTCGATGTTAGTCCGATACTGCACCAAACGCCCGACTAATTTAGTCAGTACTGTCCGATGACAGATTCTCCTATCCGACTTAATATTAGAGTTGCATACTCTAATTGCTTAACAAATAGCTCTCTGAAGAGCTATAGCTTTTCCACTTGTAGTTGTTGATACTGCTAATGGAGATTTTCCCTCTATTTTTGGGGAGGGGGTAGATTTGTCCAAGATTACATCAGAATCGTCATCTGATCCATCTTCCCCTATTCAAAATTATCTTATGATATCACAAGCTAGAACATAGTTGCCCAAAGTTAGTATGTAATCCAATTTTTCTAATATATATATATATATTCCTTACTTTTCACTTCTGACTTGTCAAAAGTACGAGTCTTTGTTGGTCTAAAGATGATGCTGCATTCTGCTGCTTTACTACTTGAACTTGTTCTGATTTTCTTGAGTGGCCGAGGACATGGTAATGGAGATTTCTCCCTTGATTTTCTCGGGCGAGGTTTGAAATCATTGAATATTGCAACAGAGTCATCGTCATCATCATCTTCGTAATCAGTTTCTTCCAGAGATGCGTTGCTGCTGTATGCTCTTGATCTTTCAGAGGTGGTCAATGGTTCCTGGCATCTTCGAGCAATGAGGAATCCACTGCATTCTTTTGAAGCGGAAGGGTCATGAGAGCTAGACATGTCAGCTTCCCAATTCATGGTGCAATCAGCTTTATTTCTCTTTTCTTTTACTTGATCAATAGGTCCTAAAAAAGAGCAAAATTAACCTGTATGTGTAAGCTATATATATGTGTGTGTGTGTGTGTGTGCATTTGGAACAGGGCACAAACTCGAATATTAACAACTGATTCATTGTAAACCTGGAGACAGCAATTTGCAGCTTCTGTATCGCGGTAAAAGACAACATCAAATGTAAGTTTAATGTCCTTAATCAACATAAAGACACACTTCACCAATTTTCAAATTATTGTCTCCCACAAATGCCAGCCAACCACGCATGAACTGAGCATTTTGGTTTTCATATACAAATTTGACACACCAAGTTCCTCCATCCGGAATACGAAGGATGACACTACCAGTAGGCTGCTGCATAAGATGCCTTGTGGCAAATGCGGATGGCAAAAACTTCAAAAAGAACAAAGAAAATACAAGACAATAAGAAAACATTTGGAAAGAGAAAATTGGGATTATTATATTAGAAGATTTTACTATTGAAAGCTTACCAAACTGCTGAATATGTAGGAGGGCTGCATGACAAGTTGACAACCTTGAAGTGAGGCTTTTTGGATTTGAAATCAATGGCTCTCTCAAGAGCTATAGCTTTTTCATTTTCAGTCAATGGATGCTTCCTTGAAGTGCTTTTGCTGTCTGCTTTTCTACTTGAAGAAGTGCTTATTCTCTTTTTCTTGGGAGGCAGAGGACACGGCAATGGAGATTTCAGCCTTGTTTTTGGGCAGGGTGGAAAATCCTCCAAGATCTCAACAGGTTCATCATCATCTTCATCAGTTTCTTCCATCTCTTTCTTCCATCTCCGGCAATGGTCACGGATACTCAACCTCCGTGGCACTTCTATCAAATATGCAAACATGAAATTTTGAATTCCCTACTAGCAGAAAACTAGACAGTCTTCATAGCCAAGAGAGTAGAACTCAGAGAATTCGGGCCAGCCCTTGTCAAACCAAACCTCACCATTACAAGTTCTTACTTGGATTTCCCATTCTACACCATTTGGAAGCTTAAGATGTATTGGATTTGATATATTTTCTCCATATTTGTTCACAAATTTCTTTTGAGTCCTCTGTACAACAACAACAACAACAACAACAAATTACTGAATTAAGTAGCTAGCTAGCTCAAAAATGTAAAGGAGAGAGAGGTGAACTGGTTTTGTGTATCTAGAAGCGTCAGCCGGGATGATCTTGAAAAAATGTGGAGTGGTAGCAGTCTAGCAGAAACTGTTGGCCGTGCACGATCAGTTTCCGGAAGAAGAGAAGCCATTGCAGGCTGTTGAGAATGAATCCCACATTGATGGGAGAAGGGACTTTGCATGGACTTATAAGTAAATTGGGCTACTCCCCATATTGCCAATTGGTTTTACAGTGGAACCTCAACTTTCTTAAGAGGTAGTTCTACTTCAAAATTAAGGGAGCTTTAAGATGTATTTCAAAGCTTGTCGTATGGAATAAATTAATCTCTACTTTTTAGAACGTTTAGCAGCTAATTAAAGTTAGTGTAGCATGCTATTGTTATTGTGTTTTTTATTGGAAAATAGCAATTGCCATGATCAAGAAGGCTCTGCCAACCAGAAGCTACAGAGCCTCTCTTTCTCACACGCCAAAGTTTCTTTAACTTCCCAAATCAAAACTAAATATTATCATTAGTACTTTATTTGAGATGTATAGTTTATAAATATGGAAAATAAAATTGTTTATCCTTAAACCACCATAAAATCCAATGCCCTTTTCACACAGACATCGCCTACGTTCAATTGATAGATTTGAAACGAAAACACAATAAAAATGCTTAGCTGAAGAAGGTTTTTAGAATATAATGTCCCCGTGAATCTAAGCATGAGCGATCATTACCACATGATCTTAAGCATATAACTACAAAGAATTTGCAAAAAAAAAAATGAAACTTTAAACGATGATCTAACAAGTTTAAGTTTTCCTGTAAGTTTTTGGGCATGCACGCACTTAATGTTGCAGAAAAATCAACAAATGACAGGGTTATTGCCGCTGCCGGGCGCATAGCTAAGTGGTTCTGCATATGTAACTAGCATGTCATCAACAGAGAAATCAAAGTTTCGCAGTAGTGGATCAGGGCAGTCCCTGGTTCTCCGGTTTTGCTTTCGAAGCATGGTATACCCATGATAGCTCGCAACGCACTGGAATCTAAGGTCAACATACGTTCTGAATTATATTTTTTTTCACAATAAATGATAACCACATCAATCCATGAAAGAATAAATCATTCAACACCAAGAATTTAGTGGTAAAATAATCCGAAACTAAATAACATTAATTCAACAACATCGATCAATCCATGAGACCAAGTTCAAATGGTTCGGTTCTAAGTTGACTGCAAATGAAATTAGTCTATCTCATCATTTCAATATCTTCATCACAGCCTAAGACACTCAAATAGTTACTAGTGACAAGACAACTATGATGATCGGAACATTAAGTCACGCTCTTTGGCTAGCGCTGTTGATGGCATCTTCATCATTCTTGATCTTCAGCTCGGAATATGTAGACTTTGAGTGTACATTTGGAGGCCTTCGGTATCACCTCAAATGCACACACATCCCCTTCTTCGAGTTTATTGTCCCTTACAAATGCTTTCCAACCCTTATCCTGGAATCTTGCACATGTCTGACAGTTGTACGCATGGACAATGCACTTAACAGACCAAGATCTCGTATCTGAAATCTTTAGAGTCACTTTGCGTTCACCACTTTCACAAATATTTTCCTGGGCAAAGTATATAGGTACTTTCTGCAAAATAGAAATAAAATAAAAGAAGATAAAACACATATGGAGGAAGCCAAAAGGGGGTTGATATTAGTCACATATGCAAACTGGGGTTGCTGCAAAAAAGCTTACCAAGTGAGTTGAAATGTATGATCGTCGCATTCTGATCACAACAAATGGATTGCGAGATTTGAGGCTTCTAGCTTTCGCAAAGGATCCTTCATTTTTATCTTCCATTTCTCGGTGAGCAGTTCTCCAACGAACCTCTGATGATCTGTGTGCATCAGCAGACATGCCTCCGTCACCACCTGTTTAATTCCAATTATTCAACTCCATGAGAAGTCCTAGAAGAAAATGAAAAATCCCAAAAGTATTCAAAATGTGCACTCAAACAATAGTGGTCGAAGATACCGTGTGTCATCATTTCCTTGTCATGCTTCATTCTCTGACCTTCAATTTCCCCACTTGAATTGGAATCGCTTTCAGCTTCATCACTTAAATTGAAATAGTCCATCTCTAAAGTATTCCTTCGAAAAATGCGAACCTGGAAATGGGAATAGACCCCTTTGTAGGTGAACAACAATAAGCATCCCAGCTCGAGGAAGTAAAACCGAGCAAATTTTAGCCAGCCCTTTCGTAACCAAATCTCACAACCACGCCTAGACAGTTTTACTGGCCATACTGATCCATTTGGGACTTCAAGGAACATTTTGTCTCCGATAAAATCTTCATATTTCATCGAACCAATCGGTGGAATTTTCTGTAGTTGATACAATATGACATGAAGAAATAAAAACAAGAAAGGATTAATGGAACATTCAGCAGCTGGTTTTATATAAATTATAATGAAGATTACGGTACAGGAGGAGATTATTAATATTTACCATTAAGCTATGTAAAGCCACAAAATCTTAGTAGTTTTAACAAATTAATTACATTTGGCAATGAGGTGAAATACATTTAGCCATATTTGGCATCAGTCAGAGACTTAAAAGAACAAGTAAATCGATGCAAGAAACATCATATAACAAACCAGTAATTAATTAGGAAAGTTTGATTAGCACAAGGGTATTACGATATAAATATACCATTTCAAGCAGACAGAACATAGCTAGAGATAGATAAAAAGGAAGCAAAGTTATAACTTACGATCTTCCCATCTCGAAGTGTATCTCCCAGGACAACCTTGAAGAAGCTCGGAGCATTCACCGGAAATGCAGGGCCTTTACCATTTCTCTTGCTGCATGGCCCCATTAGAGATGACTCGCGTGAACCAACATTATCTGTCTCGCCACTGAAGCTGTCTTCATCAGTAGAAAATGAACCGAATAAGTCTTTCTCTAAACAACTCCTCGTGAAAATCCGCACATGGAAGTGAGAATGATCGCCTTTATAGCGGAACATCAGCAAGTAACCGTGGTCTAGCGAGTAAAACTCTGCGAATTTTGACCAGCCCTTGTTTAACCAAACCTTGCCACCATGGCTTGTCAATCCTATCGGCCATTTTGCTCCATTCGGAACCTTGAGAACTACTTTTTCTCCTAGAAAATCTCCATACATAACCACAGCACTCTCTGGAAGTTTCTGCAATGGATAACTTGCTCTGATTAAAATATGTCCATGTATCTATAGTAATGTACAATATCAAGACTACATGTGACATAAAATGATTTGGACTACTGATCAGCGTCTGATTTAATTTTCTAAGAATGGTTCATTTGGGGTGTCTAATAAATGAAGCCATATTTTAGCTTATGTTAAAAGCCGAAATAAGTGCTTTTCGGTTTTAATTATAAGCTAGGCTCCATATGGAAGCAGATCAAAGTTTTTTGTGTGAAAACAACATATGTATTTGAGAGAAGTAATCAGTAAAAGATTTGTGCTTTTTTAATCTGGAAAGGAAAGTTAATTAACAAAAAAGGGTAAGAATTTTTCAAGAAACTACATGTACACCAGATAAAATTTCATATGAAGGGAAACAAATGAAGAATAAAAGGCCAAAAAACAGAGCATTTTATAAAGGTAACTTTCAAGTTACAAAAAAATGAGAAAAATGACAAGAAGCAAAGTTTTGATCAACTTACAAGCTTTCTCTCTTGAATATCTTTTGCTATGACAATCTTGAAGAAGCTGGAAGAAGCCATTGGAGCTCAGAGAGAGAGAGAGACTACGAGTTGAGATGAAAACACACTTTGCTTGCTGCAAAAGAAGGAGCTCTAATTGTTTTAAACGCCTCAATTCTGTGTTTTTCAAATCACCGTTGGATCTTTTCTCATTTGATCTGAACCGTTTATCATGCCACTACGTACTTTGACCACTTCTGATCTCTCATGACAATTTCTCTCTTGTACTTGTTTGGTTACTTAAAGTTTTGAGCTAGCTCCTTGGCAAGTCAGAGACTCAGAAATCAGATCGCCCAATCAAAAAGCCACAAACTGTTGAGATGCTTTTGTACAAAGCAGAAATTTTTCACGTACCATGTCAGTCAAATCAGAGTTTAAAAATGATTTTGACTTTATTTACCGAAATCATGTGCTTTTTTTTTAGTATGCATTGGAGTATAAGATAATAACAAAAATCTTTTAAATTTGGCTTAACTATCGATCATTGAATTTTTGGACTGACATCCAACTACATTGATTCATGATACCACATCATAGCATAGTAAAACTTTGCTCGAATGCTTTGCTTCTTTGAGTTTAGTGTTTTGAGTTACTATTCTTTTCTTTCCTTTGTTTTGGATTTACCAATCTTTACATGGTGTGGCTACAATGCTTCTGAGTTGAAGCATATAATCTATCTTATTTTATCAATTAGATTTGAATGTTCAAATCTCACCGTTCATTTTCTGAGTACTCAATACTCAGTTGAATTGTAAAAAAAATTGCTACACAAGGCCAAAATAAAGATATATTGGTCAACTATTATCAGAATTGCTAACAGTAAATGTTGCTGTGTTGCAAAAGGAAGAGGACGAAGAGAGAAAAAGAGATAGGGCTGGCTAGTATGGAACCGTTGGATCTTTTCAATTTTATCTCAACCCTCATTCATTTTACTTTTTCGTTTTTACCCTGACCCTTCTTATTTATTCCTGAGCCTATGTAAATAGGTAACAGTAAAAATGCTAGCTCTTTCCACTTTCATTTTTCGTTTGACTATATAGAACCCTTTTTTTTACAAGAAAAATAGGTTCACAACTCCTCTATCGGAGGGTATAGAGACACTATTTCACCACTCTTCATACAACTTGACTAGACCGCCGAAAAATCTTTGGCTGGCACTACAAGAGCGTCTGCATAATTATTAATTTCCCGAAGGTTTATCTGTTTTGCTTGTTTTTTTCAGCAGTTCTCGAAGACCTGCAATTTTTGTTAAAAAAAAAGTATATAGAACCTCTTTTAGCTTTGGGATTCATATGTGTTTCCATATTGGCATTCAAGGCCGGAATGCTTCCAACCAAGTTCTCGAGGCAAGAGTGAAAGGGTTGTGTACCCGTCCCATGAAAGTCCTTCTCATGTATAGGAGAAGATGGGGAGTTGGATGAATGAAAGACAAGAAATTCTAAAATTTGTTAAGAGCAACAAAAAATAAGTTGAAAGTTGGATGCATACAAATTTACTCTAATCTTAATATCATCTTGACAATATCTTAATACCTAACAAAAAATAAATTGAAATCATGTGCTTTTCTAGTATGCATCGGAGCACAGTGTACATGGAAATATCTAGCCGTTGGATCATTGACTATTGAATCTTTTGGCTGCACATCCAACCATACATTGCTCTGGTGCATGCCACATCAGAGCCATAGTAAAATTTTTGCCCAAATGCTTTGCCTCTTTGAGTTTTGTGTTTTAAGTTACTATTCTTTCTTTCCTCTGTTTTGGGTTTACCAATCTTTATATTGGATATGATCACAATGCCCCGGATATGTACCCATATGATCTATCTTTTTTGTATCAGTTAAATTTGAATGTTCAAATCTCATCGTTCATTTTTCGAGTACTCAATACTCCATTGCACTGTAGACAAATTCCTATTAACAAACAAGGAATATATGTAGTAGTAGGCATTTCCCAGGAAAGAAAAGAACATGCCAAGCAAAATTATATACATACAAGAAAATATAAAGGTAATTCTCACTTTACTATCCTATTGTGAAATTTTTACTTTGCTATCCTTAGTTTTTTTCGTCTCACTTTCATACCTAAAGTTTGATTTTTCTTACGCTTTTATACCTCCGTTAGTATATCCATCAAGTGCTCCATTAACTGATGACGTGGTAGATATGGAATTGACATGTGTCATATTTGGGTTTTTCTAGGCCCAAATTGTGTCTGGCCCAATCCTCATTTGAATTATTACATTATGTAACGTTTCTGTCTTCAAAAATAAAAAATCATGTAAACGTTTCTAAACCTAATTCGGAAAAACAAAAGTTGAAAACAAGAAAACGAATTTGCATCTTTTATGCCAGAACGTGTTTGGTAAGTTTGAAAAAAGTTTATTAAAATAAGATCAGTAAAAATGTTTTAGTTGTTAATTTTTGTATGTGAAAATGAAGTAATATTTTAGATACTTTCCACAAATTATTGTTTTGTTGAGGAAGTAATGGGAGAAGGAGGGAATTGGAAAATTTAGAGAAATAGGGGAAGTAAGGAAAGAGAATTGGATCAATTACTCCCGTCTTTCTCCCTAATTAAACTAATACCTAATATTTAGGTATTCAATTACATACTTTCAAGGGAAACACACTTTTCCGAATGTGTGTTAGTAAACAAAGGAAAAAGTTACAAAATGAAATTATTTCATATCCATATTTTAGTTTACGCAAGAAACTCAATACTCAACATTATTCGAATTCGTATGCCCTCTAAGTAAACAAGCCAATAAATTATAATTATGACCTCATACGCTTAAAAAATAATAAATAAAAAAGTTTGCACATAAGCAGTTCTTGCAGAAGCAGCGGTAGACGCACAACAAAATTTTATTAAAGTGTTTCGTGCTTCTTACAAAAAAACATTTTCCAAAAGAAATTGAAACCTACGAATCTATCCAATCTCGTTTTGGGCTCTAGTTACTTGAACCATAATTCAAATTAGATTAGGTTAAAAAAAACTGCAGCTAATCCGAACCTAGCCGAGATAAACCATAACTTGTGAGGCAATTAAACATGCATTAGTAGGTCATTAGGCCTTAACCCATTAAACTGTTCCTAGACCGTAGCGTGTCTCACTGACCCGAGCTCCGGCCAATTAGGCAAATGCTACGTATTAGCATCCTTAAAATCATGATCCCACAATTTCCTATAACTATAAAACCTACAGAAGCGCTAATGCGGCTAAGTAACGATTACATATAAATTAGTCTGTTAATCACGATTACAAGTCCGTTTAATACATTCAGACACTTGTGTTTATAAATAAGGATACTCTCAAGCTCAACCTCCTTTCTCTTCCACAAAAGCTTTCAAGAATTTTCGGAATTCCTTTCTATCATAACGTTTGACAACCTCCGTACCTTGATGCCTTCAGTAGGGATTTAAGTAGCGACTACCCGAAACAAAAGAAGATTGCAGAACATAACGTCTTAAGAGAGGTTTGCGACATAGGATGGAAACGGCATCAGCACAAAAGCTAGAAGATCTCGCGCCTTGGTTAATGGATTAGATTGCGCCTTTAGCTCGGTATATGCCAACCTTGAATGTAGGTTTACGAGTGCGGCCCTACTTTCAGACCATTCTCCTTTGCAAATGCTTTCCAACCTTTATAGACTACTCTTGCAGATTCAATCTCACCGTATGTCACGACACGGCACTTCACACCCGAGAGCTGTAGGTTCATGTCACAAATGCCTTTTGCACAGACATGTTGCTTGACAGACGACACAGATAGTCTCTGCAAACATCAAGAGAAACGTATAAATACAAAACCAAAAGGTTGGGGGATCATTATTTATGCTGGGAGATTATGTTGCTCCTTAAGCAGTTTCACTCACTAATTCATATTCCAATACGAACTGGGATTGGACAAATGTTGAGAAAGCTTACCAAGCTTTTTGATAGGTATGACGCTTGCATTTTGACAACGAAAAATGGATTGCTAGATTTGAAACTCATAGCTCTCGAAAAGGCTCTATTGCTGGCAATTTTTCTCTCAGCAATAGACGTGCCTACACCACCTCTTGTTTTTGGGGCAGACGAATCCAAGGTTTTGACAGCAGCATCATCTTCGAGTTCTTCATTCTTCGGCAGTTGGAATTGCCCGCATAAATTGGGTTCCCATCATGGTTTGAATCGCATGGATAGTCCATCTCTGAAGTATCCCTATGAAAAATGCGCACTTGGAAACGCGAAGAATCACCTTCATAGCTGAACATTAGCAAGTATCCATGATTCAAGGAGTAAAACTCTGCAAACTCTGACCAGCCCGTTTGCAACCAAACCTTGCCACATCGCCTTGTCAATTCTATTTCCCACACTGCACCGGTTGGAACCTTGAGGAATATAGAATCTGCGAGACAGTTTCCGTGCTTCATTACAACGGCTGCTGGAATTTCCAGTAATTAATAACTTCTCCAGGTAAGATGTACACCTAATTACGCAGCATCTAGAAACACGCATGCAGATAACATTGTTGCTAAGAAACCGAGACTATGGCGTGTAAATGCAATGGGGCCTAAACAACTGAAGAATCAAGTCGAAACCTAATCTAATTACTTCTAATATTAGAAAACAAATTAAACGATATAAATACTGGATAATAATTCATCTGGTTTGGATTCAAATTTATCAGATGGAGATCATAACATTATTCACTGTTCACAATTTAGCTCTGTAAATCCACAAGACTTTAACAGATTAACAAGCTAATTAAAACTTAGGTTTATCACAAGGCTACAATGCCATTTCCAAAAATACCAAAAACCAAACTACCAACTCATCAGAATTTTACACACAGTTGTTGAGTCATCATACAACATAATATATTTTATATTTATATAATGCACATTTACTGCAAGCAAGATATGCCAGTTGCCTATAAAGATCTATAATAAAAAAAATTTCTGCAAAAATAAATATTTCCAGAAAATTACTCACCGTACAAAAGTTCATATATATGGAAAATTTTAAAGGCCAACCCAATATTTCATTTTTTATGTTTTATTTTTTATACTACAATCTATACCCACAAGAAAGTTTAAACAAGGAAAATGTAGTAAGAAGATGAAACAAAACAGTGAGTGATCAGTTAGCTAGTGCAAAGTAACTTACAAGTCTGCCATCTCGAAGAGCTTTAGCCAGAACAATCTTGAAACAGGTTGGTGCTTTGGCCGGAAAGGCCGAGCCTCCGCCGTTTCTCTGGCCGGAAGAACCCATAATTTGCTTTTGGAAACGCAGGGACTCCTTCTCACAAACGAAAAGCACGTACTACTGCTATCTACTGCTGCATAGCCTGCAATGACTTGACTTCACAAGCCTTACATTTCAGATTTTTCGGTTTCTGCGCTTTAATTGTCCAAACGTGAAATGGGTCGTATTGGGTTTTGTAGGAATTCAACAAATTATAACTATTTGGACTTTTTGGTCATCACCATGCTAAATTGCATCACTTTCTAGGGTTTTTGGTTTGTGGCAACTTTGGAGCCTTTTTTATTTGGACTTTTATTATGAGATTGTTGGAGTAGGCTACGGTGCTCGTAAGCATTAGATGCTTATACCGATCTCACTGTTAAAAGGAGGGAGGAGGGAGGAGGGAGGAGAGAGGGGGGGGTAGGAGTGTGAGATCGTTGTGAGCATCCAATGCTTGCGAGCACTGTAGCCAGTCCCGAGATTGTTTTAGTAATTGAGTTGCCGTACATTTTACGTATTTGAATGTAGTTGTTGCAGATAGGAACCATTACTCATGCTATGTTTGTATAAAAGACATCGTGTACGTATGCTAGTCCGATTTGGGGCCTTTTGTTAGCCTGTCTTTGCAAGATTGATTTCCTTTTGGAACTTTTTTTTTTCGGTTACATGTCCTTTTCGACTTTGCTAAATGAATTAATACACTTATTGAAAAAATAAAATCTCAACTTAGGTGTAAATCATGAACTAAGAGGAAACCTAGGAATCTCTCCAATCTTGTTTTGGGTTCTAGTTACTTGAACCGCAATCCAAGTTAGAACTAGGTTAAGTAATCCTCGAACCAGCTAATCCGAACCAAGCCGGGATAAACCATAACTTGTGGCTTCTTCATCTACTCCCGTCTATACAAGCTCAACTGAATCAATCTTCGTACCTAATTAGTGACTAAATGAAGCAAAGAAGAGGTTTTCATAACATAAACATAACGTCTTAAGAGAGGTTTTACACATAGGCCGGAAACAGCATGACACACCCCGTCCTCGATACCCACGTGGATACCGAGTTTGGGGCGTGCTGGCCGACACTCGTAAGTGACGAAGCCATTGTATGCATGACAACACTTAAATTATGCAATTTAAACCGTCAAATAATTTGCGGAAATCATTACAAATATGCACAAGGTTCAGAGCGTAACTAATGTACAGCAACGGAAACAAAATATAGAGTCAAGCTCCGAAAATTTCTATCCATAATAGGGATGGATATTATTAGAGAAACTGAATGAAAGATAAATCCGTACATTGTCGGGAAGAAATCAAAGCTGCCAATCAGATGCCTCGACTTCACCAGATGCACCGCTACTAAGTCCTGAAGGGGGCGCAAAAACAAAAAGTGTGAGTGGACGAAAAATAAAGTTTTCTAAACCCTTTTCTCTTTTCAACATAATAACCCCCTGTTTGAAAATCAGTATAGGTATAAAATCGTACTACCATAGTATATGTCAAATCATACTTTATATGTATAACTAAAAAGTAGATCTCAAAGTATAATCCGTAAAGAACCATTTTCCAAAAGTCATACCTCAATATAGATCCATAAGTATAATAAAGAAAACCAACACAGGGTATATGTGTGATCACCCATATACGTGTTGAGGAACCTCATCCCAACCCCGTACAAACACTTTACGTTATCATTCCATTTGTACTCCTAGTACCACACACATGTAAGCACTTGCGCAATAGCGCGTCACACCCGAGTCCTTACGTTGTGGGGCCTTCCTCCAAAAATAAACATAAACGTAAGACAAGCTTGCACTAAGGTATTTACCGGAAAATACCCCTGGAGTACAGTGCGTGTGACCCAAACATGTGAGACTTGTCCTACGGCAGTGAGACGGTACTACAACGTAGTGAAAGCATACCAAGTGTGTTTGAAAACATACATATATACATCATGTGTATAAATAAAGAATAATTTATACTTCATAATTTCACAATTTATTCAAACGTTGCATAAGTAGCATAAATATCAATATCTTTATGCTTATCCATAACCATAATCTAAAACCATTTCATAATATATATAAATAAATATATATATATATATATATATATTCATGCGTCAAAATCAACTAAAATCATTTGATATATCAAAACCATAATTATTTCAAAGCATAGAAATCATTTGTTAAAACAAAAGTCCACTCACTAGTACTCGGGAGTAAATTCCTCCTCGGTGTTGCATTCCTAGGAGCGCCCAGTCGTAGGATTACCTATTTAATATTAGGGAATAATATTAAAAACATCCCTAAAATAAAGAATAATAACCCTTGTAAAGTCTAGATTTAAGTGTTTTTGGCTTTCCTTGTCAAAATTGTAATTTACATCACACAAGCTCTTAGATGAGTCTCAATTAGATTAGATTAAGGATGATACATCACTTTGAAGAATCAGGCATGAACTCAAGAGAGGTTTGGTTATGCATATGCATTCAATGTCATTTTTTTAATGCATTTCATGTCATAGTTTTTTATGTCTTTCTGACTAGTCATTTCGGCTAATCAAATAGAGTGTCTGTCTTACCCAGAAATCTGGCACACCAATTAAGAAAACCCATATGGGTTCACTGACACTATTCAGACCTCCGAGGTTTTTCCCCACCGTTGATCTTTAGAGATCTGTTTTGCAATTGACAGCTGCCCCTTGGGTGGTCTGATACTTTAAGGAAGTTTGGGTCTTCTTTGCAAGCCGGTTTTGCACAAACAAAAGATCAAAAAATCAGAGAGTTGTTTCTTGGCTTCCTCTCTGTTCAGTGTTGCAAACCCAACAGCAAACAGTTTTTCAAGTGCATTAAATTTCTTGTGTCAACCCACACAAATCTTTTGAAAAACTTGTTTGCATTATTCATGGTCTGAACAACTTTTGGACATTGAGAGTGCTTTAAAGCTTTTTGCTCCCTCTTCGTTCATCTTTGAAAACCCAGCTGCAAACATATTTTCTGTGCATTAAATTCTTGTGTCAACCCACACAAATCTTTTGAAAACTTGTTTGCATTGTTCATGGTCTAAAACTTTGTTTTTCCAAATCTTCATATAGACCTTAGTCTTGGATTCTCGTTAGTTTCTTCCTTCAACCTTTTGAGCGGGAGAAACTGACTGTTTTTCTTTTGAATCCACAGCTGCATTTCATAACTATATCTTCACTATCATTTGCATAGTTCATGGTTGGAATCGGTGCCACAAGAAGATGAGCTCGTAGGAACAAGCTGCCCTCTCGTGAAGACCGAAGAGATTTCCATTTAGTGCTAAATAAAGTTGCACAAAGGTACAAGCTGCCCTCTGAACATGTCTAGGATTTGAGCTTGTTGAGTGTGACTTTGTATGAACCTTATTCATTACTAGTGGATAGGACTCCTTGGAGTCCCCCGGTTTATTAACCCAGTTAGGGGTTTTTCCGGGCACCAAATTGACGTGTGTTATTTGATTTGTGAGATATGTTAAATGCATGTTTATCGTGTTAAACTGAATTTGTGTTGTTTCTGACTAGTTGTGTGTTCTAATCAATTAAGTTTGATTCTTATATATGGGTTTACTGTCAGTAACTGTCTTGTATCTAGTTGACTAGTGTTTCGACTAGTCATATAGACAAGAGTTTGCATTTGTTATAGGTTATTCCGCCTGGTATCAATTTCAATCTTTAATGAAGAGAATCTAAAAACGACATTATTTTAGCGAAAATGGGCTCGAAAAATGATTTCCGGGACCCGAAAACCTTCCCGCCGCCACGCGCAGGGAAACGGCCGGACGCGCCTTCACGCCCTGGCACGTGTCGCCACCCGGGCACGCACCTGCTGACGTCATCGCCGTTAAAGTCAACGGCGTCAGTCAAAGTTAACGGAATATGCTGACGCCGTCAGGAATATTTCGTTACCGTGACAGAATATTCTGTCTCCTTCAACCTCTCGCCGGTCGCCGGAGCCGCCGTCTGGTTCGCCGGAATCTGGAAAATTTTTCCGAAATTGTCCAAAACTTCAATAATTCATATCTTCTCCATTCCTTAGCCAAATTCAACGATCCATATATCAAAATGAAGGTATTGAAGAGTAGAATATTTTCATATCAAATTGGGGCAGGAAAAATGGCCGGAGATGGCCTGAAATTGGCCGGAAAGCTTCGAACAAACCCTAAATTCGTTCTACTCCAAAACTGCACCAAAATTCACATTCTTTATATGGAATTGAACCTACTCAATGTGATAAAACCAATGGGAATGGTTTCGAGGATTACCTAGGCCGGAATTGTCACGAACTTCGATGAACAGTTTGTCATTTTCGTTCCGGTATCGGTTTGGCTTATTTGGTTCGAGTTTGAGGATTCTGAAATCATAGTCTCGTCGAGAATGACGAGAGGATCATAATGGCTATGATTTTGTGTGGTGGTTTGATGGTTTTGTGATTAAACCAAAATCTAGGGTTTCAGTGTACGGTGTACGGTTTTGTGAGGTTGGCCGAGAAGGGGAGAGAGAGAGAGGAAGAGAGAGTGATCGGGGAGAGAGGGAGAAATAGCTGCAGAGCAGCTAGGTCAAATCCCCCAAACCCTAATTAACACACGGGTGTGAAAACTACTAAAATGCCCCTAAACTTAAAAGTTCCGTAAAACCTTCATTTTAACTCCAAATTGAGTTCCGCTTACGACCACGTGTTCATATCGACGAGTACTACTTGAACATGTAAAGAAAATAATTTCCACATGTCGTTTCAAAAAAGTCAACACAAGTCAACATTTGTGCACTAGGGGTATTTTGATAATTTTACAAGAAATTTTGGGACGGGTTGTAACACAGCATCAGCACAAAAGCTACAAAATCTTAAAGTTTTGTTTGATGTATCAGTCTGCGCCTTTAGCTCGGTATATGCCAACCTTGAATGTAACTTTACGGCCCTTATCTACAAGCTCAAACACACAGACATCCCCTACTTTCAGATGATTCTCCCGCACAAATTGTACCCAACCATTGTATACTCTTGCCGATTTTCTCTTTCCATACACCTCGAGGACGCACTTGACAGGCCAAGTTCTCCTGCCCGAGACCTGTAGGTTTATGTTGCAAACACCTTTTGCACAGACATGTTGCTTGACAAACCGCACATTTAGTCTCTGCAAACATCACAAACAAAGTGTAACAACGAACCAAAAACGAAGGGTTTATAACATATGCTGAGAGGTTATGTAATATAGTGTGCTCCTTACCAAGCTATTTGCATTTGATATGTATGACGGTTGCATTTTGACCACCAGAAATGGATTGTTAGATTTGAAACTCATAGCTCTCGAAAAGGCTCTATCCCTTAAACTGGCAGCTTTTCGCTTGGCAGTAGACTTGCGTTCGCCAACTCTTGGTTTTGGGCGAGGCGAATCCAAGATTTTGGCAGAAACATCATCTCCAAGTTCTTTCTTTGGCAGTTGGAATTGCCCTTCGCCATCATGGCTTGAATCGAATGGATAATCTATCTCCAATGTATTCCTATGAAAAATGCGGACTAGGAAGCGCAAATAATCACCTTCATAGCTGAACATTAACAAGTATCCATGGTTTAAGGAGTAAAACTTTGAGAATTCTGACCAGCCCTTTTGTAACCAAGTCTTGCCATCACTCCTTGTCAATTCTATTCGCCACACTGCCCCGGTTGGAACCTTGAGGAACACAGAATTTTCCAGACAATGTCCGTGCTTCATTACAACTGCCGGTGGAATTTCCTGTGATTAACAACTCCTCAAATTGTGATGTGCATACAAACATATAGATAACATAGTTATGAACAAACCGAGACTACAGCACAATCAAATTAAAACCTAAAGTCCAAATTAAAGTTTAATACAAAGATTGGATAATTCGATCGGTTTGAATGCCATTGTCAATGAAGAATGGGGTGGATTAACAAAGGTTAAGCAGATGCAAATCACAATATTATGCACTACTTAGCGCTGTAAATCCACAAGACTTTAACAGTTTGACAAGTTAATTCAACTTGGGGATATATCACAACTTCACAAGGTTACAAAGCCATTTCCAAAAATACCAAAAACCCAACTGATCAGAATTTTACACACAGTTAAGAGTCATACAACATTATATAATCCAAATTTACTGCATTGCAAGGTAAATCAGCTATTTATAGTGAAAAAATAAACCTTTCCAGAAAATTACCTTACCAAACAAAAGTTCATATATGTGGAAAATTTTCTTTTTTTTCTAGTTTTTCAATTAAAAGCCAACCACAAGAAATTTTAAAGGACAAGAAAATGTGAAAACTTACAAGTTTCCCATCTCGAAGAGCTTTGTCCAGAACAATCTTGAAAAAGCTCGGAGCTTTCGCAGGAAACGCAGAGCCTCCGTAGTCTCCCCGGCCGGAAGAAGCCATTGTTTGCTTTCGGGTCTGAGACTCAGAGTCTACAAGTACAAGTGTACAACCACTCTTGTCAAACGACTATCTTATGCTCTGCTGCCAAGGCCAAGCCTGTAATTAGATGGGTCATTTTGGGATGTTTTTCATAGGCCCAAACGCGTTTGGTAAGTTCGAAAACGTGAAAGAGAAGAAAATGCAAAAGCACTTTTTGGTTATTTTTGTCAAACACTATAGGTAGCGTTTTATGTATTTTATGTTACTTCATTCTGTCAAGTTGATTAGGAAAATTGTTAATATGGTTAATGTGAATTTGACATTTTGCTCAAAATTTGGCATTTTCTTTGCTTTGGTTGTAGTTTTACAACACCCAAGTTAACGATTTCCTAACTAACTTTACATAATACATAAATTAAGACCGGAAATGAAAAAGTTTTTAATTATACGTGATCACTCATTGACATTTCTATGTAAATTGTAATGGTCTAGAGAAATTTTAGTAGAAATAAATCAACATAAGTTTAGTGAATCCAAGCCAAAATAATGAAAGTTGTTTAGATAATTTATAAATTATTCTAATTTATAAAAAGAGAAATTCGAACTCAGAACATTAAAATTTATAAAATCGAAACTTACATTGACCCAGATTAGACTCATGGTCAAACTACAAGACCCATTTTTGTAATTTGGCTTCACATAAAACCCCGAGCGTAAACCCACCACTAACATACTCCCCAACATGCGCCACCTCCTAAAACCCCTCCGCCACCATTTCCGCCTTCTGCGGTGGGCCCACCGCAACGCCCAGAAGCCGGCACCGACCCCCTCAGCGCCACCAAGACCGCCACGGCCGCCGCAGAAGCCCGAGAGCTTCACCTTCCACGACCACACGTGGGAGGACCCGTACAGCTGGATGTCGAAGCTCAACGACAAGGTGGCGATGCGCCACCTGGACATGTACATGGAGCAAGAGGAGAAGTACACGGAGGCCGTCATGTCCGGCACCGACCGCCTCCAGAGCAAGCTCCAATCCGAGATGGCCTCTCGCATCGCCTCCGACCTCTCCACTCCTCCCCTCCGCTGGGGCCCGTGGTATGAACCGTAAATATCACTTCAATTTCGTCCATTTTCCGGGTTTCCGATGCTTGAGAGTGAGAATCAAATGGTTGCAGGTTGTACTATCGGCGCGTGGAGGAGGGGAAGCAATTTCCGGTGCTCTGCCGGAGACTCGCAAGTTTAAACAACGAGTTCATTTCACACAAATTGCCTTCCACCGGATTTGATTTCACTTCGGGAAAGAGGATCGAGCAGAAGCTCATTGATTACAATCAGGAATCCCAAAGATTTGCGGGTAAATTGCTAATCTTTTACTAATTTGTGTTAAAAGCTGGATTTTTTTTTTTTAGATTTTTAGTTTGAATTTAATTTTGTGTAGGATATGCTTACGAAGAGTTGTCGGAAGTATCGCCGGATCATCGGTTTATAGCGTACACATTGTATGATAAGGAGAGTGACTTGTTTAGATTATCTGTTAGGAATTTAAATTCTGGTGCATTGTGTAGTAAGCCGAAAGCAGAGCGTGTTTCGAATTTGGCTTGGGCCAAAGACGGGCAAGCATTGCTTTATGTTGTAACTGATGAAAACAAGCGGCCTTATAGGTTAGTATTTTGCGAATTACTTGTATGTGTTAATTTGTTATACCGGAGTGAAATGTTGATAATTCTAGCCATTTTGGTCAATCAGGATATATTGTAGCACAATTGGATCAACCGATGATGATGTTTTGATTCTAGAAGAACCGGATGAAAGTGTTTATGTTAACATTCGACACACTAAAGATTTTCGGTTTGTGACAGTGCATACCTTCTCTACCACGTCTTCCAAGGTATTGTTATGAAGATGATTTTGTAATAGTGATCGGCGAAAGCATCAATTTTTGTTCAAGTGATATAGTAATTAGTAATCGTGACCTCTTTTTAGGTGTTTTTGATAAATGCAGCTGATCCATTGTCCGGGATGAACTTAGTTTGGGAATGTAATGGTATAGCACATGGCATACTTGAGCATCATCAAGGATGTCTTTATCTGTTCACTGATGCTTCCAAAGAGGGCCAGTCGGTTGATCACCATTATCTTCTTCGTAGTCCTCTGGATTCTTCTTCCAGTCCAAGAATATGGGAGGTCTGTGGTTTAACTCTGAGTTATGTTTTATTTTCAATCAATCTTTCGTTTTTGGATTTTAAAGTTTCTTCTTTTGAATGTTTATCGTTCTTTGCTTGTGATATTTAATCAAGTATTAGCATGCATTTTGTTTGATATATACTTTTATCTGCAAGAGTTTACTTGTTAATATTTGTTAGTTACCTCAGACAATAATTTACTTTCTTATTTACTGCAGAATGTATTCACCAATGATCAGGACTGTGTTTTTGAGGATCTTGATTTCAGTCATACCCACTTGGTAGTTATTTTAAGGGAAGGGCGAAACTTTAGACTTTGTTCAGTCGCTTTACCTTTGCCTGCTGGGAAGGTAGGTTAACAACACCAACTTCTTTGGGGTATGTGTGTATCATGCATCGTCAACGACAATTTAATGTGAAAGTATTTGAAATATGCTTTGTGCTGTTATTATTCTCATCTTTTTTACATCATGCTGTATCAGGGTCCAGTTCGTCTAAAAGAACTTCACCCACAATTCCTGCCTCTTCCAAAATATGTTTCGCAAATTTCACCTGGACCAAATTATGATTACCATTCATCAGTGATGCGCTTTACAATATCATCGCCTGTGGTATGTGAGTTACAATGATCACTTCTAAAGATTGTTGCAGGATTCTTCCATAGATTTATGCTTTCATAATGTGTTTCTATCATAGAAAAGAAGTTGTTAAAATGTCACGACTGTAATTTGAGCTTCTTCCTTTTCTAAATGGGTTGTGTAAATTAATCCTTTCGTCAAACAACTGATATCAAAATTTTGATTGTCTACCCGGTTTGGTTTAGAATTCACGACTTATTAGAAGTTCAAGGTTTTCACTTTTCAGGTTAGGTTTATTAAGCACAATATGCATCCATCTGTTTTAAGATTACTCAATTTGTACTACTTTGGCTAGCACCAAAGGAGAGAAATTACGAGATTTCATTACCGTTCTTCACATTTGTTTGGAGTCATCTATCCATTTGTGTTCCATGTCCAAATTTCAGATTATGAACCCAATCTTCTTAACTTTCACAGATGCCCGATGCTGTGGTTGATTATGACCTGTCGAATGGAAAGTGGAATATCATTCAACAGCAGAATATTCTTAATGAAAGAACACGGGTTTTGTATGGAACGACTTCCATAGAAAGCATCAATGAAGAAACCATAAATTCTAAACCTTTTAATCTTATAACTGAAGCTAACTCTGATGATGCTCAGTTGTGGAATGATCTTTCTGAGTTTTATGCTTGTGAACAGTATAATGTATCATCTTGTGATGGAGTTTTGGTTCCATTGACTGTTATATACTCCCGCAAAAACAAGAAAGAGGATCAGAACCCTGGGTTGCTTCATGTCCATGGAGCTTACGGTGAGCTTCTTGACAAGCGGTGGCGTAGTGAGTTGAAAAGCCTTCTTGATCGTGGTTGGATCATTGCGTATGCTGATGTTAGGTCTGGTTTATGTTGAATACCATTTCTAAGTTATTTGTGCCTTAATTTCAGTCATACTATATAGTTTGCATCATCAGCATTGCAAAACTCACATTATTTTTCCTTCCTAAAGAGTCTTGTAATTGGCTACTAACCATAGTGGGATAATATTTTCAGAGGCGGAGGAGGTGGAGGTAAGAAGTGGCACCATGATGGAAGACGTACACAGAAGATTAATTCCATCAAAGACTACATCTATTGTGCCAAATTTCTTGTTGACAAAGAAATTGTCCATGAAAACAAACTTGCTGCTTGGGGTCATAGTGCTGGAGGACTCGTGGTTGCTTCAGCCATTAATCAATCCCCATATTTATTTAAGGCTGCAATTTTGAAGGTAAACATGGATCTTCTTCCGCTTTTGGTTTTTATTGTCTTTTAGGTTTCTCATTAGTTCTTGTCGTATGGTTTTGATGTGGTTTGCTTTGGTTAAATGGACTTCGTTTTTTCTAAGTCGGGGTCTAGTTTTGTTGTGCTTCTCAGAATGAAGAGAACCTCATCAGATTCTCTTGACAATTTCTAATTTGGTAATTGAAAGAGCATTGGTAATTGAGGGAAACTAATATATTGGGAACTGACACTTTGCATGCATATGTCTACAAGGAGGCATGTCGTCTTTTATTTGTTTTATAAATAAATACTTAATCGCGCTGAATATTGTCATATGCTGTGTGCTTCAGGTTCCATTTTTGGATGCTACGAACACTCTTCTCTCTCCCATTTTACCGCTTACAGCTGCTGACTACGAAGAATTTGGATACCCTGGGGACATTGATGATTTTCACGCTATACGTGACTTCTGTCCATATGACAATATTCAGAAGGATGCTCTTTATCCAGCTATCATGATATCTTCATCTTTCAATACACGGTAATTTTTCATATACCCTATGTTAATTTTCACTTTTTAACTATTATGCAAGGATGTGAATATTCTCACAAGATGAACAAGGAGGATTTTCACAAGTCAGAAAAATGGAAAGGGTTGGCAGCGCGTTCATGATATATTTGTTTTACATGTTTCAGGTTTGGAGTTTGGGAAGCTGCAAAATGGATCGCACGGGTTCGTGAACTTACAATTTATGACCAAAATCATCCAGTACTGCTTAACTTAACAACAGATATAGTGGAGGAAAACAGGTACCTCCAGTGCAAGGAGTCGGCACTGGAGTCTGCATTTCTTATAAAGGTGATGAAATCATAGATCCTATTTTCGCTTTCCCTGTCCGTAGTGATCTGTTAATCAGCAACAGAGAATCTAGCTGTTGGAAATAAGTGTCACTCACAAGATGAATTGAAAATCAACACATCCTTCAGCTGCCAACCAGGATCGAATCAGGGGCAAAAAGTATCGGTTTTGTGTTAAATTTTCGGATCCCCTTTCAATCACTGTAGGTCTCCGCACACAAATGATCTGACCTAATTTAGTTCATTCTGCTGAAGCAACCTGTGGAATCAAGACGGAAGAGCATCCCCCCGGAGAAACTATAGTGTGGTACTGTAACACAGTCACGTGTTATAATCTGTATTGTGGTCATAGTTTGTTCTCTAGATTTGTTAATGAAATCCAAGGTAAGATAAAGGTGTCATTGTCCTCTTAGTATCTTACCTTATCTATTTCGAGAAGCTTTCTAATTGTAATATTTTCATTTGTCGTTGAATATAATATTAAAATATATATATTTTATCTTGATATAATAATTCTAGTTGGCAACTAGAAACAATTCAGTGGATCAAATTTGTCAACTGATCAGTGTCATCACCCACCCTGGAAAAGTTTCCTTTAGAAGTTAGCTTTCCCAAATACCTACTTCCCCCACAAAACGATTCCTTTAATAATGTGGGATATGCTATTTGCTGGTTAGGTATCATTGTAGGCAATTAGCTGAAATAATTTATTTTTGATAATGAGCTTAAATGATTCTTATTTGACATTTTATTTTGTTTGCAGAAATGGTCATTTTTTTTAGTAACGACGACATATTGATCATATATCGACTACAAAACGATGATATAACAACCACATAATGATGATATAATGACGACATGCTAAAAATTGATCATTTCAGCAACCAAATGTCAATATATATCATTTCAACTAATTGCCCTTGTTTCTTTACAAGGACTGGTTGAAATGATTAAATTTCAAATCTCAATTGTTGAAATAATCAACATTTGATCAATATGTCATCAAATAATTGGTCGATATATTGTTGATATTTAATTTTAATCAATTCAACAATTAGATTTGTAAATTGATCATTTCGTTTTCCCTCGTACCAACTTTAAGCCCTTGCACAGATAAAATAAAAGAAACACGTCGCCATCAATGCTTAGTTGACAAGCTTTGCATCCACATGGGGTGGGCACGGTTCGGTTCAACCCACCTCTGCCCCTCAACTGAACGCCACCGTTGGTTTCGGTTCAATTTGGTTACAAAAAAACACCGATGACAACCGAATCGAACCAAACCCAGCCTTACACAGATGAAACTTAATCACACATCTTCAACAATGCTAAAACGCAAAAGTACAAAATCAATGAATCTTTTTTTTTACAAGAAATCAATTATAACATGAATTGTACAAGAGCAGAGTGTGAGTAACAGAAACAATTCCAATCCAATTCTGCTTTTGGATTAGAGATTTGTATGAATTTGCCTAAAAAACCATACACATCTCTAAACCAACTCCACAACAACCCGTTCTTTCTAGCAGAAAATAGCAAAACAAAGGAAAATAAATCTACGAAAAAACCCTAAAAGGCGAAAGAGGAGAATACAGAGGGTAACAAATTCATCTACCTGCATCGATGAATTATTTGTTGAAGAACAAAAGAATGCAACTACACAGGAACATCAGGAACTAGGACCGTTCCATCCTTTCGGCATGGAAGTCATCAGCTCAGACGCTAAGATAGTGGTAACAAATAATTTTCGACGGCAAATTGATCATTTTGTTTCCCAACTTTGAACAATATCATCAACAGATTATACAGATTTCGTCTCAGATTCTTCGTCTACGGTTGACAGCCCACCCTCTCTGATAAAGGTTGGATTAAGAAAATTTGCTACAAAAGCCCATAACTTGTAAACATCCTCAAAGTTGGTAAGGAATCCCAGAGAAGCAGTCACAACCTCAAGCCGTACGAACTCGCTTTTTCTACCATTTCTGCCATTCTCCATTGGCCTGCAAAGGGTAGTATCTTGAAGATTCAAAGCTCCGTTTTTCTGTCTTGGACTATCCATGATTCGGATGTGACTGAGGAAACCAATGCCAAGCGCGATTCCTTCTTTTTCAGCCAGCTTCTGCACAACTTCTGGATTGATTAGCCCTCTATTCCGGTCTTTCACATTGAAAGCTACAGCTGCTCCCCTTTCGTATTTTATTTTTGGGCCATAGATGTGAACAAGATTTGTTCTCTTGTCTCCATCTGATCCAGGCAACCTTAGTTGTAGCAAGGAGGTCACCAGCCAATTGACCAAAAATCGCAGCCGGGAGGTGGTTTTATTGAGACCTAACGTATTAACATGATCAAGATGCCGGCATATTATCTCAGGTTCCCTCCTGTCCCAGTCTTGCCCATCACCATATTCCCCATCACTAGCAGAATCTTCATCCTCCAGACTAGTCACAGAAATTTCTCCTGTCTCAAGATTATGGCTTACCTGGTCTCTTTCTGTGCTAAAGGACACCCTTCTCTCCCGGCTTGGTTGCTCATTCTCTTCCAAACCAAAAAACCTACCATTTCCATATTTACTCCCCTCTCTTCTCCCTAACAACCTAAACTCACCTTCAGTTTCTCTTCTTATGGCGCAACCTCTAATCTCTGTGCAACTTTCAACGGTTGATCCATTTTCTAGATTCTGATGCTGAGAAGTGGAAGTTGAATTTTCGTGACAAAATCCATTTGTGGCAGAATTCAACACTGACCCGTTGGACAAGGGTTCAATGGTTCCACATTCTTCTTGGATCTCTCCATTATGATGATCAGAAGCCGTTTTACCATTTCGTGAAGTGGGACCTGCTTCTGCAAATTGTTCTTCATTGACCTCCTTGACACAGTCCAGCTCCTGAGAAATTGATAGGACAGCGGCGTCAAATGATAGCACATGACAGTCATCGTGTAGCCCTGAGTTTACCTTTTTATCATCAAATAGAGGGCTGCCATACAGCCTAGAAGCAGGTTTCGGGGAAACTTTCTTACGATTCTTCCTGACAGAAAACCAAAATGGAGGCAGAGGAGAGGCAATCTTATGTTTATTAATCTGACCAGAATGGTCAGAACCCAATGGGCTCTGACCCAAATCAATCCAATACGAATTGTCTGATGAATCATCTTCACTGAAGATTGGACTCTTCATAACCTCCCCCGCTGAGACACTCTCAGCTTCTTCAAATAAGGCGCTAGTTCCATCCCTGTCAGAGCTGTTATCGTGACCCATCTCAGTCTCAAATACATCCCTCACCTGAGAAGATGTGTATGCTCCAGAGAAAGCAGGCATCTGCTTTCCCTGCCGAGTTTCAGTGGCTATCTCACCATTTTCAGCTACTTCATCATCCTCAGTTCCAGCCAATTTGTCCAGACCATCTACCGAATCACTAAGGTATAAAGGGAATTCAGGGGTAATCTTCACCATTCCAGACCCGGTTGACCCTGACTGATTTTGAAGGCATCCAATCACTGATTTCTTAATCAGAAGACATCCAAATCCAGTTGGATCAAACCCAAATACCTTGTAAAATGACGTGATGATAAAATCAGGCCGGAAAAGGGACAGTCCAAGTGAATCCATGTCCTTAGGACCCAATGACCCAGCATCAAGCAAGACATGCCAATTGTTCTGCTGAGCCAGTGCCATCCATTGGTAAGAATACTTGGCCCCTGTAACCCTAGACTGCACCGGAAACACGAAAAGACCAGCTGCGGAATCCTTCTTCCTCCTCTTCTTAATCGAAATCTCCTTTCTCAAATCAGTGGAGCACAGTTTGAGGGTTGGCCACTTAAACCAAGCACTGTAAACCTTTGCACCTTTCTCTCTAGCACTCTGAGCCATCCAATTCACAGACTGGCTCTCATAATCGAACATCGTCAACAATTTCTTGTTCGTATGAAAAGGGTACGATTCGGCCAACAATTTAAATGCAGAACCTCTACTCACAGTAAAAACTAGGCCATATTCACTCTCAGGAATGTTCAAATAATCCATAATCCTAGTTTTTATATCATGTTCCACAGTGCCTTTCTCAGCACCACCATAAAGTGCATGATTGTTCAAATTTGCAGTTATCTCAGACAAACTAAATGTGGAAGAATCCCAATAGTGCAGTGTCTGAAGGTACGAAAAAAGCCCGAAACCGCAGTAATCAAGGCATACCTTTGGAGACAAATGTGCATACTCCTCCACCCTCAGCTGATCGATCTTCTCCGAAGACTGGTAATTCGGGTACATAGTGAGGAACTTCGTGAATGCTTCATGGAGGTCAGGGATGGCGTCTTCGGACTCGAAAATCCGGTCAGCAGCAAGGGCAGTGGCACAGAGGAACTCCCGCTGGGCATGGAGCCTGGCGAGGGATCTGGACCGTCCAATCCCCTCGTCCTGGTTGGCAATGGCCTCAGACTCCATGTCCTGAGATTTGAAGAGAAACCCATCTTCCGAAGCTTCCTCCAGAGCCTCTCTGAGCTTGTTTTCTTGAATCTTTCGGAGAATTGACGGGTTTTTCTTGGCGTCGGAGTTCGAATCCGACCCGTTTTTCTTCCCCCTGCTGCTGCTCTTCCTGTCCAGGAACAGAGCAACGCAGTGGGATAAGGGATTCCATAGTGAAAAATGCATGAAACCCTAATTCCTCAGTTGGGAATTGAGATTTGGGGGAGATTAACAAAACCCAAATCTTGATTTCTTGAGATTTGGGTTGAATTTTCAGAAAGGTGGGAACTTTTACAGAGATGGGAAAGGAAGCGGTGACTGAGTGAAGCAACTTCTTCCAGCTCAAAAAACCCACCAAACGTCAACTGTCAGTGCAGCAGCACATTAAATGGGAAAGCAAGCCCACCACCACCACCTCACCAAATGCTCTCATTTACTCAGATTCTGTAAATCCAAAACATATTGGCGAGTTGATTTGGCATTGGCAACCCCCAATAGCCCCTCTCTCTCTCATTCTCTCTCTACAATCTTCTCTCTCTTTCTCTCTCTAAAATCTTCCCACGCCAATTCCTGGTTAACAAACAGAGAGAAAAGGCAATTGACTGTCACAAACCGAACGCCAAATGGTGCTTTGTAATTGTATATGCATCTTGCTCTCTAATTTTCAATCAATCCCATCCATGATAAATTAACAGTCAGGTTTTAGTTTTGGAACTGTTGGCGGTGGGACCCTTTGGAGCCACTTTCCTCTTGTGGTCAATGGTGAAAAGTCAAATGATCAGTTGGCTAAAGCTGATTTCTGTCCAACTAGGCAGCTTGAATGGATTTTTCACAGCTCAAACTTGAAAGTTGAAACTTATGATTCCAAATTCCAATTCCAAAACTTTAAAACATGACTTAGAAAGTAAATAATTCAACATTACATAATAAAAACTGATAGAGTATAACAGAAGGTCTAAATGAATATGTTGTTAACATTGCCGTAAAGAGAAATCATTTATTGTCATTGTTATTAATTTATAAAAACTAAGAAGTAGCTTCATCTTCCATCAAAGATTACATTTTTTTCTGCAAAATTCCTTCATCACAATGAAATTGCCCATTAAAAGTAGAAGTTTGGTTGCTTTCAACCATCAGTTAACGCCATTATTTATTTCATGCTGCAGTTTGAACTTTGAAGGTATACAATAAACATGTTTCTTTTTGGTTTTAACTTTTAAGTGTCTTCCAGATTTCTCATTTGTCCTGTGTTGAATGGTTTTTAAGTGGTTTCTTTGGTTAACTGGAGTTTGATTTCCAATTTGGAGTCTACTAATGTTCTTTGTAAGTTAATCCACAATTAGATTTCAATTTATAAAGTTGATCATTCAGGTAGTTTATCAGCACTTTGATTGGCTCGATTGGAATTTTTTGTTCGAGGAATTTTCTTCATCTAATTTTCCTTTTTCGTACACGTATTGTTTTTTTTCTTTGCTAGTTTTGGCTTGGTCCCCCCCGCCCTCTCATGTATTTATTTTCATCCCTCTTCCTTATTTAATAAAAAATCTCACAATTAGATTATTATCCTTATCGTAATATGCCAAATGAACCGACTAGCTATTAGTTTAATGATACTCTTCTTCCTAATGTTGGAAGATGTCTCAACTCTCAAGTTCGAATACATGTTAGAAAATGAAAAAAGTTTCCACAAGGATGTCTTTTGTTAGTTTTTCACTTAAATGCATAGGATCTGAAGTTTGGTTAAGAGAGTTGTGGCAGCTGACATTGCATTTCTTATAAAGGTGATAAACGAAAACCTTATGATGCTTTGAAGTATCTTATGCTTTCTAATTCTTAACCGTTAAATCTTAGTCATTGTAAATTTGATCAACGATCTAACCGGAGTATATTTTGTTGATAAAATTTCACACCAACTACCAAGTTGAAGTTTCCTCTCTCTAGAAGTTAGCTTCCCCCAATAGCCTCCAAATTTGGTTTGTAACAATAGATAAAATTAGGAGTCAAACCCATAACTACCATTCTGTGTGTATTATTTTAGTTAGAATCAAAAGATTAGCCTTATAACATGGGATGTGTTTTTGGCTGCTTTTACATGTACTTTGTGTTTCCTTGCAAGGATTTCAATTCTCAGTATCAAGTTCTGAAAAGAGGCATGCAATGCAGTGACAATAACCTACCAACTTCAACGGAAGGCGAGAATTTGTCTTCTAACTGATTGCGTGCATTGTCATTGCAACGAGAGAGGCAGACACATGAAAATATACAGTCGGGAATAGCTGCAAGTGAGAGAGCCACATAATGCACTTAAGCTAAAGGAGAAGTATGATGATGTTTCAAGGGAAACAAAACTCAATGGGTATGGCCTAGTGATGATTATTACTACAAGAAAAAGAAGCCCCCATTCAATGACTCAATGTGTGTCCATATTTTGTTGCTGTCAAATAACTGTTGCTTTCCAAGTCCACATTCCTTTCTCTTGTGTTTATTTTCCTTCCTTTCCTCAACTATGCTTATAAGCTTAGAGCTAAAATAGCATATTTCTGAAGACTAGGTGTAGCCAAGTTGGTTAAGTCAATGCATCTCTTCCACTGCATCCGAGTTTGAATCCCATTTTTTGTAGTTTAGATTAGATTGTTGCTCGAATTAAAAAAACAATGCAGGTTTTGTGCGGAATCAGTAGACTAAGCTTTGAATTAGAAATGAATTTTCAACGTAAAAGGAGACGAAAGAATCCCATCTTCCATCAAAACATCTCAATTTTGTTTTCACCAATACACTCATCTCATCGACTCTCTCACTGTTAATCAAGGGGAAAATTTAGGGTTAGTGATTTTCGCTTCCGGTTTCTCCTTTCTGCACTCCTCTTATTTCCGTCACTTGATTCTCCTTTTATGTATTTAATCTAAAGGCTACAAATAAAGGCAGGAATACAGGGACAAAAGGTGGGTGCAAAAATCACTCCCCAGAATTTATCATGCATCTTCTGCAGAAAAATGAGAAACAGAGAGAGCAAAATCTGAATTTTCTTACAAAAATAAACTACCATGTATACTGAAAGAGCAGACTGTGGACTAATGGCAGTAGTTACAATCCTAAATCTGCTTCTGCATTACCATTTCTGAAGATGATACAAATTTCTAAACCAACTCTACAAGAACCCCCAAAAGTGAAAAAAAATAATACAGAGCAATAACAAAACATGAATCAACAAATTCATCTGCCTGCATTGATGAGTTTTTCGAACAAGAGCAAAAGAATCCAACCCATACAGGAACAAAACCCTTCCCACTTCGGCTTGGAAATCTTCTGCTTAGACGTTTCGAGAGACCACCAAACAATTTTACACATCAAACAAAAAATAATTTGTTTCTCAATTTGGAACAATCTCGTCGTGAGATGCTTCAGATTTTGTCTCAGATTCTTCTTCGACAGTGGACAGTCCGCCCTCCCTGACAAAGGCCGGATTTAGAAAGTTTGCAACAAAAGCCCATAGCTTGTAAACATCCTCAAAGTTGGTGAGAAACCCCAAAGAAGCTGTTACAACCTCCACCCGCACAAACCCGTCTTTTCTTCCATTTTCCATAGGCCTGCACAGAGTCGTATCTTGAAGATTCAAAGCCCCATGCAGTCTCGGAGTATCCATGATTCGTATGTGATTGAGGAAACCAATTCCAAGAGAGATACCTTCTTTTTCAGCCAGCTTTTGAACAACTTCAGGATTGATTAGCCCTCTATTCCTGTCTCTCACATTGAAAGCTACAGCTGCACCTCGTTCGTATTTTATTTTTGGGCCATAGATGTGAACCAAATTGATTCTGCTGTCTCCATCTGAACCAGGCAACCTTAATTGCAGTAACGAGGTCACAAGCCAGTTGATCAAAAATCGCAATCGGGAGGTGGTTTTATTGAGTCCCAACATATTAACATGATCAATGTGCCGGCATGTGATCTCCGGTTCCCTCCTATCCCAGTCTTGTCCGTCACCAAATTCCCCATCACTGGTGTAATCTTCATCATCCAGACTAGCTGCGGATATCTCTCCAGTCTCAAGACTATGACTTCCATGATCTTTACGGTTATCTTCTATGCTAAAGGACACCCTTCTCCCCCTGCTAGGTGCTTCAGTCTCTTCCAAACCAAAAAATCTACCATTAGTAAATTTACTCCCCTCCCTTCTCCCTAACAACCTAAATTCACCCTCAGTTTCTCTTCTTATGGCGCTCTCTCTTATCTCTGCACTACTTTCCGTGGCTGATCCATTCTCTAGGCTATGATGTTGAGTTGAATTCTTGGGACAAAATCCATTTGTGGCAGAGTTCAACACCAACCCAGTAGGTTTGCTGGTTCCACATTCTTCCTGGATCTCCCCATTATGATGATCAGAACCAATTTTACCATTTTGTAAAGTGGGGCCGGCTTCTGCAAACCGTTCTTCTTCAGGGACTTCCTTGACACAGTCCAAATCCATAGAAACTGATAAGACAGCAGCGTCGAATGATAGCGCATGGGAGTCATCGTGTTGCCCTGAGTTTACCTCTTTGCCATCATATATTGGACTGCCATATATCTTAGAAGTAGGTTTCGGGGAAGGTTGCTTATGGTTCTTCCTCCCAAGAAGCCAAAATGGAGGCAAAGGAGAGGAAATCTTCTGTTTGTGAATCTGGCCTGATTTGTCAGAACCCAGTGGACTCTGACCCAAATCGATCCAAATTGAATTGTCTGATGACTCATCTTCACTGAACACAGGACTCTTCATCATGTCCCCTACTGAGATGCTCTCCGTTTCTTCAAATATGGTGCTAGTTCCATCCCTGTCAGAGCTGTTATCTTGATCCATCTCAGTCTCAAATACATCCCTGACCTGAGCAGCCGTGTATGCTCCAGAGAAAGCAGGCATCTGTGATCCCTGGCGAGAGTTGGAGGCTTTTTCACCATTTTCAGCTACATCATCATCTTCAATTCCACCCAACTTGTCCAGACCATCTACAGAATCACTAAGATATATTGGGTATTCGGGGGTAATCTTCACCATTCCGGACCCAGTTGACCCCGACTGATTTTGTAGACATCCAATTGCTGACTTCTTAATCAGAAGGCAGCCAAATCCAGTTGGATCAAACCCAAATACCCTGTAAAATGATGTGATGATGAAATCAGGCCTGAACAAGGATAAACCAAGCGAATCCATGTCCTTAGGACCCAATGAACCAGCATCAAGTAACACATGCCAATTGTTCTGCTGTGCTAGTGCCATCCATTGGTAAGAATACTTGGCCCCAGTAACTCTAGACTGAACTGGAAACACAAAAAGACCGGTCGCAGCATCCTTTTTCTTCTTCTTTTTGTTCGAAATTTGCTTTCTCAAATCAGTTGAGCACAGTTTGAGGGTTGGCCACTTAAACCAGGCACTGTAAACCTTTGCACCTTTCTCTCTGGCACTCTGAGCCATCCAATTCACAGACTGACTCTCATAATCAAACATCGTCAACAATTTTTTGTTCGTTTGGAAAGGGTATGATTCGGCCAACAATTTAAACGCAGACCCTCTACTGACAGTAAATACAAGACCATATTCATTCTCGGGAATGTTCAAATAATCCATAATCCTAGTCTTAATATCATGTTCCACAGTGCCTTTCTCGGCACCACCATAAAGTGCATGATTACTCAAATTTGCAGTTATCTCGGACAAACTAAATGTAGATGATTCCCAATAGTGCAATGTCTGAAGATACGAAAAAAGCCCGAAACCACAGTAATCAAGGCATACCTTTGGAGACAAATGTGAGTACTCATCAAGCCTCAGCTGATCGATCTTCTCCGAAGAGTGGTACTTCGGATACATGGTGAGGAACTTAGATAGAGCTTCATGGAGCTCAGGGATGGCGTCCTCTGACTCGAAAATGCGCTCAGCAGCTAGGGCAGTGGCACGAAGAAATTCGCGCTGAGCGTGGAGCCTAGCGAGGGATCTGGACCGGCCAAGGCCCTCCTCTTGGTTGGCAAGGGGCTCAGACTCCATGTCCTGAGATTTAAGGAGTGATCCATCTTCTGATGCTTCCTCAAGAGCTTCCCTGAGCTTGTTCTCCTGAAGTTTTCGGAGAATCGAAGTGGTTTTCTTGATGTCAAGATTTGAATCTGATGACCCATCTTTCCTTTTGCTGCTGCTGCTCTTCTTGTCCATGAACAGAGCAGCACACTGATATATGGGCTTCCATAGTGAAAAATGCATGAAAGCTAATTGAATTCAATCTGAATAAAAAAAACCCAGAAGGGAAAATAGGCTAAAAGCAGCAGAAACACTAGGGTTTTGGATTCAGCCCATCAAACCCTAGCTCCTTCCAGGCAAGAAAAATATGATCTTTGGCAAGATCAAAGAAAACCCACCTCTGGATTTCAATTGAATTTCCAAAAGGAAGCAGCTTGTGGTTCCAAACGCAGAATTAGAGGAAGAAAGGAAGCAAATTTACTTGAAAGCCAAAAGCCGCTGTTGAAAAAAGCCGGTGGCTCAGTGAAGCATTCGAACAATTTTCCAGGTCAAAACCCACCCAAAATAGCATTCAAAAGAAACCCAAATTTCCACAAAACGTCAACAAAGAGAATTATTCTGGGAAAAAAGCAGAAAATTAAAAGACCGCAAGAAGGGTTAGGGGTGAAAATTAAATGAAAGGGGGTCAAACCCTAAAATCCCAGATCTCCAAAATTCCAAAGGAACCAACTTTTTGCAAAAGAAAAGATATTCCCAATTGCACAAATGTTGGAATTTCCTTCAAGAATAAAAGCCTTTCACTGCACCACAATTAATTGCAAATCAAACCCACCTCACCAAATGCTTGAGCTCTCTCTCTCTCTCCTCTCTCTCCTCTCTCTCTCTCTAACTTTGACTCAATCTACAAACTTCCACACACCAATAGCTCCTCCTAAAACGAACAGAGAGAAAGAACATTGACTTTGACAAAACCAAAACGTAAAATGGTGTTTATTTATTCATTTATTTTTATTTAAGTTTTATTTTTTTCTTTTCCGAATTTTTAATCACCTCAACAATAATCAGGTTGGTTGGATTTTTAGCTGTGTTGGTGATGGGACCCATGGAAGCCATCCCACTATCGCCCTCCCATGGTCGCGCGTTAAAAGTCAAATAATCAGTTGGCTTTGGCTTTGTACAAAAGCTGGTTTCTGTCCAACCGGGCAGCTGCCTAATTCTTATTTTCAATGGCAAATTAGTTCTTAGTATTTTTACTATTTCATTAGTGAGATTTTAATCTTCACATTTCATTCAAGACATTATTAATCTCAAAAGACTTAAAAGGTGTGTGTTCTGGTTTGAAAAGAATGTGGGAAGGCCATCATCTTTCTACCAAGGACTTGTTTTTGTGTTTTATTTTCAAAGAAAATCGATAATATATTGATTATAAGAGTGTTTAGAATTGCAACAGAAAAAAAATATGATCCGAAACATAGAGGTCTAGACTTGTTGCACATGCAACATACTCATTTTTCCTTGTTCAAAGCAATTAGAAGGAGTCAGACCCTCCATATGTAGAATGTTTCATGTCACCCCTTGAAACAAATCAAGAAACTCTATGAATTATTGAAATGGTTGCAATCGTCAAATAAAGCATCAATAAGAAACTTTGGTGGTTTCTCAAACAAAATCCTCTCCGTATCAAGGGACACCACAAAACGAAAAAAAAATGTGCAACTTCATTTACATGACGATGAGTGTATTTCAAATGCAAATTAGTTTCTTGACTGCTTGGTCTTTGAAAATACTAATCTCGAGCAAATGTTGGTTAAACTAGTTAACAAAATCAGTGTGTTTGCCTCATAACACCTGAGTTTGAATCTCTCTTCCTCTACATTATATTATTAGAATGCGGAAAAGTAACACTTGTTTAGTGTTTAGTGTTTAGTATTGGGGTTTTTTTACTTATTGGTCTCTTAACACTTATTAATCTCCAAAAACAAAATAAAACTTATACGTTTATTAAGCATTCCCAAAACATATCATATAAAACCTCTGATGGTATTCTTGATTACTACAAGATTCTTCTCTCACTTTGATATCTCTATTATGTAAAATTGCTTTGTTCAAGCTATATGTTCAGATAAGTTTCACAAATAATTAATAGCAATGCAAAATCTTATAAAATACAATTAACAAATCAAAGAGGTGCAAATTGCCCACTTGCTCTCTTTTTCAGTAAGTTAAATAAGCATATTCCCTCATGAAAAAAATAGTAAAACATGAGTTAAATAATTAGGCATGTCCACTACCATAAAACGACATCTAAACATCTTAATTAGTCAACTCCTATATCAATTAGACAAATAAAGATTTCAAAGATTTTTTAAGTTGGCTTTGGTTTCCTTTGTTTATTGTTTCTTGAATGTTAACCCCACTTGATTAACAAATAAAAACTTGGGTTGTTTTCATGTCTCCACAATTGGTGATTCAACACTATTTTTTTTTAATTAAAAAAAACGAATGAAAACCCTTAATTTGTTGCTTTGCAATTTGATATGTGTGTGTACGTGATTTTTTTATTTTACTTCAACATATATCTTATCCTTGTATATCCATCATGAATACGTAAAAGACTTTTATTTTCTTTAACATATTGGGTTTAAACTCAATGCACATTCCAGAAATGAAATGGCTAATTCTTGAAAAATTAGTATCATATGCTTAGAATATCTTAATTTCTTGGTATTCATATCTTATAAGATCTTTCTTGAATTGTATATTATTGTATGGCAGCCATATCTTCTAGAGGTTTGGTAGAGTTGGGTCTCTGCCTCCAGAAGTGGCGAGGCTCAAACTTTATCCTTCATATATTTTTATGAATGAATATCCACAATAAAGAAAGATATGTCAACAAATAACTTTGATTTAGATATAAGAATATTGCTCGCATCCTTGTAGACAATGAGTCATTCATTCATAACAGTTTATCACAATTTAATGCATATATAAAATTGACTCGTTAGAAATACAAAGAAAAATTTTATATACATGTTAAACTATAATTTATCTTTAAAAGCAAATGATTTCTTGCAGGCAAATAGTCAAGTATTTCATTACATACAAAACACACCCCATGAAAGTTGAAAAGAAGAATGTTCAAAATTAATGGATGCCTTTTGAAGGAGTTTCTTTTTAGGTTTGAATTTATGATGATCGTTTCCCAGATGTAGGATACCGATGAAGTAAAACTTTCTTCTAGACATGAATGCACGGGTTTAACTTCAGTGGTACGTACCATTGAATGGTACGTACTGTTGAATGGTTTAAGATTCATTTGGGACCCGCTGCAAATTAATCTGGACCATTCAATGGCCGTACCATTCAATGGTACGTACCACTGAAGAATTTTCCATGAATGCACGACACAACATTTTCTTAATAACTGTTACTAATGGCAGTTTAATGCAGCAGTTTATCACGATTGGTTTGATATGGTAGAAGAAAGCAAAAACATTGTACTCTTGTTTTGGACTCGATGGGATTCTTGAATCTTGATTGGTGGAATTCATTTTTGCATCCCTTAATGGGATCATGTCAGAATTATAGACAAAGTTGATCTGTAATAATCATTTACATGTTTCTAATGCATTTGTACTGGTGTTGTGCATTATTAATACTATTGGCGTTGTTTTTGAGGAAAAAAATATATACATATATATAAATAGAATAAAAAATTTAAGATGTTTCACGGCGGTCGAAAATTTTGAGTCTGATTCTTTTAAATTTGAATCAAACTCACATAAATTTGATTCTTATAAACATGATTCTCACTGTTATTAAACTCAACCCACTACAAAAAAACATGCAAAAATCAAACTCAGACAATCAAATTCCTATGTATGAAAACTAGACTTGCAGAAGTCGTTGTGGTCAGTGTGGGAGGTGTTTAGTGTTGGAAAATAAAGTCATACATCGGAAATTTCACAAAATAAATTACAGTTTATATTTAATGATTTCATTTCTAATTGTACCACACCCTTTTGTGATAAAATCCAATATCTAAAGGGTTGTACTAGTAGTTAGTAGTGAGACATTGACTCAATTCTGAAATCTTAACATTTAGATGATAATTTTTTTAGCGCATCAACTGCATCCAAGTTTTAGGTAGAAATATATAGCATCCTAGTTTACTAGAAAAAGCTGAAAGTACACATACAAATGAAATGAGACAATTGATAAGCATACAGCTCCTTTGGATTCCCCTCTCCTCAATCCAAGAGAGACTTGGACATGGTGCACAAAGCCCTAGAACCTGCCTCTCTACACAAGACCCAATTTGCAATATTCTAGTTTACTTTTTCAACTTTGGACTGATTATATTGACTATAAACTAAAGTTAAGGAAAAAAACAAAAAGTCAAAAAGGAAAAAATATATGTTATACATTTCAACTTGTGGTGTGTTTGGGCAGGTGTAGCTTCGAGGTTAAAAGTGATTAGGAACAAGCTTTAAGCTTAAAACAAAATTATAATGGATGGAAATAATCAAAACATTATTGCAAGATCATCTCACGAGGAGAGCTTAAAATTTTCGTGGTTGTGATTGTGGTTTGTTCAATCTCATATTTTAAAGTGGTGATTTATATTCAGATTTGAGGTGGTGGTGTATGTGCTTTGTACACTCGTCAAAGTACTATAAGAAAGAAACTCGACATTTGTTAAAGAAGACTCATAACAGAGCTTCTTTGCCAACGATTGGAAGATCATCAGATGTTGGTGCGGTCTTTTCCTCGTGGAGCCTCTACGATAGTTCTCAGGCTTGCAATGTTTAGTCCTCGTGACTAGGTTTTTAGGGTTTAGGATTAAGGGTTCTCCATGGTTGAAAAATCGCACTGTATTTTTTATGTGTTTGTAATTGTAGGGTTGTGATGTTATTTTGACATGTATAATCTCTTGAGTTGTTTTAAGAGGCGTATTTAACATGTCGGTCGTATGTACGTTTTGACTAATGGAATTTATTTCGATTAAAATAAATAAATTTTGAATATTTTTATAGTAATAAATCCTAAAAGTAGAACACATCAACGGTGTAGCCCACCCTTATTAAAACACGTGAAATGGTTTATCACATAACTTGTCTTCCATGTACTCATAAAGAAAAACCGTTGAAAAATCTTTAGTGATACGCATCATTAGGTATTACGAGATGATGGACGGTTGGAATTGATTCATGTTTAATCTAATGGTTGACATTAATTAAAAAAATAATAAAAGGTTGTTATATTCAATAGTATGAAGCACTATGGTAATACCCAATAAACACTCGATACTTTCAAGCTACAATAAAAAGTGTTAAAACACGTGAAATAGTTTATCACATAACTTATTTTCCAAGTACTCATAAAGAAACACCCGATACTTTCAAACTACAATCAAAGTTGTCAATAAGAGATGTTGAGGATTTTTTTTATTGTTTTTAGATATTGAGTTCTTATCAATACGATCACCATATGCGCATAGTTTTTGTCTGAAGGGAATTAGAAAATAGAGTCAACCATCTATAATTCGGATAAAAAATACTCAACTAATCATACAACTTGAACCAAAAAAAAAAACTAATTATATACTTAACTAAATCTCTAATTGATTAAATCTATCCAAAGCATCGTTATTCATACACAAGGACAATTATATGCACCATCGTGAGTGTAACAGGCAAGAATAATTCCCACCAAAATTATACAAATTAAAAGTCTTTCTTCTCACTATATTCCAAGAATTCAATTTGATCCAAAAAATTACAAAATTTAAAAGGGCACGTTACTTAGGCTTCAAATCAAGGCAAATTCTTTGACATGGTTGGAATTTGATGGTTTTTTATCACTTTTATGTGACAATTTGGAACAACAATTATCGAAGCCAGCCTTAGAATACGATTACATTCATAATGCATGGTTGACCAACAAATCACGAGGGAGGACTACATCAAATACTCTAAGATTAGGAAATGATCGTCAATCAAGTAAACGATAAATAAGAGCTCTTCGAAAATAATTTCATTGGCGCTGCATTTTAAAAATAAGTCGTTAAATTTTTGAATCAAAATAGTACTAAACTTTAATTATTATTGTGTTTGACTATTATTATTTTCGATATTAACAACACTTAGCAGACGATCAGTTTTTACGACAATTTAATTCATTAAAGTGTTTCTCATTAACATTTATAGTTATCAACAAGCTACCAAGATTACCATTTGCTCAAATATCTAAGCCACAAATGTTTTTTTTTTTTTATGCATGCTTCCGGCGAAAAGAAGAAAAGGGTTAAAGTGCTTTACATAATGCCCAACTAAGTAAATGCAAAATGATGTGCCTCAAAGCACAAGAACACCAACTTTGCCAAAAGTGGGATTAGCTAGGATTTTTGCTTGCAAGTAATGAGTAAAAAGGGTGATCTCCTTTTCTTTTCTTCATATGAATGCTTTTGCCATATATATTTACGTGGGACATTTTCAACCCCTCTTCCCTTTTTTTAGATATTGGATTCTCTTCAAGTCTTGCTTTAATGTTCTTGTTCTTATGCACTAAAAGCTTATTTTGTTCTCTCTCTCCCCCTCTTTTGTATAAGACGATATTTTAAATTTCTCTAATTTATATAAGAAGAGATTCAAACTTAGATGCAAGGTGTCGAACACACTATCCTAAACTAATCGGTGGCTAGTTAGAACTTTGGTTTAGTGCTCTATATAATTGAAATTCCTAAAGTTCATTTGAGATTTGTATTAGGGAAATCAAAATGATCGTTTTGCACTCTAAAAAAGTAATTATGCACCATATCATGTGTTTTTTCGATCCTTTATATTTGTACATATTTGGAGAGCAAGATGAGGTTGTTGAAATGTTACTAATAGCTCCCAACTGGAAATTCATACTTAAACCAATCACGTGGAGTTAGATATCTATCATGTGGTAAGAGAAAATTTGCCTAAAGTTGGCTTAGTATCCAATGAAGTTGATAATCACATCTACATTCCACTTTTCCCCTTGATAAGCAATTGCCTTTTTTCTTTTGAGCTTTTGTAGCATTAAAGTGCTTTCTAAAGCCAGCAAAGCTCAACTCCATGGTCTACTTAGATAGAACCTATTGTGCCCAACTTCACTAGAGGCAGAGGGGGCCAAAAGCTAGCAGAAAGGCAAAATTTTGAGTGTAATAAGAAGTATATCCCCTTAATCTATCTCTTTCAAAACGTGACCACTTAATGAGAAGCATAACAAGAGAAAATGTACTCCCGGTAACACGGCATAATCTCTCTAGTGGAAATGAGATCATCTTCCTATCTCATTTCCTAATAATGGGTTGGTAATGAGAGGTCAGTTCAGTTCTATACATCTGGTCTCTCAAAGAAATGACTCACTATTAACAGAAAACGGGCTTCTTATGAGCCCAGCAGAATTTACTATTTAGAATTAGCAGAAAATCCCATATCAGTGTAGTAATTACATGTAATTCGACAAATAAGGGAAGCAAATTAACAATTGTCAAATATCATGAGCTACAATTTACTGGTTCATAACAAAATAGGACTTTGACAGAATTCAAAAGGTTGGAAACTACTGTCACTAACATACACAAAAAACATGGTTTCTTGCAACATACGCAATTCTGTCACACTAACCAAAATACCCGACTCAATCCTCGCTGAAACAAATCATATGGATTAGAGTCTCGCGGCAATACTCTCTCAGCTACCTAGACTGACACCAAGAGTGTTTGCATCCACAAAATGTCCTAATTACTAGTTTTCAACATCATGGCTGCTGCGCTTGTGCGTTGCCTTTACGCCTCTGCCTCAATCTTCCACCAATGCTGTCTGGACTTGGTTTGGCAAGAACACGCTTCTTCTTGAGCTTTGAACCTGTGCCCAATGCAGGACTACTATCTGGAATTTCCACTTTTGCCTCTTGTAAGTCATCATCATTAAGCTCGTTTCCTTTCCTGCGCCTCTGCCTTAGTCTTCCACCAATACTATCAGTGCTTGGTTCAATATCAAGAGCAGGCTTCGTTTTAGACTTTGAGCTAGTTTCCAATGCATTACTGCTATCACCAAGTTTCATATCCATCAAAGGCATTGTATTCTCTTTCTCACCTTGACGATCATCTCTGCTGCTCTCAGTCTCACATTGCAGTCCAAGGTGGTCACCAACCTTGTGGTCGGCCTCAGGTGATTCAAAACTTTCAGATTGTTGTACCACATCTGAAAAGAACAATGCCCTCTTTGCAGAAGTTTGGTTGTTAATATCTAGATTTGTGCTACTCTGGATATCATTCTCCTCACTCTTAAACTTGTCATCTCTTTCTTGCCCAGCTAGAGGTTCTATCGCTCCAATATCATTGGCATCCTTGAAAATTTCTTCACATGATGCATCTACATCTGAGAATTGCAATGACCTCTTTGCAGAAACTTGATTGGTGGTTTCCAGATTTTCTCCTGAATTTGTCTGTCCCCGTTGGGTGTGAATGAGATAGTGTGCAACTGATTTGAAACCTAGTTGTGATATCTGGAAAGAAGACAAAATTAATCGTAGCCCCAAAAAATGCCAGGGGACAAAAGAGAAAAATAAAAAAATTTGTGCCATGGTTTTGAAAGGAACCTTCTTGTAGAGGATGCCAGTAGGAGGCCATCCTTTTTTTGTCCGACAGAAACTACAGTTGCAAATTTCACGGCAGACAGGGCAAATCCAATCTGGATTCTGATTGGCTTCAATTACATGCTCTCCATATCTGCTCCAAGGAGAAATAAATAAGTATAAACATTGGATTAACACTTTTAAGAATACATATGCGTCTACCGCTACAAAAGGAGGTTAGGTAGCCTTCCTGTGAAGCATAAAAGGATGATTCATACAAGCCAACTGTGTAGAACATATGTGAGGCAAAACCTACGAGATGTGTGAAGTTCAACCGATGAAATTTTGTTAACCAGCCACTACTTTCCTTTCCTTTTGGGGCTTTGGGGGGAATGACCATGCAATACGTTAATCATCAAAACTATACCATTTAAAGTTGACTTTCATTGAAATTTGACAGTCTGCAGTCATGGTATTATAAGGAACTTCTCTATGTATAGTTGACAAAAATAAAAACTTGCTATACTTCAATCATGCCACTGCAGCCTAAGCTCCACCCAGCTTGTTTCATTCCCATAAAATGCAAGGAAATTGATATAAGGTTTGTAAGACAAGCATCGCTGAGGTCAGCATGTCGCAATTCACATAAAAGAAATAAAAATGGAGTCTATGTATCAACTTCAAATTAGGGACATCTACATAAGAGGGAACCCAGTCAAAATCAGCAGGTTGTAAAGTTTGACAATCAAAGCAAGCGCCCAAGAGGAGCATTCTAGGAGTCTGCGGTTATTAACCGCTTTGCAACATCACAACAATCTGCCTAATGTTTACAAAGCAATGGGACCAAACTGATAGTAGATGAGAGAAAAAACTTTCAAGAGTATACAGTTTACCTCATGTACAAACAATCGCCACAAAACTGCCCTTGGAGCCTGTTGCATTGGTTGCATTGAGTATGATGGCCCAGAGTTTTCTGCCTGTAAAACAGAATTTCAATCCTTGCAAATATATTAAGCCAATGCACTGGTCCAGAAAGACCTATACTACAATGCTTATTGAGACACGGCATATGGCAAGAAAATAATACTGAAATTATGGACACAGAGGGTGGACCTTCGACGGCATTTCATTATTACTTTGTCACTATAATATTCCATATTCATAAGACTTGACAACGGTTATGTTCCTATTTATTTTATCCTAGCTTATCATTCTCACCGAGTTTAAAAAGGGCATTCGATATTTACATAAGGCTACATTTTGGCAGAAAAAGGTATACCTGCATTGATGGCAAGTCTTTCCTCTAACCGGGTCATAAATCCGCTTTCCATCTTTTCCATAACCATCAACAAACAGAGTCCAGGTCTTATCAGTGTTGCCCAACAGCTTCTCATGCTCCTCCGTGTAAATCTCCAGCCTATCACCCCCCTCCAGCGTAATACCTTTCATGTACGAAGCCTCATCCTTCTTCAACACATGCACCTCCGCGTAGCTCACTGGTGTCGCATTCTTCAATCTAAACCCACAAACCAAATCACAGAAAAAGCAAAACAAATTAACTCTAACAAAAATTCAAAAATTTAAGTAAAAGTCACTGAGAACCAAATCCACATCCTCCAAAATCAAGTACCAAAAAGCATTCACAATAAGAAACAGGTTCAAACCCACCAAAATCACAGACGCGGTCGAATAAAGATTCAATCTTCAAAGCAAAAACGTGTGTAATTTTTCAAAATTTGAGAACCCATCAAACATTCAAAGCCAGAAACACACTAAAATCCGCCAGAATCAGAAACCCATTTTGTCAAATATTATAGCTTCTAAGGGCAAATATTTACAATCCAAGAAGTTAACAGAGAGGGCATGGAAAGATTACCTAGAAGAACGACGAGTGGGTCCTAGTGGCCGAATGGAAGGGGGTCCAGACGGCGTAGTGCAGTGGCCGGAATAGCTCTTGGTTGATCTCTTCGATTGAATGTTAGATTTGAGCTGAAGAGAGATATCAACGATGCCGAGCTTTTGCATTCTTTCGCGGTTTTCTCTGATTCGATCTTCTCTGGACTGCTCGTACAGAGACTTGGTGGTTTGGGGGTGCTCATTGTTGCTTCGAGGGTTGGGGTTTGCCGAGGATTCTAGGCCAACGGTCTTCTTTCCCAGCGCTGGCATTGTGAACTCTCTCTATTTCTCTCTCTTGGAATCTGATGAGTCTCTGTGGGTGTGGGTGATTTGAATTTAACTCTCTCTCTCTCTCTCTCTCTCTCTCTCTCTCTCTCTGAGTCGCAGTGGGCGATTTGAATCCTCGCTCCAACGGTCGAATTTGGAGCCCAAATTGAATTTTTTCCCCTAATTAGCAAACAAGGGGAGAGAGATAGGGATTAGGACATAACTTTTCTGTGTGTTTTTTCTTTATTTGGGGGGTCGCCCGGGATGGTATTTATATTTTTCTATTTCCATTTTTTGCACGTGAAATCTCATCTTCTTTATTGGTTAATGGGGAATGAATATGACTAATTTGAATATCATTTTGTTTCCCTTTTTGTTTTCAAATTTCGTTATTAATTTTTCATATTTAATGTTATTTAAAACTTAAATTGGTTACCAAATAAGTTTTTTTGGTAACTAATTTAAGTTTTGTTATTAGACTCAGTTGCTCGACTCTTATTGTTGATCGCTGATCTAATTCGAGCTTCGATCGTCAACATGTTACACTTTTTATAACATGCACTTTCATTTTATGACCTTAAATTCATATTTTGACTCCAAGAGAAATTTCATATCAAACAATACTTTTTGAAAGCTAAAGAGTTACCAAACAAGTTTTTTATTTTCATATTTCTTAATGGGGACTGGCTACAGTGCTCGCAAGCATTGAATGCTCACACCGATCTCACCCTCCTTTCCCCCCTCTCTCCTCTCTCCTCCCTCATTTTAATGGTGAGATCGGTGTAAGCATTCAATGCTTGCAAGCATTGTTGCCTACTCCCTCTTAATGATAAAAACTGAAAATTGAAGACTAAAATGTTTATCAAGCCGACCCTTAAATTTTAGAGAGTTTTACCTATAGAAACAAAAATACAAAATACATTTCATAGAACTCCACTTGTTTTGAATCATTTCAAGGAGACAAAAACTCAAACCCCAACAAACCTAGCCCAAAAACAAGCAACCAAAATTTTAAAATTTCAGCTATGCTCTCAATAGACTTGTTACTTAACCAAGCCAAAACTACAAATTGACACCATCTAAAAAAGCTTCGAAGTCATTTTAGATCCATAAAAATTAATTTATGCACTTCTGCAAGATCAATTTCACAATTTATGCACTTTTGCAAGATCAGCTTCAAATTTTCTGCACTTATACAAAATCAGTTTCCAAATTCTAGCACTTCTGCAATATCAGTTTCCAAATTTCAGCTTTTCTAGAAGATCAGTTTCAAAGTTTTCAGCACTTTTGCAAAATCAGTTTCAAAAAATTAGTACCTAAATTAGAAATATATTCTTTTATTCGAAAAAGTCTTTGTGCATTTTTTTTTTAACACTAGTGAAGAACTTATGATGACTTTTTGAAAGTGCAAATAACAACTTTTAAAAAATTAGTAAATCTACAATTTAATGTGCTCACTTGAACATCTAACATCTAACAACTGTTGAATATTAGGATTGAGGGACGATCTTAATTAGACTCTGAAACCATGGGAATCCCTTGCAGTATGGATTTCGAATCTTGGGTTCAAGGTCCTAAAGTTTCAATTATGAGGTTTGAGTCCCTAGTCGTATGCCAAGATATGGTTACTACCATATATATCTTGCAGATCATGATTTAGTGTCTAAGTCTCGAGGCCTACGCTTGGCTTTCGTAATAGGTTACAATAAATTCTTCACATGCACTCAATAGAGATTTTATTTCATTTTGTATAGGATAAACTGTCGTTTGACTCCTTGAACTATCACTCTAGTTGAAATTGACCCCCTGAACTATTTGTTTGGTAAATTAACCCCTTAAACTTTTCTAAATTAGTAGATTTACCCCCTACTGCTAGATTCCATCCAATTTGTTGTTAATTCGTTAGAATGTCAACTAGAGCTACCAATTAAAATACGACACGTGCTAGTATTTGACAGCAAAGTGGATGAAATTTCGTTGAATCTGACGTTGGGGGGTTAATTGGCTGATTTCAAATAGTTCAGGGGTTAATTTACCAAAAAAATAGTTTAGGGGGTCAATTTCAACTGGAGTAATAGTTCAGGGGGTCAAACGGCAGTTTACCCTTTTATATATCACAAGACATATTATGTTGTATTAGCAAGGTTTTTCTTCTTTTAAATAAAAACTATGATTAAGTTCATATAACTATCCATTTTTTAGGGGTAATTTTAAATTGGTCTCAATCTTTTAAAACATTCCAAATAATTACTTAACGTTTTAAAAATTTGACATCCATTAGGTCACCAGCATTAAGTGATGGCATTGACAATTATTGAAGCGAGGTTTCACGCTCACGTTATTTGTAAAGTTCTAAATTCTTAAACCGATCTTTTTTAACTAAACAGAGTTAGCGTTTATTCGCTAAAATGGATCAATTTGAGGATTCATAATTCTAAAATGACGTGTTAGTGAAAATTAGCTTCAATATTTGTCCATACCATCACTTAGCATTAATGACATTGTCAATCAACAGTAGTGATGTCATCACTTAACACCAGTGACCTAACGAGTGTCTATTTTTTTAAATGTTAGATAGTTATTTAGAATGCTTTATAAGGTTGTGACCAATTTAGAATCATCTCTAAAGATGAGGTAGTTATTTGTACTTAAGCCTAAAAACTAAGAAAAGTTTCCAAGTGCAAGAATCAAACGCCCTAAGAGCAACTCCACCTGTTCGTGGAGGGCAAGGGCAAGGGCAGTGATTGCTCTCCGTGAACAGTGCTTGCCTTTGTGCAACTCCACCCGTTCGTGGAGGGCAAGGGCAAGGAATTTTTTTTTTTTTTGTTGGTCTTATCTGGGGCTTGTGATTATCCCCAGATATTTCCTACCGACATTTTCAACCACTCTCGTCACGACACGTGTTATTATCTTTTAAAAAAAAAAATGTAAAATAAGGATTTGGAAGGTGAAAAACAAATATAGTTGATGTAGAAAAAAAAATATTGAGTTGTAATGTGAGGAATGAAAAAGATGATTGGGGGTATTTATAAAAAAAAAAGTTTTAAAAATTTTAAAAAATTAAAAACAAAATTTTAAAAAATAAAAAAAAAACACGTCAGCGCCTGTGGGCAACTGCTCGGGCGAAAATCGCTCGGGCTTGAGGTTGGGCTTGGTTGGGCCCACCTCTTGCCCTTGCAAATTTGGCCTGCTGGACGACTTCTTTGTGCTTGGTAGGGCAATTGGGTCACCAATGCACTTGCTCTAAGGTACCAAGGGGCCCTAAATGTTTAGGTAAATTCAGATTACAGTTTTTGTTTTGGTCTTGGCAGTTTTTTGCTTTCGTTTTTCGTTTGGGCTTTGTTAAGTGCCGTGAGTTTCTTTAAGCAATTATTTTTCTGACCAAAAAATAAAAGAGAAGTTCAATTTTGTTCTTGAAATTACAAATGTTGTCAGCGTTCTCTCCCAAATTTTATTGGACAGACCACTACCGTGAACAACTTTTAAATCATTATGTAGGACTGAAGGTGAGTGAGGCTAAAGGTAGGTTTGGGTTTTTTTATTTTTTTTGGTCAATAGGTTGGTTTGGGTCTAAATTTTTCAAATTTAGGGTTGTTTAAATCTTCAAAATATATTAATCAAATCTGGTTTTACAGTCTGAGATAATGACTCAGTGCATGCGGATGAATAATTAAATCTATCAATTAAATGGGTCAAACTTAAATGGAATGGTACGTATTGTTGAATAATTTAAGATTTATTTAAAACTCACCACAAATTAATCTAGACCATTCAATGGCCGTACTATTGAATAATACGTACGCTTGAGATTTTTTCCATTTAAATAGCAATAGTTTCAACTCCCAACCAAACAAACCCTATAAAAAGCTCCCCTACGACTCTATGACTCTATGACGTGAGTGAGTCATTGTTTGCATGGTTGCAGAAGCAACCTAAAAAGTTCTGAACACGTTGAGAAAATCCCACCAATGTTGATCAACTACCCTCATCAAAATACGTGTGCATAGACTATCGGGACTTTACCTCTACAAATTAAAAGAGGTCACACCAAATGCAGCAGCAGCTGGAAAATTCAAACAATCTAAATCTTACAAGTTTTCACCAATGGCTTCTTTTAGCTTCTCTCGTGAGCAAGAAGCTGCTGCATATATACATAGTTTTTTGTACTTAGTTTTCATATCATCAACTTTGTGAAGCTTCAAAACTGCATAGCCATGGAGTATTCTTACACTCTGGCCTGCGTAGGGTTTGTTCTTTTGGTCGTTTTTAATCTGAGTTATTTGGGAATTGCTGCTGAGAATCAAGGGTTAGGAGCTTCTTTTATCTTTGGTGATTCTCTGGTTGATGCTGGAAACAACAACTATTTGCCAACGTTGTCGAAGGCCAATATGGCTCCGAACGGGATTGATTTCAAAGCGTCTAATGGAAAACCAACTGGAAGGTTTACCAATGGCAGAACCATTGGCGATATTGTTGGTAATATAACCTCTTCTCCAATATAAGCCGGTCTCGCATAATTAGTATATGTGACGAGTAAGATAGAAGAAAGAAAGGAGTGTATAAAGCATATTGCATGGAAGTTTTTATTTTTTATCAACTGTAGAAGACGATATAAACTTAGACATTTTTCAAGGTTGTGAAATAGTTTTTAACTTGGGGTGTGGTATTTGTTTATGCAGGAGAAGAATTGGGGCAACCAAACTATGCACTCCCATATTTGTCACCAAATGCCAAAGGGAAAGCCCTATTGGTTGGGGTGAATTATGCATCAGGAGGAGCAGGGATTATGAATGCAACAGGAAGAATATTTGTAATTAGCTAGCTTTCATTCCTCTGCGGATTTACTTTTGTTTTTTTAAGTTTAATCATATGCACATAATTAACAGATGTTTTATCTTAAATACAAACGATTTATTCATAAATCTTTGCAGGTTAATAGGGTGGGAATGGATATCCAAGTTGATTTTTTCAACCAGACAAGGAAGCAGATTGACAAGGTATTGGGCCCATCACAGGCAAAAGAGTACATTATGAAAAGGTCCATTTTTTCAATCACAGTTGGGTCCAATGACTTCTTGAACAATTATCTCCTACCAGTCCTCTCCATTGGAGCAAGAATTTCACAGAGCCCAGATGCTTTTATTGATGATTTGATCTCTCACTTCAGAGTCCAACTTACTGTACGTATATAAATATATATATATATATATATATATATTAAATTAAAGTTTATTTATTTTATTTTTCTATTCTAAACTATTATAATTTACTGGAAGAGATATTCAAACTTGGTTGTAAAGTCAGTCACACTCCTACCCTACATCTGCACATATATTTAAGTTAATCCACTACTACTTTTCTTGATTAGTTGGGTTCTTAATCATGGTTATTGACTAATTAATTGGTGCAGAGACTTTACCAATTGGATGCTCGCAAATTTGTGATTGGAAGTGTTGGACCTGTTGGCTGCATACCGTACCAAAAGACCATAAATCAACTGAATCCAGACCAGTGTGTGGAGTTGCCAAATAAGCTAGCTCTTCAGTACAATGGCCGGTTGAAGGGCTTGCTTGCCGAACTGAATAAGAACCTCCCAGGATCAACATTTGTTTATGCAAACGTGTATGATCTAGTGTTGGATGTCATTACAAATTATGACAAATATGGTAAGCCCAAATAAACCTAACATGTTTAATGAGCTATATAATGGTAGTGACACTATAATATAGAGTCTCAGCTTTTACTCGCATAGATGAGAAGTTTGATACCTAGAGTGATACAACAATTGTATGGATGCCGAGAAGAAAATTAAAACTAGATTTTCAAATCTAGTATATTAATCAATAACTTCCACGAAAATGTTTTTTTGTTAGACTCAGTCTTCACCAACATTGTTGACAAGATATGTGTGAATTCTAGTATGCTCCGAATATTCTATACATCAAGGATCTAATGACCGAGATTTAACAATTAAAAATCAAGATATCCCAGAACTTAGTAGAATTTTTGCCCTGCCGCTTAGCTATATAATTGTCATGCATTAATATTCACCTTCATTCTTTGCATACTTTGGCATCAGAAGGCGTGACCTTGATATTAATATTAATATATGAGGAACTGCAGGATTATAAATTTGGTTTCTTGGAAATTAGTTGAAACATTATATACAACAATAAATGGACATCAATAGCCTGCACTTGGTTCAGTTAATTGATTAATAATGTACGTCTTAGTATTAAATAGAGCATTGGTCTCTGAATTTTGATTCAGTTGGAGCTTTGATTTCCTAGACTAAAAATTCCGTGAATATTGATCTTTTGGGTAACTTTGTCTGAACTTCCGTCAATAATCTAATTTTCTCTAATATTAACGATAATATATGCAGGATTTACAACAGCAAGTGTAGCATGCTGTGGAAATGGTGGCCAATACGCAGGTATAGTTCCATGTGGTCCACAATCCAGTCTCTGCAAGGATCGGTCGATGCATGTTTTCTGGGATCCCTACCATCCAAGTGAAGCTGCCAACCTTATACTGGCCAAAAAATTGCTTGATGGGGACTCGAGAATCATTTCTCCAATGAATCTCAGACAACTTAGAGACCATGGATTAGGGTAACTTAATGTAATGGTGGGATATGAATGTACCACTATATTCTGCATGCATGCCTTTATTTTGTAAACTGGTGCAACAAATGCTAGCCCTTTTTCAAATAATGTTTTGCTATATTTTGTTTGATAGATTTGCATACTCTGGGTTTAAGATTTTTATTTAATTTTGGTTAGATATGTAAGATGTATTAAGCACAACAAGACATTAGGATCACAGATTCAAAAAAACAAACTACAACAAACCAATTACAATGAACTTATCTGTAAAAGAGGAGTCGACGCATGAATAAGAATGTCTTCTACTCTTTCCAAACTATATGTTCTTGCTATGAATAGGGTTTAGTACATAATAGAACTTGGATTGTGAGAGCAGGGACAATCCTATATATAGTAATTAGGGTTCTTCCAAAACCGCTTATTATAGTTAATGGAGAGATACTCCAAATCACAATTAAATCAAATTGTTGTCCCAGCATAATAAGTCTTATCAAATAGGGATTACCTAATTGGTTAATCAGAGGTTAAGACTCTATTATTCTAGTCATATAGTGTCACAAGATCACTTCAAATATCAAGTCACTTAAATAATAAGTTACTCGAGAATCAAGTGATTTAATTGACAAGTCATTGATACTCACAATAATTCTTACAAGATGAACTCTAAATGCATAAGTAATTATGTATGAAACCCTTGAAAGTTGAAAATTAGTTCAAATGGTGAGAGAAGATTGGCAATACGTTAGGATTCTAATGGGTTTAAAGTTCGATATCCCTTCCAATGTAACAAAGAAAATAACAAGATCGTGGAAGTATTATTTCATTCTCCAGCCAAATCAACTTTGCAACCAAATCATTTAGACGTGAGTCTTCGGCGTAAAATTATATATTCCACATCCATGTCTCTTTCAACCACTTCAAGCTTTCATGTTAGAAATCTAATCCTTACGTTCACAATCTTGTATAGATGCATGGTTCTCTCTCTCTCTCTCTTTTTTCCCTTATTTTGGAAGACGTTCTTCAAGATGTTGGAAGATTTGTCTCCCCTGGCACCATCAAGCATGCTTGAATAATTTATGTTTGTGTACGGCAGTTACAGGTTTCATACAGGTGGTTTTTTTATGACAATGTGCACCATTATCAGGATTTTTTTTTAGTGTTTCGGAGTATCCAGTTGACACATCCCGACCCGGATGTACACGTGGACACCCAAAAGTCGGATGTGCTGACCGACACCACGTAGGGTGACGAAAGCCAATTTGAAGAATTTATGAAATAATTTGAACAATTGAATGAATAAAAAATCAGAGTGTACACAAGTTGTACAGGCGGAAAGAATTAATAAAATAACAGTTGTACAAAGTACAGAATACAGAGTATCTACAAGTACTAAGAAATTAATAAACTTGTCATACCACCGCCTCGACGTCGACAGCTCCAAGCCACTAAACCTGGAGGGGCGCAAAACAGAAGGGTGAGTGGGCCATAAATAGTTATTTTGTAAAAACCTTTCCTTTCTGAAAATATTAACCCCTCGCCGTCAAAATCAAGTAATTGATCTGAAAACCATTTCGGAAAACATACTACAATAGTAGGTAGAAAATTAAGGTAAGTACGGAAATATACTTACCGTCCGAAACGGGCAGAAAGCCACCGTTCGGTAGAAAATACTTTACTCGAAAGTTCGTAAAATAAGGATATACGGGAAACCCGTAAATCAAATAAAAGTCTCCGTGGCATTAGTGAAAACCAGTGGTAAATCACAATACAAAACTATAAGATAAACGCTCGTTTAGGTATGGCAAACACACTAGTTCATACAGATGTATTCTGTCATGAACAGGCTGGGTGTATAAATAACGGTACGCTCTTGTACTACAATCACGTGAAGCTGGCGCTAGTGCATCACGACGAGTTCGAGTCGCCAAGGCAACCTAGAACAGGCTAGCACCTGCGATGGATCCATAGCGAGCGTATCGGTGCGTGTGAACAATCACGTGAAGCTGGTCCTGGCCTCGGACAGTACAACTAACACCGTGTAAGCATTCCTAGTTGAGCGTGCGAAAACATACCACGAAATATTTTTGAATAAAACAAGGTGGGGTAATTTCCCTTTAAGGGATAAACCTCAAAATAGTCATAATAAAAGGTATTCTCGGGTGCCGTACCCGGAATACCAAGCTTATACCCAAAATACGTGAAATACCAAGAATATACCACAAGGGTACCAAGGCATAGAAATACCAACCTAAAAATACTAAGTGAACCCACAAATACGGTAAAACGGTACTACTACCAAGGTTCACGAAAGTACGGTCCATGGCCCGCCAAATAGGTATACAAACCTCCTAAAATAGGGCCGGTTCGATACTAGTAATACGCGTATAAAATAACATGGAAGTCACCAAATTAACGGTGTAATTCCCAAGTGAAAATATAGGCAAAAGCACACTAATTTCCAAGGCCCAACAAAATATACCGAGTCGATCTAGTAGACCAAGTAAATACCACGAAGCACGAGGTCTACCAAAAATACGAGATAAATAACCAATTTAAAATCATTTAATAGTGTAGGCATAAACAAATATAATTTCCCAAACTTAAAACACATTTAAATAATATAGGGAAAGGGCACACTCACAAGAACCTTGCCGGAAAGCCCAAACGTACATCCTCCGAACGCCACGGGTCGCCAAAACCTATTTTAGAACACCCAAGATTAATAAAGTATTCAAAAATACGAGTAAAACGGCGTTCGAAAACCCGAAAACGGAGTTACAGGGTCGGAAACCCCAAAACCGCCGTCGTGGGCCGCCGTGCGCCGCCGCACGTGCCGCCACACGCTGCCATTTGGCCTCACGCACCGCCACGCGCGGCTGTGAGGTCACACGCACCTCCACGCGCCGCCACGCGCGGCTGGAAGCCATCCATGCGCGGCCACGCGCCACATGCGCCGGTCACGCGCCGGCTGGTCGCCGGTGACAAGCGCCAGTCACGCGCCGTTATTGTGCCGTTACAGTTAACGGAATAATCTAACGACGTTAGAATATTCCGTTAACGCCGTTAAAGTTAACGGACGGAATATACCTTGGAATATTCTGGTCCAACCGGGTTTGGACCGGGTTGATGACGTCATCACCGGTTCGATGACGTCAGGGCCGGGCCGGCTGACGTCAGCTCGCTGGTGACCGCTGCAATTGCCGGCCGCCGCGTCGCCGCCGCCGACCGCCGTTTGCCGGCCGGAGTTTCGCCGAAAACTGGAGAACTTGCCGGAAAACTTCAAATGTCAATATCTCATTCAATTCACAACCAAATTTCACGAAATAGGTACCAAAATGAAGCTGAGAGTGAGAGGATTAAGATTTTACCCATTTGGAGGCCGATCTCTGGTCGGAGGTGGCCGGAATTTGCCTCGAAAGAATCGGCCAAAAATGAAACTTGTCGATCTCGAGATTTCCTTCACACGCAGGCCTTGGGTTGTGTTCCCAAGGTCTTCAGAAGTCCAAAGGTGATGTTTTCGAGTTAGATCGAGGCCTGAATGGCCGTGTTGGCCGAGAAAAACCTCGCCGGAAAAATCCCAGGTTCTGGGTTCACTGGTTTCCTGGGTTGCAGGGTCTAGGTTCGTGTATTTGGGGTCGACAAAGATAAAGGTGTGGTCTGTGATCTCCCATGGCCAAAGGAATGGCTCGGGGGAAGGAGGAGAAGAGGCACGGGGTGCCTTGATCAAATTTTGTGTGGTTTTGTTTTTGTTCGTGTTTTGCAGAGAACCAGAAGGAGAGGACACGAGTCAAAGACCCATACAAAATCCCAGAAATCCAGGGATAAGCCCACATGGGTCTGCAGACATTTGGGCCCCAGCCCAACAACCCAAAACTGCCCAAAATTGAATTACGGGAAACGTCGAAAATCAACGCCCGTAAAATATTTGTTCGGAGTCCGAACAACGTCCCGCTCGCGTCTACGCGTTCGTAACGACGAGCACGACAAGAAAATACAAAGGGAAACGTCGTACGAGTTACGACGCAAAAGTCAACCGAAAAGTCAACCAAGGGCAAAATCGTCAATTCACACTTCTGGGAATAAAATAATATTATTTTCCGGAACGGGATGTAACAAGTACTTCAGATATTTCAACCGTTAGATTTTCATTTAAAAATACAAAAATTAAGACTTAATGGTTAAAACATTCAGAGTATCGTGTACTTCGAAGCACCCAAGAATTTTTGCCATTATCAACCACAAAATTGAACAAAGAATCTTGAGTACATATAATGCTCTTATGCAACTGAGTCTAGTATACTAAAACTTGTATCCGAGGACGATATCCGTTCACACTCTTATGAATTCAATTATTAATTAACTGATAAGCTTAGAAAGGAAATTTGGTGTTTTTTTTGTCAACAATATGGTGTTTATTATCTAGACAATGCGAATTAACACAAATGATGAACTTGCAAGTGTCAAACCAATATATAGGTTGCAAAGGAACTTGCTTTAACACCTATACACTTATGTTACCTTAAAACATGTGCTTGTTTATCCCCACAAAACGGGTCAAACTTCAATGGTACATACTGTTGAATGGTTTAAGATTCATTTGGAGTCCACCACAAATTAATCTGGGTCATTCAATGGCCGTACCATTCAACAGTACGTACCACTGAAAATTTTTCCCCCACAAAACATGAAAACATATTTTACCATATATGACAAAAGGAGGTTAAAAGAGTGTTTAAAACTCATGGATACCACAGTTGGAAATTAAATAATGAATACGAGATAAACTATAAAATCGAATGTAGTAAAACCGAACTTTTACATATGCAAAACATAGATCGAATTTATCTGAAATGTCCAACTTGTGCGTAATTATTTATATATTAATTATAGGAAATGATCCATGACACCATACTTGAAAACAATTTTAGACATAAATTCTAAACCATTAAATAGAAACACTATTAACGGCTAAGATAAAACATCATAATTATTTATTTATTATTCTTTTAACAATACACAACAAAAAATTTTTATCAAAATAATAATAAATTACGGAACCCAATAAAAACTCTCCATATCTCTTCTCCATTGCGTTTCCATTTTCTTTTGCATACAAAGAGCACATTGTAATTATTGATAGCTGACACAGGTAACCCACGTCTCCGGCGACCTCGATTTTGGTCCCAACTCGGGCTGACGCCGATGTATTCTCCACACTACACCATCGATTTTGGTTTCAGGTTTATTTGGGTTTGTGTCCACTGGTTTCAGATGAATACTACCGGGAAACAAAAAAAAAATCCATCAAATTACCTTTGCTTTTGGCAAGACATGCATCCTCTCAGCCGAGATTTTGGAAATGGAAAAAACTGATTAATCCCATCACATATGCCATAGGGTTTGAAGCCTTGGAGTCTACTTGGAACTCATGATTATCAAAAGACGTCTATGAGAGCTTAAGGATTTTAAAAGATTTTAAAATTTTGGTGTAGTCAAATAGAATTTTAATAGACAGTTTTAGAATTCATACAAATCTAGGTGTAGTTAATTAAAAATTTTAATAGAGATTTTTGGAGCTCTTTACAATCTAGGTGTATTCAAAATATTAAAAATTTTGTAGGATTTCATTAAGTTGTAAATTTTGTGGAATTTGAAGGCAAGAAGTATATATATCCAAGACCAAAAAGAATCTCACCTCTCCCTCTAGGATTTCATTCCAACCTTATTTTCATTTCAACCTTATGTTCTTCCATCCCACTCTCCCCGGCACCCACTTCTCCATTCTCACCCGTCACTGTTTTTCATCCCTTCATATCTATCCATATTTCTCTCCCAAATAACCCAACCCCCATTTATTAAAATTTCAAAATCTGTTAGGCTAGGGTTTTTCAGTCAATAATTTGGTAGCTAGATAAGAAGAAACATTTGTTGCGTTCAATCGGCGATGCCACTGTTCAGAGTTGAGATGCATGCATGGGTCGATTGGTAGCTATCTAAAAAGAAATTAGAAATAGTTAAACAGCCACCAATTATGATTCACCACCTCCAACTATTATGTACAAGTTAAGACTAATTAAACAGTGGGTTTGCTTTTGAAAAATGAAATTGTTGGCGGTGGTGACAAGGGGGAGCTAGCTATAAAGTTGGTTCATTTACTAGTTTATTAATTAATTACTGGGTAAGGAAGGAGAGCAATTGCAAGCCCTCACTGAATCAACCGTTGCACCACCACTCAAAATCTTACTCCTCTTTGTTTCCAATTCCACACCAGCAGCCACACCTTATTTTCCTAATATTACTTGCCCATTTATTTGGCTTGGCAAACTGACATTGTTTGTGACATTGGAGGTTCCTGGAAACACTACAATAGTGGAATTGTATTGCATCGCGACTTTGTCATGGTATTTTTTCCCCTTTCCCTTCCCCGATATGATTGAAGAGGATAGTTGGGGATGAAAGAGCAAAATAGAAAAATAAAATAAAATGGTTCATTAAAACGTGGCACAATATTAACCGTTTAGATTTGTTGGGTAGTTCAGATTAAAAGTTCATAAATGAGAATAAAGTCTCTTAAAATCCATCACAATCTATAAACAAAATCTTTAATAATGCCCAACAATCCATATAAAAGTTGTTGATTTTACAAATCTTATCAAATCTATCACTTTAAAAAATTCTTTAAAATCTTCTTAAATAATAATAATTATTATTATTTGTGAAATTTAATCTCAGTAATTAATAGTGTCTTTATCTAATGATTTAGAACTTGTGCCCAAAATATGGTACCATAGATCCTTCCTCATTAGTTATATTGTTGCCATAAATATTGAGCAATTAGCTACGATAAATGTATTTTGACATTTCGTTATATAAATGATCAATAATTATTGTATCGTTATTATGTAATAGTTATGTCGTCGATATATAATGAATATTTCGTCTTAATCGTAAATTAGCGATCATTGATACATGTGAGAGGGAATCATGCCCACAACAGAAAAAGCCAAATGCAAAAGAATGAGATAGATAGCGATCAGAACTCTCAACTGATGGAGAAAGGAAGAGAAGGGAGGCATTGTCAGTGATTATAGGAGACCGAATACGACCGAATAAGCAGTAAGCAGTAAGCCGTAAGCAGTAAGCAGTAAGCAGTAAGCCAAAAGCAGTAAGCAGTAGGGGAGGAGTGGATGGAGACTGACAAGGCTGAAAGCGACCTATGATAGATTGCCGGAGACATTTCTATGGCCTCTGTGGCTGAGCGTGCTATTCGCCTCTTGACCGACAACCAGGCCACTTGTCTTTCTCCGCCATGTTTCAATGTGAAAGGCCCCCCTATATACCCTAGTTCATATGAGCTGATTTTAGAGGGAGAATCCCTTCATCTTATCCAAGACTTTGCAATGGAGACAAAAGGACAAAAGTATAATACAAACTTTTTATACATGCATTTGTTGGTAAAAGAACTATTTTGATCTTTTATTCCTCGTTTCTTAAAAAAGATTAGCTTTAGTAGAACTATTCACTGTAATAAAAATATTTTAAAAGAAGAATAAATGATAACTTTCTTATTTTATACAAGTTAAAGATTACTCACGAAGAAAAAAATATTTATCTTAAATTCCACAAAAATAGTAAGATTAAAAGGAACATCGTTTGTTTGCTAGAAATCTCCATAATACTCATTGTTCAATTGGGGATTCCTAGTGTAAAAGATACAAGTTTCTTTTTAGACCGAAATGCATATCTTGTAAAAACTTTCAATTTTTAAGTGAAGCATTTCGTTGAGCACTTGGTGGGCATGTAGTAAGTTATCGAACTATGCTTCACGCTTATCAACAACTTGTGAGCGAGACCTGCTAAGTGTTGTTTACGTGTGCTGAAGAATGTTACTAAGATCTGCCGATTGGGCATTTCTTTGAACACTTGGTGGGCACTTTGGATCCCATACTAGACATGCGGAAGGTCCCCAAAAGACCTTCCCATACATTTTTTTCCGACTTACGCTGAGTCTCTGTTACACCTTAGTTTCGATGCATCTGCCCCTGACTGGTTCATTACCACCTAGCTAGTATTGCTAAATAACAGTCTCTATTGTTGTTTATAAACATGAATATGACCGAGTAATCAAATTAACAAACATTAACTTACATAAAAAATATTTTTGCTCGTAAGTGTTATTGCTAGAAGTTTTTTTATTTGAAAGACATCGAAATTTTATTAAAAACTCAAGTACTATCATTTTTATATGTTTTTCCCATAAACGCTTAATTTATTGGGAGAGCACGTGAAAGTACTTTTTGAATAAGCATATAGATGATGCTTCATCACAAAGTGCTTTTACAGCGTATGTACTTTTAAATTTTTATGTCAAACGTACACATGAACGTTTTCAGTTATCAAAAAACGCTTTAGCCCTCCTAGAAACAATTCAAACAAATTCTAAGTTCATCCTAATTCAGTTACCATGTAGTTCCATTCTTGTTGGCATGCCAACACAAAGATGTCTATTAATAATTAGGTTTGACACCGGTCTTTATGGTTGAAAAGGTTGTGGTGTATTTTAAAAGAGAATGTTCTTGGTAAAAAATTAAAAAGGATAAAACGAAACATTCATCCAAAAATTACTTTAGGGTTCTAAATAATGGAGCAGATTTGTTTTCGACACACCCTTTGATTTGTAAGGAAGAGTTTGTCACCACATGACAGACTCTTCAAAACAGACAACTATATTAACCATATAACCTTTATCTGCAACGCAGTACAAGTCTAATAGATTCATAAATTCGGATCGGTCCATGAACCTCTATATCTTTTTGTTTTCAACTTTAAGTCATATATATTACCAAAAAAAAAAACTTTGAGTCATATATACATGCATGACTTTATAGTTAAGCTTACACGTTAAATAAAGCATGCATGGCTTAATTATGAAGATTACACACAATCCATGGTCTCTAAATTGTTTGAGATTGATTGATGGCAGATTAATTCTCTTTTCTATGCAATTTTAGTATAAATAAGGTTGTAGTGTACTTTTGAATTCTAAATCAAAAGGTACGCCAAATTCTACAAAATACATCAGTGAGAGTTCAAACTCAAATTAAAAATTTCAAACATTCTCTCGCTTTCCATTAGACAAACAACCCTTTATAGTTGGTTATTAAGTTTAATTAATTTTTAAGTACATATTATAAGAAATGAATTGGTCTGGCTATGCTATGACACACTAAAAAGTATGAGTTTTTTTACAAAATTTAACATTTACAAGATCTATTAAATCCTCGTATTTAAAATTTAAATCATTAATTTTTCGAATCAATAAACGATAACATGAAATAACAATGAGAAATGAAGATGAAAGGTTGGGTGTTGTTTGGTGATGGCCCAGTGGAGCGGGAAATGCGGTGAGAGATAGGTGTACGGAGAAGGGAATCTGATGCGGACATGACGCGTCCGAAATCAGAGGAGAGACCCAATAATTGCTCCCACGCTGCCCGACATTCATGATTCTGTCGGCACTGCCCTACCTACCCCCAAACACTCCATCAATCCCTCTCAATCCCCCTTCCCTTCCCCTCCACTTTGACGGGTAATGTATGGTTAATATTCTTTGTATACAAAATCTAATCCTATGGAGATCATTCTAGTGTATGGTTCTTGCATAGTAATAGAACATATATATACATTATTGGATTTTCTACTATATTAGAGTATTTTATACCTCGACGTTTTAATTAATAGATTTTTAGTTAAAGAAATAATAATTAATTTAACAGTTAAAAATTTTAAAGTATTTTATATTTCGAAGCACCATAAAATTTTCGTGTATGATTTAGTTCTTGTGTAATATAAAAAAGTGTATGAAATAAGTGTAATGAATTGATCTGAGAGTTAATTTTACTTTTCAACCCCTAAATATAAACGTTGGTTTTTCACATTGCTTTAATCATGGACTTTGAAAGTCTACAATCTACGTCAAAAAATTATATTCGTTTTTTAATTTACACTCTCAGTAAATTTGATCTGTATTAAGTTGTCAACAATTGAGCCATTTTTGCTTACTTGATGAGAGTGGCACCTACATTTTCTTACACGCCACAATTATATATCATCCCCAACGATTTTCTAAAGCTTAACTGTTAAGTTGATGTCACAAAAACATTTCTTGGTCAAATTTATCCACGTCAATTTGACTAAATTACTCTTTACAAAATCTTGGTGGATCCCATGTATTTTGCCGCGCCAGAAAATGTAGGCTCTACTCAATACGTACAATGTGAAGTTATGAAGTTCAAGGTACAATGTGAAACATGACATATACTTGCAAAGTGAAATTAACCCTACTGTTTATGTATGTATGCAAACAAAGTGTGAATGAGTTGAGAAACTTGTATTAGTACTGGTGGACATTGTAGAAGAATTCAAACTTTGGCACGTCTTCACTCAATAAAGACTTACATGAAACAGAGACGTTAATGTGACGATGCCATAAATCATCATGCAATGTTGTGTGAAACGCTTCGTGATAGATTTGAGACACTGCCACCATAATACGTCTTCGTTTTATGTAAGTCACTCTATTTTCACTCTTGAAAAAGACATTTAGAGCCCCCTTTTCGAATTTTAGGGAGTGAAGTTTGAATTAAAACCATCTATAGGCAAGACATGTAGAGCTCCCTTTTCGGCTTTTCCTAATACTTATTTGTTGTTCAGCTCTTTTCCTATAATTAACATTAATGTATCCCCCCTTTTCACTTTCTTTTTGTAACCCGTGTTAGAATGATTAATCAAAATTTGGTGCATATTAGAGCAAGAATCGTGAGCGACAAATATAATCAACATGCATAAAGCATAAACAACAAATCAATGGTTTTTGCTTATAGATTGGTCAGGTTCGTTGTTCCGCCAATGGAGCGGCCTCATAGGTTAGCCAAAGTAACATTGTACTATGATAATCATCTTAGTTTCTTCCCAATAAAAATTAATATCGTTTCTCTAAAAAATAAAAACAAACCAACTTGGTTTTTTGCATGCAATCAAACTCCTTCCTTATTCCCTTTTGTTTCTAATTTGTTTCAAAATTCTGGGTTTTATCTGGAAAATTCTTCAGTGGTACGTACCATTTAATGGTACGGCCATTAAATGGTCCAGATTAATTTGCAGCGGGTCTCAAATGAATCTTAGACCATTCAACAGTACGTACCATACCACTGAAGTTAAACCCGTTTTATCTGGTAAAAAAAAAAATCTGGGTTTTACATAACCTAGAGATCAAGTACGTATCTCAGCTAGCTACTAGCCCAAAACGGCAATAAATCTAGGCTATGTTTGAATGGGGGTTTTGCAAGTCATGAGATTAGAAGTGAAATTATAAAGAAAATGATCACACGATGTTGAATAGGAGGGATTAGAAAATTCACCATAGGGCATGTCAAAGGCATGTAAAGGGAGATTTAACTAAGCCTACTATGCATTTGTAATGCTTAGATGATGCATCTTCTAATTTCTCCTATCCAATATTTTGTGATCATTACTTGTAAAACCTCCGTCCAAACATACCCCCAATAATCTAGCTACCAAGTACGATATTATTGTAAGATCATACCTTTGTTTTTATAAAAATAAATAAATAATTAGTTCCCATGCACGGTACTTCAGGACTGAGCTCTCATCAGAAAGCATGCATGCAAAAGGTAAAATAAAATCTCAGACACAACACAGGGTGGAGCACCCAAGAATTTTTGTTCTCCATATTGCTAGATTATACATTTAAACACACACAGCAATTTTAATATATTATATGTTATAATATATATGCAAAAGGTGAACAAACCAATGGATATTTCTCTGAATCCCCAGCACCCAAATCATAGATTCATTAGATAGGGAACTTATTAATTAATTAATAATTCTCAGCCCCCAAAAATAAAAGAAATTAATAGCTAATTTAATTAATTAGTCTTTTGAGAAATATAGATTTATGAGGGCGTCGAGCCCGCATTGTAGCTGTAGTTTTAGCCGACCCAAATCACAGAAACACAGAGCCTCTCTCTCTCTCTCCCTCTCGCCCTCTCTCTCCTCTTCTGGAGCCGACTGAATATGTCGTGCTTAACAGAACACTCTGTAAAAGCCTGCTCACTCTGTTCATCTCTTCATATATGCCTCAGAAATCTTGTTCCTTTCTCTCTCCTCTCTCTTTCTCTCTCTCCTCCATAAAAACCCCTTTACCCCCTCGCAGCAAAAACCCAAAACCAAAAGCTCACTCTCTCTATCTTTCTTCATCATCCGAATATCAAATACTTTCTTCACACCCCAAAACCAAATATTCAAATACCCAACTCAGCCGTTCGATTTGAAGACCCAAATGCCGTCGGATTCGGGAGATCAGCAGCAGAGCAACAGCCAGAACCGGAGGCAGGTGAAAGCCGCCCAGGCCACGGGGGCCCCACCGCCGGAGCAAGAGCACCTGCCCTGCCCGCGCTGCGACTCCACCAACACCAAGTTCTGCTACTACAACAACTACAACTTCTCCCAGCCCCGCCACTTTTGCAAGTCCTGCCGCCGCTACTGGACCCACGGCGGCACCCTCCGAGACATTCCTGTCGGAGGCGGAACTCGCAAAAACGCCAAGCGCTCACGCACCGCCACCTCCGCCGTCTCAGTCGCCACAACCACCGCCACTTCTGACAACAACCCAATTTCCGCCACCCCAGTTTTTCTGAACCCAGGTGGCGGAGCGGCCTTACAGTTCGGTGATTTGAAGGGTAACATGGGAAATGGATGCGGCGGCGGCAGTGGTGGCGGGAGCTTCACTTCTCTGCTCAACGCTCACGGGCCTGGTGGGTTTTTGGCTCTGGGCGGGTTTGGGATTGGGCTGGCCAGTGGGTTCGAGGAGATGGGCTTTGGGCTTGGGAGAGCTGTTTGGCCTTTTTCTGGGATGGGAGGAGATGGTGGTGCTGGAGGGGCCCACGGTGGGATGATGAACACGTGGCAGCTGGAGAACGGAGAGGGTGGTGGGTTTGTGAATGTGGGTGTTGGCCCTGTCGGAGCTGAGTTCTGTTCTTGGCCGGAGTTGGCAATTTCTACTCCTGGAAATGGACTCAAGTGAACAAAATCTGTGTCTTTTGGGGCTATTTCTAATTCTCTCATCTTTTTTGTTCGTAATGGAGAATGTTGTGTTTTAGTGCTCTAGGGTTTTTAATGATAGTGTTGAGGGCTTGAGACTAATTTAGATTTACCACTTAAATTTCTATATATTCAAGAACTACTGCCTAAATTGAAGTAAATTTTATTTTGGTCCTATGCTTCTAACTTGTTATATGATTTTTGAGTTTTTGAATAATACGAGTGCTTCATGAATTTATTGTCGAACACATCCAACACTCTCATATTACCATCATGATGTCATAGATGCATTTCAAAATGTTACTCGTAAGCGCACGAAATAATCGGTTAAAGTAAAATATAAACATGAACAAGGTCGAACGGAACGAGATTGTAACAAAAAGGATGAAAATTAATCTAACCGAAATTAATTTAATGCTAGCCTAGTTGAGAAGAGATTGGTTGTTAATGAGAAACTTGAACTAAACATTAAAGTTCTATAATTAATTTTATCTACCATTTTTTTAAATATACCCAATATGAGCGACCAAAGATATTTGTATGCAAGAAATGGCAGATAAAAAAATGGTGAAAGAAAAAAAATCTCAATTTTACTAAACAAATGAAGTAAGAATCATCAATAATAGGTTGACATAGATTGAATGACGAGTTGGACCGTCTTGTGTAAAAATAAGTCTAAATTGAGTTTATATTTCTTATATGTGAGTAACCCGGCCCGGACCGTTTAAGAATTGGTTTAACACTTGTCATTTTATTAGTGGTCCACAATGAAACTCATAATCCAAAATTTCATATCTTTCTAATCCTAATAAGAAGTAAAACAATGATCAAACTTCTTCAAACAAAGAGATTGTTTTATATTGTTGGTATTAACTTTGTTGGACGTAATTCTTTTGTGACAGAAACACATAGAGATTATTTTATATTGTTGTTTTGTTATACGACATATAATTGAAAACAGATCTGTTCAACACGTAAGAACCGGACCATATCAAACGAATCCAAATGAGCCAATTCCACTAATAAAAATACATAAACCCATACCGACTCGGATTCATTTACTAAAAAACAAGTCGAGTTCGAATCCACCAAAAATGGACCCTACTCGACTCGGACCCACCCTACTACATGGTTCTCTACTCCAAAAGGAAGGCAAAATAATGTTCCTTATGTTGTAGATAATATAAACATGTGTTAAATGTGATTGTGTAAATCCTAGATAGATATAGATTGGGATATTCTGTTATCCTAAAGATTACATTCCTATTGTAATTGTACTTCTTTCATTATAAATAAAGACACTTGACATGATGAATAATGTACTACAATACAACATAATTCCTCAAGCCCTTCTCTATTTTCTCTCTCTTTCTCTTGCTGCACCACCCTTTATAAAATAGTCCACAACATGTTATCAGTACGCTCTTTCCGCTGTGCTCAAAAGAATTATACCGGAGTTTTGGCCATCTTCAATCATGGGGAGTATTAATTTTAATAGTTTTTACTTTGATTTACTTTGATTTTATTGAATTAATATACTTGTTATTGATTCAATTCTCTCCCTGTTATTTTATATTGAACGAGATTCAACGCATTGACGATGGAAATCCGGAGTTGAAGGCAATTCTGCAAACAAATTGTTCAACCATCATCATCACCAATCCAGGTTCTTCTAAAACACGGTCTCGATTGTCGATATTTTTTCAGACCTGATTGTATGAACCTTCACCATGATGCATGAACCCAATTTTCTGCGTTTAACGAATTACTGATCTTCTGCAAATATTGTGTTCGCATCTACATTTAATATATCTGTCATATATTAAGTGAATTGATGATCGTGTGAACGAAGGAAAAATTAAGGGTTTTTTTTTTTTTTTCCGTTTTTCTGCAAAAAAACACAAAAATTCGTTTTTCTGAAAAGAACAAAAATTATTTCCTAAAAATATTTTTTTTCGTTTTTTTTTTAAAAATAAAGAAAAAAAAACCCTACAGGAGCCGCGCTGAGCCAAGCCGGTTAGAAGACATCGGCCTGCAGTCGAGCCGAGCCATCCCAGATCCAGTCGAGCCAGCCAACCCAGGCCATTGGGCCTTCTTTTTCCTCGGCCCGCTCCAACATGCTTGGCCCTTGATGGGCCAGCCCGCGCCTTTTTCTTTCCCTAGCCAGCCACTGGGCCCAAGGGCTTATGCATCCAATTCCTTCAATTTAACAACCCTGATGGGCTTAGGGCTTTGCAGCCCGCCTCACACACCAGCCCCTGTTGGGCTAGGGCTTGCAGCACACTCTCTTGCTGGCCTGCAGTCCAGCCCCCTGCTGGTTGGGCCTGCAGCTCCAACCACGACCCACTAGAAATTATTTGGGTCATATTTTCACACCCCGTAGGCCTTGTAGACCTACATTTAACTACGCGTTCACAATATATATGTTAAATTTTTTTTTTCTTCTATATATATTGCGTTTGCTTGCAGGTATATATGAACTTGAAGTTCATAAATTCGAACCCGAAGTTTTGAATAAGTGCCATGAAACCCGAAGTTTCCTTAACAATTAAATACCCATGAATACCGTAGTTTTCATGAAAATTTAAACCAAACCATGTCTTAGAACCCGAATGTTCTAACTTTTATGATTATGGAGAATTTATTTCCCATATGCACCAACCACAATCTTGTCCCCTTCACCCAGTGGATTTTCGAACCGTAACAAGTTCGACTTCACTAACATGGAAGTTTCTGGCAGAAACTACTTTATGTGGGCACAAGTTGTGAAGCTCCACTTGACTACCGAGAAGTTGAGAAACATTGAAGCCAACAATGACGTGGATAGAGCTAAATAAGCCTCCGCCATGATTTTCATTCGAAGACTTATGCCTGAAGCATTGTAAATGGAAGTACCTCGATAACGAGGATTCTATGGCTCTTTGACTCACTCTACGCACCGTTCTAATCATGCAAAGACGATCTTGCCCGAAGCAAGACATACCTTGCCCGAAGCAAGACATATCTTGCCTAACGCAAGACATGATTGAACCCCATCTGTGAATAGGTACAATTATGAAGTTTATAGAATCCGATTGAATTTTGATTGGAGAAGATTTTCTCGTCCTTCCATGCCTCTAAAATGCTCATGAAGAAGCACTGTAGAGAGCGGAGGTTCACTAAGTTCTCGGATCTGATTACTACCACATTGCTCACTAAAAAAGCACAACAGTGAAAGCGGACGGTATAGACAGTTTCAGCTGAAGTCTACCGAATGGCATGCCCTACTTCGGCAGGGATGTACTGAAGGTCACGCTCTGCTTCGACAGAGGTGTACCGGACATAAGGCTTTGCTTCGACAGATGCCTACAAAATCTACTCATCTTTCTTCGGCTGGAGAGTACTGAATAATGGTAGAATCAGGGTCAACCAAGCGGGGGGCATCACGACCAAACACGTGATCCCTTGGCAACTAAGACCCAAAACTTCAAGAATAAGGGACAGCATTCCTGAACCTCAACCGTGCAAAATCTACTTTCGTTTTGATGGAATAGATCATTGGTTATGCACTCATTTATGCCTTTACCAATGTTGTTGAGAAGTACCATTCTCGTAGTCAATCTGTGAGACTAATTTTGCTTCACCTAACACATATGAAAAAGTAGAATTTTGACATGGAAGGCCATGTTGGCCGAACCCCCTATATTTTGGTTTAAAGTTTTGAACAATTTTTCCTTTTTGTTTGGATGATTGTTTGGTATTTGGTCTAAATTTTTTGGATATTATTATGGATATTGTCCTCGAATATGAGTTAATTGAATAATGTTTCTTATACATGTGACCAAATTCAATTAACATGTGATAAGGTATAAATGTGGGGAAGTTAGTTGTCTGGATGAATGTGCTACTATGCACACTAACTTCATACCTTATTAAGGGCATTGGCACTGCTCCACGTTGTATTAATGGTACTGAATTACTATTAAGGGGCCTTATATTCTTTGTTCCAAAAGAACGTCATTGAGTCATAAGGATATTCGAGAGAACAATGATCATGAAAACCACTGTAGAAAATAGAGTGAAGTATCTTTGCATCACCTCCAAAATATGAAGCTTGAAGCTATGTTTTGGGGCCAATGGGCTGCCTCCCAACTGGGACATGCCACATATAAGCCGGCTTTGAGCCGGGTGATTCAAGCAGTTTACTTGCTTTAGCACGACCGTTTGGGACATTCAGGTCGAAACACGATGCAACATGTTACACAACGCATCACCTTACCTGAAGTAAGGATTTTGTGCCTACAAGCACACTATGCCAAACCTGCTCGTTGGGGAAATTGAATTTTTATATTATCCTTAGCAAAACTACTACATAACCCTCTTTTCACAGTGAATCAAAGGGAATAATGTGGACTCTTCCAACCAAAAATGCCGACCACGTAAATATGGTTTTTGGTTGATATATCGACACAATGGTCACATGTTTGTCCACATACACATTGCTGCTAAACTCCTGGCCAATTCTTTCTTAAGGGCTCACCACCCTAATTATCCCATAAAGTTTAGAAGACTGGATAATTCCGGAGAGTTTATATCGAAGAGTTTTCGATAAGTATTGCATGACTTTTGGGTTTGAAAATGAACATTGAATTCCCCATGTTCAACTCCTAAATAGCCTTGCAGAAACGATCATAAAGCGCATTATCAATTGATCGCCCGGACCTTGGTGAACGCACCAAGCTTTCGATTTCTGCCTAGGGCTATGCCGCTATGCAATCTTGTATGCAGCCATGTTGGTCCGCCTGAGGCCCATTGATACCCAATACTTTTAAGCGTTACAGTTGGTTACTGGGTACGAACCTGATGTTTCGTATTTGCGCGTTTTGGGTATGCACATTATGCCATATTGCGCCGCCGCAATGTACCAATATGGGTCCTTAAAGAAGGATATGAATCTTTGTCGATTGTGATTCTCCTTCAAATTAGCTCTTTAGAGCCCTTGCACGCGATCTCATAACCGCCATTTTGCGGATTGTCACTTTGATGAGACAATCTTCCTACCGTTAGGGGGAGATAAGAACGTCAACGTTTCTGAAGAACGGCGCGAATTATCGTGGACGTCCCCACTATGTCTCATCTTGATCTTCGTATTCTAGATTCCAGAGTGTTGTTCCAGACACTTTCTTCGATCTAGCTAAAGTGACGAGATCACACATACTAGTTGTAAACATACTTGCAAGGATAGACACATGTAACAAACGTCGAGTTAACATCCCCGAAGGATATGCCACCCCTGAAGGACGGTTTGACCGCCCCTGTTGGACGGCTCGGTACACCGGCGGCTAGCCAATCAATTTGTTCTCGGCCTGAAGCGCGATAGATCACTCAGTTCGAAGGATTCACCTCCTTAGAAGTGGAGAAACATGGCACAAAACGAATGCCTTCCTCGTTCGCTATCTCAACCATTCCACATCATGAAATTAATCCGGATTATCCCGAGACCTGTAGTCTTGGTCCATTATGCATGCATGGATGAGTTATGGAATTGGAATGAGATTATCATCGATGATATTCACATATATGGTAGCTACCCAAAATAGTGAAAAGTGACGATATCGAACTGTGTTTCGTTGGTGAATGTCGACGTACAACCGATTGGTCAAACTAGGAAACAAGCAATCCAGGTCGAACGTGATTCACTTGCGAAACGTAAAGTGTTTGGGCCTGTAGTTCCTACACTTCCACATGTGAATCCCGTTGGCTATAAGTGGGTTTTCCTAAAGAAGCGTAATGAGAAGAATGAAATAGTGCGATATAAGGCACGCCTTGTGGCGCAAGGTTTCTCTCAACGCCCTGGGATTGATTACGAGGAGACTTATTCCCCCGTAATGGACGTTATAACGTTCCGCTACCTTATCAGTTTGGTAGTTTTCGAAAAACTGAATATGCAGCTTATGTACGTGGTTGTAACATATCTATAGGGATCTTGATATAGAAATATACATGGAAGTTCCCAAAGGACTTATTGACTGATACAAATAGTTCTAGACCACAGAACACCCTCTTTATTGAATTGAGGCTTTCACTTTACGAATTGGAACAATCCGAGCGGATGTGGTATACCTGTTTAAGTGAATATTTGATCAGTTAGGGATATGTGAATAAACTATGCCCCTGCGTGTACAAAACCGAATTTGCTAGAGTTGCAGTCTATGTCGATGACATAAATCTCACTTAGACTCTGGAAAAGCTTGAGAAAACTGCCTCGCACCTGAAGTCGGAATTTGAGATGAAAGATCTTGGGAAAACTCGTTTTCGTCTCGACCCGAAGTTTCGAGCAAAGTTCAGATGGTATTCTGGTCCACCAGTCGAACTACACCCAAAAGGTGTTGCCTTTGAGTACACCCATGGCCGTTCATACGCTAGATGTAAATGAGATCCTTAAAAAGGTTGTGGAACCTAAAGTTCTATATCTAAGTTCAATTAGCGCTTTATTGTACTTAGCTCATTGCATTAGGCATGACATCTATTTCGTTGTTGATCTTTTGGTAAGAAACAACACTGCGCCTACACGCTACCACCAAATAGGTGTTAAAGACGTTTTTCCGTTACTACGAATTTGGGCTTAGTCTATCCCTACGCATCTCAAAATTAACCACAACCCCTTGATTATCGGAATGATGCCTACCTTGTGGGATACGCTGACACAGACTATCCGTCTGATCCGCACAAGGCACATTTCCAAACGGATTATGTCTTTACCGTTAGGAACACCGCAATATCTTGGAGGTCAACCAAATAGACCTTAGTTGCAACGTCTTCCAGCTCATCGCCATACATGAAGCCACCCGTGAACATGGGAGCATATTCGAAGCTCCTGTAATTCTTCATCCTTCGTTGAGTCCTAATGATGATCTATGAAGACAACGCCGCATGTATCGACCATACCATAACATGATACATCCAATAAGTCAACACCAAGCATATTGTGTCTACATCACATCAGCATGAGCATCAGAAGATTGAAGTCAAGCATATCTGATCCGAAGTCAAGCATACCTGATCCGAAGACAACCTTGACGACCTCTTCACGAAGTCATTGCCGAAGAAGCTTGTTCAAGGATTTGGTATGTGCAAATTTTCTCATTTGCTACGCTTGTAGTTCTTAGAGGGAGTTTTGTCGAACTTAGGGGGAGTATCCTGAAGTATACTCACTTGACCTTAATGTACTCTTTTTCCCTGCGACCAGGATCATTTTTCCCATTGGGTTTTTGTTGCCTGACTAGGTTTTAACGAGGCACCCATTCTGGGCTGGTCATACCTTTGTGTGTTTTCTTACTACTTACGTCGTGAAGATATTAAGTATCGACATTGCATTAACTCACTTTTCTCCTAGACTATGAGTTTTTGTCTCGTCTTGAGTTTTACCATAGCCAGGTTTTGTGAGAGTTTTTATTCTTTTTATATGCAAGTTCCCTATATGAGACTAGCGTGTTCTCTATTGTGCCTATGAGACGACTTCATCAACTATCATCCTGAAGATCTGATGCGATATCTACTTGAGTATTTGCACACTCAAGAGGGAGTGTTGTAGATAATATAAACATGTGTTAAATGTGATTGTGTAAATCTTAGGTAGATATGGATTGGGATATTCTGTTATCCTAAAGATTACATTCCTATTGTAATTGTACTTCTTTCACTATAAATAAAGACACTTGGCATGAGGAATAATGTATTACAATACAACATAATTCCTCAAGCCATTCTCTATTTTCTCTCTCTTTCTCTTGCCGCACCACCCTTTATAAAATAGTCCACAACACCTTATTTTCAATCCTCAGTCAGACTTACATGAATTTGCAAGTTGCATTTTCCTCACTTTTTCTTTAAAGAGTGGTGCTACATGCATTAAATTCGTGCACTAAAGGATGTGAGGTATTATACGCCATACAAAATTTGATTATAATTATTAATCAAATTTTAATTTAAATTAAAATACAAATTTAATTGATTACGTATCATTTGATACACAAATTTAGTATACAATTTTGGTTTACTTAGCATATGTGGTATTCATTTCCATGTTAAACATCTTTCTTTAGCTGAGCCTTACCTAAGAAAAATAGAAAATAATGAAAGAAAATTGGTGCTGAAATTTAGAGAGAAAGTTCATGCAATTTGAAGACGTGATGAGCTCTAATAATTTCAGAAAAAAATATTCCCATGTATGCTCGCAGCCTCGCACTCTGGTCAAAATCAGATGTGTAGGCGAGTTGACTGTATAAGTGTATCTTTTAACGTTGGATTATCGTTAATTAAAGAGTGCGTTTCAGTCAAATTTAAAATTAAATATAACTTCTTACACAACTTGTGGAATAATGAATATAAGATTTATGTGAGTATCACTTTAGCTGTCTAATTGCTCATCCTTCCCACAAGCACTCCTACATTTTCTGTGAAAGAGTTTTGGTAAATTATCAAGAGGGCCGGGCCGCACATTCTAACATGGGAAGTGCCTCTTAAAGAAAAATAAGGCTTTGAACAAAACAAGAAAAATAGGGCAGTCAAAATTGTAAGAACCCTCATAAAAGGAAAACAATAATGTTATAAAAAATTGAAATAATGTTAGGGACACCAAATTCGTGCACCAAATAATGTGACACCAATCAAATTTATACTTTAATTCAAGTTAGAATTTGATTAATAATTGTAATAAAAAATTATATAATGTAGAATGCGTCAAATCATTTGGTGCACGAATTTGGTATACATAAAACCACCCTTCTAATCATGATTGCATAATTTGATGCATCAATCCAATTATTGCAAATATTAATTAATTAGATTAGCACAAATGAACTCCACTTTAAAATCTTATTTGCACACCACGAAACAAATTAATTATGGTTTCCTTTGTTTTTACAAATTGCATAATTTTCACCTATAAAAAAGACTCAAAGTTTCACATGTCCCTTAATTGTTTCAGTATTGTGGTTGGTGGTCTCCTAGTTTTCTCCAGAATGCAGTACTACATCTTCTACTTTGCAGTAGCTTTTATGCTCCTTGTTACTGAGTTCCAAAGCTATGCTGGTAAGTACTTCCTCTCTTTTATATCATTTTTCGTGTAAAAATAATATATATATATATGCGCGCACACACACATATATTTATGTATACAAAACTATCATATTTAATGTCACATTGCAGGAGCTCAAGGGGTTGGAGTTAACTATGGCAGACAAGCTGACAACCTTCCATCGCCGGACAAAGTGATCGAATTATGTAAGTCCAGGAACATTCAGAGAATTCGTCTATTTGAACCACAACAAGATGTTCTGCAGGCACTGAAAGGGTCAGGAATACAAGTCATTTTAGGCACGCTGAACGCAGATGTCCCAACCCTAGCCAATGATCCAGCATTTGCCAACGTTTGGCTCCAAACCAACGTCATTCCCTTCGCTTCATCCGTGAACTTTAGATGTATATCCGTTGGAAATGAAATGGTTCCAAGTGAAAATGCTAACAGCCTAGTCCCTGCCATGCAAAACCTCAGAAATGCCCCAATTGCAGCCAACCTCAATATTCCTCTATCCACCGCAGTGTTCCAAAATGTACTGGCATCATCGTATCCGCCATCAGCCGGAACATGGCATCCTGATGCAGCCTCTATAATGGTTCCTCTAGCACAATATTTGCAAACCAACGGTTACCCCCTTCTCTTCAACGCATATCCATATTTCGCCTACCGCGATCACCCGCAAGATATTAGGTTAGACTATGCATTAATGAATGCTACAGAGGTTATTGTACAAGATGGGGCATTAGGGTACACAAATTTGCTTGATGCTTCATTAGATGCCCTTACTGGGCACTAGAGAAAGTAGGGGCACAAAATGTTGAAGTTGTTGCGAGTGAAACAGGTTGGCCTTCACAAGGAGAAGGAGAAGAGCCTGCAAATATTGAGAATGCTAAGACATATAATAGCAATCTGATCAAGCATGGGCAAGTTGGGACACCAAAGAGACCAGGAAAGGGATTGGAGGCTTACATTTTTGATTTGTTCAATGAGGATCTCAAGCCTAAGGGAAGTGAGCAGCATTGGGGATTGTTTTATCCTGACATGACTGAGGTTTACCATGTTGATTTTTAATTTAGGGAATGTAATATTTGTTGTTAATGTATCATTAGGAATAAGGAATTGTTACTGTGCAGATAGAACAATTGATACAATTTTATTGTTATTAATTCCAAATTAATTATGAATAATATATTGTTTGTTAACTAGAAAATGGCCGAAGTACAAAGTCTTGGTAATAAGAGTTTTAATTATGTTACTCGATTGTATAATGGGGTTGCTTATCGTCATACTAAATACACATTTCATAGTAGTATAGAATGAAGTTCCTTCTGACGTTATTCAAGATGTCCTATTTCACTATCTCAGTTGTACTTGAATTTCAAGTTGAATGCCATCGCTTTTTCATCACAAAAAAAACCGAAGTACAAAGTCTTGGTGTCAAATTGGATTAATTCTCGTGTCCACACATACAATATAGGCATACCCTGTGTACCATGTCAGCAGTTTGATTATTTACTTAACCACCATCTATTCCCACTCCTAAGAGCAAGTCCAGTGTAGGAGCCCTCCCCCCAGGCAATTCACTATTTAATCCACCTCAGTGAACATTAATTGCCTTAATGAACAGTGCATTCCCCTGGCAATTGCTTTTTGCATCTCCACCCCTACACTGGAGTTGCCCTGGCAATTGGCAATAAAATATTAATATTTTTTTTATTTATAAAATAATTAATAATAATTTTACTGCTTCCCAAAATTCCAATCCACCCCTGCCACTTTACTGCTTCCCAAAATTCCAATCCATCCCCCACAAATTTACCACTTCTTCCATTTCCTCCCCACCAAACCAATCCAATCTTCCCACCGCCAAAAATTTCTACCGATTTTCGAATCGATTTTCGAATTATCGTTTTTTCTTCTTCTTCGAGCTCCAAGCTCTTCTGGGTTCGTTGGATTCTTCCGAAAAGCAGCGTTAGCCATGGCGGTTTTCGACGTATCGGGAATTGCAGGACCGAGAAGAAAGAGGTGCAGAGGGAGGGAGACGGAGGGAGACGGAGAAGAAAGAGGTGCAGAGGGAGGGAGACGGAGTTGTCGTTGGGCTGACGCCAGGATGACGTCACATCCATCGGGCTCTCGGGCAGTCGATTTCTCACAAGCCTGCTGCTCGAGCCCCCACTTTCCCTCGGGTAGCCCCACGCTGGAGCTGCTCCTCCGGGCAATGTGGCCTGTTTGGTCCACCTCCCCCCGAACAAAAGCCCCCGCTGGACTTGCTCTAAAATAACTACTTAATACTTAGCATGTGACTTCACTCTAGTTTTCCATTTTTCTGTAGGAAAAAGTTTTTTTTTACTCCTTAAACTAGTAAAACAAAAACAGTATTTATAAGGTGTGACGAGAAAAATCGGATGCAAAAACAAAGATTCCATTCAATTTTTTCCTCCAAGTCCACACTGAACAACAAAGGGCGGGTCTTTTTTCACTTGCCCTTTTTCCCTCTCTAGGGTTTTGAAACAGGGGTCTCTTCGTCTTCCCCAATTTTCGACCCCCAATCCCAAATCAGCCCACAAAACCCACAACAATGTTCTCATCATTATTCTCCCCGCCGCAGCCCCAACAGCAGCAGCAGCAATCGCCGTTTCAAACTCAACAGCCCTCGCAGCCCTTTCAGCAAAGTAGCTCCTTTTTCTCCCAACAACCGCAGCAGCAGCAGCCGTCGCTGTTTCAACAGCCGCAATTTCAGCAGCAGCAGCAGCAGCAGCCGCAGCCGCTGCTGTTTCAACAGGCGCAAGTTCAGCAGCAGCAACAACCGCAGCAGCAGCAGCAGCAGCAGCAATTGTATTTGTTTACAAATGACAAGACTCCGGCGAGTTATGGTACCAAGTGGGCGGATCTCCATCCGGATTCCCAGAAAGTTCTTCTGCAGATTGAGTAAGTTTTCTTGAATTCCTGTGAAGAAATCTTTAGCCTTTTTCTTGATTTGCCATTGTGATTTTCTGGGGTGTTTGGCCTGATTGGTTGCTGAGAAAATGCAGGGAAAGAAAGCAAAATTTCGAGTCTTTTTTGTTGTGTTAAGTAGTACTAAGCAAAATTTCTGCATTAGACTCCGAAAAGGGAATTATTTTTTTCCCTGTATTTGTTGGGTTTTAATTTAAGTTCAAAACTTGGGTTTAGTTTGTATTGAATTCCATAGGATTTAGTGTAATAGTTCAAAACTTGGGTTTTCTTTTGGACTCGCATAATTATGAGCTAAGATGAGTAACTTATATGGTTTTTGAGGTTCTTAACTATTGTTTGCTTGCAGGGAACGGATACTTGGATATAGGGATGAAAGCCAGCGGCTGGATCAGTGTAGTCGTCTCTACGATTCCTCAGTTTCCAATGATGCTTTCGAGCATGATGCAAGTCGTATTCTTCAGGTTTGTTTCTTGGACTGATCAAATTTTCTAATTGCAATTACTGTTTGTTTTTCTCTGGTTGCAATCTTGTTATTATGAGTTGGTCAGTGTTAGCAAACTGCTTTAGTTTTAGTGGATTTAGTACTCCTGTGTATATACTATTATACTATATAGTATATACTGTGGGGCTCTGACCTAATGACATGTTTGTGTACTTGAAATGGAAACGAAAGGATGTTACATTCCCAATCCTCCTTAGTCCAATCTCTACTTACATGAGTATGTTTTTCTTTTGGCAGTTAAAATATCTTGTATGGACATTATCTTTATAAAAGTTGAAAAGCATTTAACTTGCTAGATCTTATACTCAATTCTAAATGACTTCTTACCTTTATAAGAGAAGTGTATTGTGTAATACTGTTAGGTAAAAGGGTTGACTATACCTCATCGTTTGTTTGATGTAAAGACTTCAAACTGAAAAATTTATTAGGTTGATGGGAATTTTATCAATGCTACCCATGAAACTAAATAAAAAAGAAAGGTCTGGTGCAAGTTCTAGGATTTTCAATGCCATTTTCCTTGTGATTGTGTTAATCACTGCTATTGCATGCTTTATGTTTCTATCTGTCAATGTATGGTATGATTTCAAATTCTTATGTTATCTTTACAGGAACTTGGGGGTATTGGTACTTCCATGGACCGACAGAAAGCTCTTCTGCAGGAGTTGATGGCTATTGTGAAAGACATGTTGCGGAACAGCGAGGTTGCTGTTCGTTCTTTCATGATTCTACGCCCAAGGTTTCTTCATCCAAATGCAGGAGGTACTTCAAATGCCACTGCCCCATCACAAGCTCCTGGAGCAACAGTACCACTTGGTTCAAGTAGTCAACCAACAGCTACTTCTATAGTGCCAGTTTTTGATTTTTACAACGGGATTCCGAGGAAACCATCTCCCTTCCTACAGCAAACAATTGCAAGATTCGAGAAGTATCTTGTTGAGTGTCGCCAGTGGATTGAAGAATTAGAGCAGCTGCTTCTGGACTCAGAGAGGAACTCTGCCAATGATAGATCCTCATTGTTGCAGTCTCTTCCAAAAGTCATGTCAAATGTGCATGATTTTTTTGTTCACGTGGCAGCTAAGGTGAACAAAATAAATGATATTTTGTTTAGTCAACATTATTCATACAGTTATGCAGTAAAATGTACTTCATTATTGATTTTATCAGCTAAAACCTGCATTTGGTTGGCCGATATATGACAAAAATGTTGCCGTAATTTATGGTCTTCATTTTCTAACTTCCTGTAAACAAATTATTTTCCTCTTGTTTGTGGGTGGAGATAGATTTGCATGACCTGAATCAAAATTCTTTTTGTTTGATATGAAATACAACTTGAGAACAATGGTATTTTTGAATTACCATTTTGACCTGCGTAACTGGTACTTTTGTAGTAATTTGTATCATTGTAATGGTTTCAAAGTAAAATAAACAATGCTGCTAGATAAAAAGGTCATTAGAGGGTTCTCATTTGTTTAATGTATATATGTTTATATATATAAGCGGCATACTGTTTCTTTGTATGTATGATTACTAATCAATAATATGATGTGTTTCTTAGGTGGAGAGTATTCATCAATACGTTGTGTCCATGAAAACAGCTTATCTTGTTAACCAGCGCCGCCAAGGGGATGGGAATGATCCATTTCTCGAGGCTGATCGGAGGGAAACAGCTAGGCAAGAAGCTGCTGCTAAGAGGGTTCATCCAACTTTGCATTTACCTGCAACTTCACAACCATCAAAACAAGTTTCTGGATTGTTTTCCAGTTCAGGAACTCCTGGGATATCAACTGCCCCACAGACATCTGCAGCTACCATTACAGCTTCATCTGGGAGTGGACTTTTCGGTACCCCTTCTGCTCCATCTCCTTCCATGTCTTCCTCTCTGTTTGCTACACCAACCACTTCTGGTCCTGCAAATTCTCTATTTGCAACACCATCTGCTACGCCCCAGACATCATTGTTTAGTTCTTCATCAGCGTTTGGACCTGGTTCAACTCCCTCTCTGTTTCCCAATCCTACTCCTATCGGAAGTTCATTATTTACTTCAGGTTTCTTCTGATTCTTCTTAAACCTGCTTCAGGACTTCTACATTTAATGAAACAAATTATGATTCCTTAATGGTTTTCTAATTTGAGAACAGAAAGATGGTTTTGAGGCATTGAATGTGTTAAATGGAAATTTCTCTTTATGATAGTATGTGCTAGAACGAACGCATGCAGAAGTCTTTTGCTATAAAAATTTATGATTTTACATTGTTCCCAAGATTGTCATGATTCTATTTTTTTGTGGGGAGTTGTTTGGGATTAGTAGTTGAAATCGCATTATGTATAAGCAGTATCCATGACAGCATGTATCTCCTAGGTTCGTTATTGTAAATTTATTAGTGGCCACCATGCAATTCTCAACTGTTCGCTCTGTTTTGAGTTATACAGTTTGGGGGATTCAGTTGTTTGCCCAGTAGTTTATATAGACTGAGGAATTCTTCTGATTGGTACCCATACTTCATACTGTATTTGGACTTGTTCTTGTTCACATGACATGGACGCAGGTGAGTTGTCTTTAAAGATCATTAACAACATAACCATGAAAACTTTGATATAAATAACCATACACAACTATACAATGTTGTATGTTACCAAAAAAGATTCTACAATGTTGTAAATATGTAAAATTGTACATCTTGTATCTTGACGTAACTCAATTAACTCTGCTGGTAATATTTGTTGGCACATTTGTGAATCTTTTGTCCTAATTTAGGCTTGATTGTCCAATACTTTTTATCACTTTACAGGTACTGCTGGATCAGGACTGAATTCTAGCTTTACTTCAACGGTGAGTGAATTTTCTTTCAGCTCTATTAGTTCAGTCACGTTGCACTTGTTATAACTCAAAATTTGCTCCCTAAACAAACATGGGCTTCAAAGATTACGAAGCTAATACTAATTAAGTAATTTAGTTAGTGTTCATGGACAGTAGCTCTATACCGCAGAGGTGGAATTAATTTTCCATCTCTAGTAATATAGTTTACTTGACGTGCAGTATACATCTGCTGAATATTTTTCTTCTCTGTATTCTAACAATTGCAGAAATCAGCAAAGCCGAAAAGTCGGACTGGTGGCCGCCGTTAGCTACAGCTATTTCAGTGTCATGAAATCTAGAGGAAAGCAGCAGAAGATGTATTTTTAAGTGCCAACAATTGTTCTCTTTGCGCAATGCGTGACTTGTGTGCGGCTTCTTTTGCTGTGGAGTTGATGGATCTCCAAAAAGCTTCACTGAATCCATGTTCCAAGAGAATCAAAATTTCGTTTGAAATGCTGCTCTGGCATGTTATCTGCATACTCGCCTCCTTGCTGCAATTGTCTTTTCCTGCTGGTAGCTGACATGCCCCCGCTGTTTTGTGATCTTGCAACGTGAGGTTAACATCCGTCCGGCTCACTGTAAAATTTAGGGTAGAATTTAGGTCCCATTTTTCTGAAATGTGTTGACAAGAAAAATTGCAGAGTTTAATCCTCCATCATTGAGAGAGACATGTTTACTTGTGGTGTCAAATGAACATACCAAAAACGTTGTATTTGTTTCAATTACCCAAACTCATGAATGATCAAGTTGATACGACCCCCATTGCACTACAATTTTTACCATGTTTTTGTTGGGATATCAATTCTTCTCGCGAATAAACCGCGTGCTTGAGGAATGGGAAAATATACGGACGCAGTGGTTTTTTAATCTACGGCTCGAGTGTGATGCGTTGCACCTTTTGCACCTAAGTTTGTATTTTTTTTTGTAGTTTAGATTAATTTAGTGTAATTATTTTATCGTTTGTCAAAAAGAACCGTGATGCCAAATATTGCATCAGTCTTCTGTTCACTTGTGTGTAACAAGTGCTTTTGTTCGTTAATTCCACGTCCAAGCTCATGAAATAACAACCATGTTGTTACTCATCATTATAATACGTAGATCGTAGGGTCGTCTTTGAGACGGCAACGTCACGTAACGGGTGTGACTGTCATATTCAAGAACCAAAATGAAACTGTATCTTTCTTTTTTTTTCTTTTTTCCTTTTTCTGTTAATACTATACTAATCGCCTTGATTTGACACGATACAACTGAGTAATTGGCCCTGCTTTGTTGTGAAATAAGAGTAATGCTAGAAAGACCAAATTTTTTAAACCAAATTTGTAAACCAAATAATGTGCAATAAAGTAAGACTTCATGATTTGATTTTAAAAAAGAAGACTAATTGTCAATTGCCACATTATTTGTTTACAAATTTGGTTTAAAAAATTTGCTCTTCCTAGTATTACCTATGAAATAAATTATGTTTTTTCAAAAGAAGCACAAAAAAATTGACACATTAATTATTTCATTGGGCTCGGAACACAAGCAGGTTCACATGTGTCATAATATATTATGGAGAAATATTGAAAAATATATATTTTTTACGTAATATACATATCTCGTAATATCACCATCAACTACGAGATAAATAACGACATTGACTCTCATTTCTCACAATTACCACATGTTGTGAACGTCCATTTCTGGGTTCCAGTTGATGCATGCGATTGCAACTTGCAAGTGTCACAATTTTAAGTGGATGTTTTGCCATCAAATTCTGCCCTGTTTCCAGTTATGATAAACTGTACCCACTTGGGCCTCGCTTAAATCCCAATCGTCTTTTGTAGTTCGATACAATGTCGACTACGACGAATAATAATCAACTCATCATCACCACCAACTCTATCACTTGCTTCTCATCCAAAACCACCAAGAGGCGGATATAACACAAAAATATTTAGTTATAGAGTCTTTCCTCCCATACGTCTAATAAATTTGACCTTGCAACCCTATACATATATAATTTATCTATTTGTTCACTATAATAATATTGACTTTAAAGATACAATCAAAATGACACAAAGTGTGAGAATGTACGCTAAGCACATAATGAGTATGGATTGGCCAAGTGCTCGACAAAATGCCTCACTTAAAATTGAAAAAAATTTGCACTACTCACGCTCTCACGCTCTTTTTAGAATTCCACAAGAACATGCATCCATCATTGCTTAGTTGTGCCCCATGAACATTATTTCTAACTTTGCCCCTGCTTCATTTAGTGTAGCATAGAGTGTGATATCGCTTCTAATAAAAAAATTAAAATTTTTTTTCACCAAACTGCATAAATTTGTGTTGTCCATCTTTATATATCCCCCAAATCCTAAAGTATTCCATGTGATAGCAAATAACCGAAGGAGAAAATGGCAGCTGCACCAAAAGAAGAGAAGCATTTTGTTCTAGTTCATGGGGCATGCCATGGCGCTTGGTGCTGGTACAAGATAAAACCGAAGCTCGAGTCCGCTGGTCACAAGGTCACAGCGCTGGACCTTGCAGCTTCAGGCATCCACACGAAGGCCATCGCAGATGTGCACTCACTGGCAGACTACTCCGAGCCTCTGTTGCACTTCATCGAATCACTTGGTCCGAAAGAGAAGGTGATTCTTGTAGGTCATAGCCTCGGAGGCATGAACTTGGCCCTTGCCATGGAAAAGTTCCCACACAAAATTTCTGCTGCTGTTTTCTTGGCTGCCTTTCTGCCAGATACCATTCACCAGCCTTCATATGTTTTGAATCAGGTATGTACAAAGATGATCAGGTAGCTAATTAGCCAATAACTATAATTAAGTGCTAGATTAGAGTTAATTAATCTGGAATCATTTTCGTAATTATCGCATTATATGTATTATAAGAATGTAATTTTCAATTGTAATCAGTGTGTGATTTCTATCTAAATAGGAATTGTTATCACCTTATGTATATTGTAATATTTACCATACATCAACACAAGGAGTCGAAATTCTACATTAAGTCTCTATTAACCACATATAGATACTATCCCACCAACTTGCATCTTACCGTTTGAACATCACGACAAGTGTGGAAGTTTATCACAAGAGGATAATTAAAAGTGAAACCACTTAATATAAGACATAACTAATTATGCCGATTTTCTATGTAAGATTCTAGTATTCTTCAACACGCTCCTTGCGAGATTCTGTTAATTTTGAAGTGACGTTTTATCACAAATATTATTTAATCATTTTTTTTTTGTTTTTATCTGAATAATATCTAAGTTACGTGAATCTAGCACTAGCTGGGGTAACTTGCATGTTACTTGTCTTCCATATACAGTAACAAATAAGTACCATTGAAGAAAAATTGTTAATTTTCATTTCAAATATTATTGCAAGCTGTTTACTTTATAAGAAAAACAATTAGGATTGATTTCAAAACTTTGTTTTTTCTTTTACTTTCTGTATACATGTGAAAAGTTCAAGCAAAGGATACCCGCAGAAGCATGGTTGGACACCCAGTTTGCAAATTATGGAAGTGCCAAAGAACCTTTAACATCAATGCATTTTGGTCCTAAGTTCTTAACAAAGTGTTATGAACTCAGTCCCATTGAGGTATATATTTTTCTCTCCCTCACACACAACTACTCAAGCACAATAGAACTGCAATTGTAAATGGGTTATAAATAAACTCAAAATGCAAACCCAAAGTTAATATGAATAATTAGAAAACAAAACGTTTTGACAACCAAAAAAAATTAGAAAACAAAACGAATTTTTTAACTAAGTTGCACATATGCTTAATTATGTTGTTAGACAATGAATATGGACCGCACATGTAAAAAACAAAAACTTATTTGGATCCACATACAGTCAACATAAGGGTAACATTTTCTCTTTTTTGAGAAGTGATTTTCGTACTCATTTTTTCTCCTCTTTCACTACTACAATTTCTTCTGGCATTTAAATTAAATAAATCAAAGAAGAATCAAGATACACAAACAAGTAAATAAATGCAACAAAAAAAATGAGAGTGTGAAAATCGCTTTCCTACTTTTTTTTCCATACAAAAAATAAAGAAAGCTTTTTTTGTCTAATATATGAAAAGAGACTTTTTTGCATACTCCAGAGTATTTTGTTGACATATCCCGATCTTGTCACGCCAGGTGTCGGGAAGTGCTGGCCGACACGTGTTAAGTGACGAAAGCCAATTATGCATGTAAAAGTGAAAAAGTGAGTAGATTTAGATTTGGAAGCGGAAGTAAGAGTGCGGTGAAGGGTACAACCCATTATTATAGGTGCATAACAGTTAGAGGATAATATATAGTGCATAGAGTAAAAACATTCACATCCTTGTGAGGATGGATAAGTAGAAGTTAACTAAAAGTAGGAGTAAATCCTACATAATCTGGAGGTAATTGTCAGAACCGCCAACCGCCAACCACAGCCAAAGCAAGCCCTCGTGTTTCTGATAAACGTATCCACCTCTAAGTCCTGGAGGGGCGCAAAACATAAAAAGGTGAGTGGGTCAAAAAGTTTGATAAAACCTTTGTTTTCAAAAGCATATTATCCCCTCGCTGGAAAACATGTATAGTTTTTGAAAATACGTCATACTCCCCGGTATGATCCTCAAAATACTATAACAATAATACGGGTACTCTTCGAAAATCTAACCGACTGCTCATCCATATGTAAACACACAAGCCTAACTAGATAAGCTACAAGGAACAGGCTAGGTATCTAAGAAATACGCTGAGTACTACAATGACGCGAGTCTAACGCTAATCGCTGTGCACAAAGTGCGTCACACAAGTCCGAGTTGCCTAGTGCAACCTAGAACAGGCTAGTACCTACAATGGATCTAAAGTTGCGTAGCGGTACTGATAGTGACAACTCCAAACGTCAAGGCTAGTCCTGGCCATAGGACTGAGTACTGATACCCAGGGTGTTATACATCTACTGATGAGCAACAGTATAGAAATATGTATGGCAAATATAATACGAATATTCTACCTCCAACAATCGTATACGATATGAGTCATGCTAACAGTTAAAAGAAAGCAGTGAAAACCATACATAATAGTATCTTTATCAAAACAAAGGCCCACTCACTCACCTGTAAGTAGCCGGGTCGTAGCCCCCCTGTCCTAAGTAGCCCCGGTAGTCCTCTAGATAAGTCTCACTTATATGAGATATCACTGTACTAATGATTAAACTCATAAAGGTTACTAATTAAACTAATTAATTAAACCTATCCCTTGTTTGCTCAATACGGAGGTTCGAAACACTCCGAAAAATACCATACGTACTGCCCTTAGGTAGTACGCGTCGTCACGAGTTGCCTCGCATTGACGGAATTCAAAAAATGGTCCCAAGCACCCTCATGCGCGGCTCACGCGCCGGTCAACTGACGGCGTTAGATCTAACAGAATATTCCATCATCTTCGTTAAATCTAACGGAATATTCCTAACACCGTTAAAAGGAATATTCTCGGCTTACTGACGTCACCGCCCTGATTGGACCGGTTGCTGACGTCATCGCTGATGTCAGCGCCGGTCGCCGGCGCCGCCGCTGGTCGCCGCCGTCGCCGCTGGTCGCCGCCGTCGCCGGAATTTTGGCCGGTTTCTAAGAATTTTTCAAATCTCCATAACTTCTTCATTTCTTGGCCAAATTTCACGTTCTTTATACCAAAAAGAAGCTAGAGAGGAGTAGAATGACGGTGTACCTTTGGTTTGGTCGTACAAGCTCGGAAAATGGCCTGTAATTACCTCGAAAGTCCGCGGCTAAGGTAGTTTTGTCGAACTACGTCAAAACTCAACCAAATCAAGCAAATGACATATGAAAATTCATCTACTCAACGAGAGGAATCCATTGGTGGTAGTTAGAAACCTCACCTCGGTCTAAAATGGCGAGAAAATCGCCGGGAAAGTTCGGTTCTTCCGTGTGCTTTTCCGGTCAAACGGTTGGAAGTTTGGACGAACGGTTTGTACCGTTGAGTCTAGGGTGTCGAGACGAAGATTGTGGTGATTTTAGTTCGCCTCGGTTTGACAGTTTTCGTCGACGTGAACAAACGGTGAAAAAGAGCGAGTGAGAGAGAAAAATGATGAAAAAAAGATAAGGGAAAAAAAGAAGATAAGTGATAGGAAGAAGATAAGGGAAAAGAAAAATATTTTGGGTTTTGGGGGTATTGTGCAACCACCAAAACATTAAAATTACACGGTCTCGTGTACAAAATAATCATACACGTGTCAAAAATATCCCTCGGAAATTATTTTATAACAAACTTTTTTACGGGATGTTACATTTGTACTTCGGATATTTTAATCGTTAAATTTTTGTTTTAAAATATAAAAATCAAGATTTAACGGTCAAAAAATTCAGAGTACGAAATACTCCGAAGCACCCAAAAATTTTTGCTATGAAAAACATGAGTCTTTCTTGCATACTCCGGGGTACGGGATACTCCGGGTTTTTTAATCGTTGAATTTTTGTTTTAAAATATAAAAATCAAGATCCAACGGTTAAAAAATCCGGAGTACTCCGTACTCCGGAGCACCCAAGAATTTTTGCTATGAAAAACAGTTGGTCTTCAAAAGTGGCTTGAATAAAATGAAGTCATTACAAGTATTATTATATTATTTCCTGAAGTAATTTCACTGCATCTGATCATGTTCAATTATTCCAAGGATCTGGAACTTGCCAAGTACTTAGTGAGGACAAGTTCACTATTTCTTGAAGACTTGTCAAAGATGAAGAAATTCTCGAACGAGGGATTGAGGTCGGTGACAAGAGTTTATGTGGTCTGTAATGAAGATAAAGGAATACCAGCTGAATTTCAACTGTGAATGATTGAAAACAGTGGGGTTAAAAATGTGGTGGAGATTAAGGGTGCTGATCATATGGCAATGTTTTCAAAGCCCCAAGAACTTTGCAATTCTCTTTTGGATATAGGAAATAAGTACACCTAATTAATTTGTACTTTAAACAAAACATATGCCATATGCTATGTTATTTATTTATTTATTTTCGATAATACTGGAGTCATCAAACTTGTTTACCAAGTAATATATAGATACATTTGTTAGTATTTTTTTAAAAATAAATGAGATCGTACCATTAGAACCATATATATAGCCACTATTTACTTGAAATGTAAATTTTTTTGTTATTTTTGTTAAAATGGATCTCTAATGAAGTGATCATGTATATGCCCTAGCTAGTAGAGTACTAGTTAAGTGTTTAGGGTTGTGAATTGAGAACATGAGAGATTGGAAAATGAAATTACGATAGAGCGAAGATTGAGAGAGATCAAACTCTCAATGTTGTTAGCTAATTCTCTCATAACTTACCCTCAAGATTGAGATCACGCCATTTTGATGCCAACAACTCGCACCCATTTTCCATTTATACGAGTTTTTTTTTCTCTTAATGCAACTAAATGTGTGAAAAATTTAGAATAAGTAATACAATTAGTAAACCATAATAATTTTATATTAAACTCATTATTTATAAAAATCGAATCGAACACTTTTCATTTAAAATTAAAACGAATATCAATAAATCGAACCATGAAGTCGCTCCCCATGTACAAGTTTAATAATTGAGGAGTTCACATGTCCGATATCGATCACGATCAATCATATTCGTACTTAGCTCATTTGTAATGTTTTTTTTTATTAATAGCCGCGAAAAGTAGGAATAAAGACTTATCGGACCAAACTGGCTTATGCAGCCTATCTTGTCCAACTATCTGACTCACAAAGCAATAACTTATCCCTAGGTTTTCAATTTTAATTATGTCTGGGGGTTTCTAAGTTGATAATTCTAAGCAGATTGAAATTAAGTTTCCTGGAAGAAGAAAACTAGAAGCCCTTGAAATTATGGCTCTATTATCCTGAATTGTTTGTGAAGTCTGGCGATCTGTTTGATATCAATTTTATTTTTGATTTTCACTTTTTGTACTAGTAATAGAGTGGAAATACATGAAGAAAAGAAGGGTGAAGAGTAAATAAAGAATGGTGGGACAAATATGTAAGAGAAATGCGCAAGGAAAGACACAAAAAAATTAAAACTAAAAATTCAAAGCTTCAAACTATAGGGCCGTTTGATAATCATTTCTTTTGGTTTACATTTTTTGAAAAAGGTAGTGATTTCAACACACCATTTTTATCTTGTTCATACCACTTGTTAATCTTGTCCGTTGATTTTACTTTAATTGTTCAATCTAACGGCTACGAAATTAGAGAGGTGTGTATAAAGTGAGAAAATATGTGTTAAAATCATATCTTTTTTTGAAAACTGCAAACTGAAAAACTTATTTGGTAATTACTTTTTGTTTTCAGATTTTCAAAAGAAAATATTAGGGTTACCACATTTTTGTACCACTTTTGTGTACACATGATGTGGCAAATGACGAAAATCAATTTCTAATGAGACATATTTAACTTAGGCTAAAATAGACCAAGGCTTTTCAAGGGGCCTGTTTAGTCCTAACTCTTGCACAAGACTCTTTAAGAGACTAGTTTAAGACAAAACTGATAGCCAATAAAGATCAATCACCTAATACTTTTTAGCTTAGCGTCTCTCACCATTAGAATAAAAAAAAAATTTAGAAGGCAAAATTATAGGAAAAACCTTGGGTGGTACGTACCATTTAATAGTCCAGTCATTGAATGGTCTCAGATTAATTTGCATTGGACCCTAACTGAAAATTAAACTATTTAATAGTACATACTATTGAATAATATGTGTCATTGAAGTTTTATCCAAAATTTTACGAATAATGTGGTCCTTGATTTTGTCTTTAGTCCATGATATTTGCCCCTACCATTAGACATGCTATAACGCAAATTGACAAGGCTTTCATTATTTTACTATTTATTAATTTTATTTACTTTGTGCTCGTTTTAATAATTTTAAGCCTTTTTGAATAAGGTAAAATAGCCTCGTCAAACTCTATAGGCATTTTAAAAGATAAAATAGTGTGTAAAACTATTAAAAAAATTAAAAAAATGTGTTTATTATAGGAGAACAACTTATATAAAACGAGTTCACTGTCACGTGACATTCTGATCTAATAAAATATTGTCATGTGAAGAAAAACTTGCACATGATAATGCATTATTGGACAAAAAATTTCACATTACAGTAAACCCGTTTCATATAAGTCATTATTCTATTATAAAATATGATTTTGCTGACGCTGCCTAGTCATTTGACAATGACTAGTCCGTCCGAAGTAGGTTAGTTAGTCTGGTGGGAGAGCCACTTGAAGATCAAAGGGCAGGGCACAAATGTGATGTCATACACATGTAAATTTGTCGTATATCTGAGGCCACGAGTTGGTCTTGGGTAGGAAAGCAGGATTGAGGTTGGTGTGAGAAAGAGTGAGACCAAAGTGAAATATGATTAGCATGACTAATTAGGGGTAGGGCATAGTATGGTTCTCCTAGACCATAATGATTAAAAAAATAGTGATTACTTATTGTTAGATTTTAATCTAATGGATGGTGCTCACTTAAATTTTTTGTTGTATTTTTTTCTGTATCATTAGATTAAAATTTAACGGTGAATGACTACTATTTTCTTGGTTGTTGTGGTCTAAAAAAACCAGACTAAAGTAGAGTATATGATGTTTTTTGTGTCTAAATCCGCATGGACACCTAATTCGGTTGCCGAACTTAAAATTTCTCCTACGACCACACATATTTTCTGACTATTCTTGGAGTAATGTGATTGATTGTTCGGTTTGCTGCTAGCTTTTGAATTTTCTTTGCTTTGCTGGCTTTTTTTAACTACCAGATTTTTAATTACATTCTTACACAGTAAATTTCACTATTGTTAATTTTTACATGCCATTTAATGCATATAGGCCTATAGTGTGGAATTAGGCCTCATGCGTTATTTTTGGTCTGATATGATCGGAAACACGATTTCAATTTTAATTCAAAATTTTTTTTTGAGGATAAATATCAAATTTCAATATCAATTTTAATTTTGGAATTTTAAAAGCTCATACTGATTCGAAATTTTGTAATCGAATTAGTACCCTAATTATGGAAGTTGTATAGCTTCATCTATACCAAGATTAATGCATGGGAAATATATTTTCTTAATTATGCACATTGAGCTAATCTTGAGAAGATTAGGTGACTCAGTTTATTTGTTATTCTTTCTTTTACTCTAATTTATTTGTTATATATTATTATACACTCATCAGATCAGCATGTCACGTGATATTACTGTGACATTGAAAAGTTAGTGCATGCTTTAGCCATCTTTATATGCAATTGTAGAGTGGTAGTTCATACCCAACAGAGGAAATGGCAGGATCCAACGGAGAACAGAAGCATTTTGTTCTAGTACACGGCGCAGGTCATGGGGCTTGGTGCTGGTACAAGATCAAACCGAAGCTCGAGTCCGGTGGTCACAGAGTCACCGCGCTTAACCTCGCAGCTTCGGGCATCAACACAAAGGCCATACAAGATGTTCACTCACTGGCTGAGTACTCTGAGCCTTTGTTAGAGTTGATAGAATCGCTCGGTCCGAACGAAAAGGTGATCCTCGTCGGACATAGTCTCGGAGGCATGAACTTGTCCCTTGCCATGGAAAAGTTCCCACACATAATCTCTGCTGCTGTTTTCTTGACTGCGTTTCTGCCCGACACAACTCACCAGCCGTCTTATATTATGGATCAGGTATCTGCATGTTTTTTTTTATGCACCGATATATTTACATTAAGGGTGGGGGAATAAATGAATATCGAACTCGCCATTCACGAGATTCAAACCTAAGACGTATGACTTACAATTGGTATCTGCATGTTCTTTGCTTTATTATAAATTTATAGTAGCAAGCAAAGTTAATTCGAAAACCCTTTTTTTTTTCTGTGTGAAAAGTTAATGGAAAAGATACCGGCAGACTCGTGGTTGGATACTCGATTTGAGAAATTTGGAAGCGCCGAACAACCCTTGACATCGATTTTCTTTGGTCCCAAGTGCCTACAAGAGAACCTCTATCAACTCAGCCCGATCGAGGTATCTTTCTCTCGCAAACACAGACATAATATTTGTATTAAACTTGTAGTGCACGTATTTATAATTTCCTGCACTGATGTAATTACATTGTACGCGTTCTCGAAGGATTTGGAACTTGCCAAGAGCTTAGTAAGGAAGAGTTCGTTCTTTCGTGAAGAAGTGGCTAAGATGAAGAAATTCTCGGATGAGGGATACGGGTCAGTTACACGAGTGTATGTGGTTTGTGAGAAAGATTTGATAATAACCGAGGAATTTCAACGATGGATGATTGCAAACAGCGGGGTTAAAAATGTGGTGGAGATTAAGGGTGCCGATCATATGCCAATGTTTTCGAAGCCTCAAGAACTATCCAATTCTCTTATGGAGATTGCACAAAAGTATGCTTGAAATGTCAGTGAGCTACATTTTCGGCCAGTTGTTAGGAGATTAAGGGCTAGTTTGGTATTGTTGTGCTTTGAAAAAAAGCTGCTGTGAGAATAAGCGGCGGCTGTGCTGTGAGAATAAGCGACTGTGAAATAAAGCCAGCAGAGTGTTTAGTAAACTTTTTTGTAAAAGTGCTTTTGGGAAAAAAAGCAGTATGCTAGTGTTTGGTAAACTTTTATGTAAAACAGCTGTGACTGTGTGAAATGACCAAAAAGAATATAATACTAAATGTGCTATTAATTTAATTTTCTTAACAAATAAAGATAAATTACAAATAAAGATTTAATTTTCTTGTTTCCTCCACAAACCCTAATTTTTTCCCCAATTACTTTTTTCTACAAACCATATCACCTTCCCCAGTTAATTTTTCCCCACCCTCCATCCCCAATTGTTTTTCCCGACACCTATACCCTCATCCCTTTGCTCTTCCCACCCCTTTTCCTCTCTCCCATCCCCAAAGTTAAAAATCCATAGCCCAAAAATAAGCACGAACTGGGCGGTGGTGGCCTTGGACTTTGAGAGTGCGGCTTCAGTTTCTCCTCCTTGATTGGATTCAGAAGCGGCTTTGCTGATTTGGGATCTGGGTTTTCTCCCAAACCCAGATGAGAATTCGCCGGTTTCGCTCAAATGGCCGATCTTCGAGCTTGAATCTCGAATCTGGCACATTGGTTTTGTTTCTTTTGAATAAATTCCAAATGGGTAGCCATAGATTCTGGTAAAGCTTGAGAATTTGGAGAATTTGGGGGATGTATGGGGTTTCACAAGGGTGGGTTTCTGGAGCAGAGGATATGAGTGCGTTTGGATTCTGGTGAGAAGTGAAGAGGAGGAGGGGGAGGAGAAGAGAGTGAGGAGCTCGGGCAATTTTGGATTATTGAAAAATTCATACTGTTCATCCGTGTTTTTGGCAGAGAAGCTGCAGCTGTTTTTGAAAGCTGCTATTTGCAGCTTCAGCTTCTTTTTGAAAATTAGGCTTTTTTTAACCTTAGCTTAAAAACAAAACTGCTTTTAAAAAATTTACCAAACACTTAAAAGCACCCCAGCTTTTTTTTTTTAAGCACCTCACTCCCAAACTAGGGCTAATGTTGGTCACCATGAGCGTAATGTTACTACTCCACTTAAACGTGCGCACTATGTGTTACTCCGTGAATTTGCTGAAATTTTTTACTTGGCCTTTGTATTTTGAATTTGCAACGTGTTAATCCTTGTAATGTTTAAATTTATCTGAGTCACTTTTTACTCTCAAAGCAGGCGAGAGTTTGTATCAGTTCTAAAACGTATTCAAACGAATAAATAAGAGGCGTTGATTCCATGTAATGATGCTTCAAGATTCTAAAACTTATGACAGTGTATAAATCGGTTCATCAAATTCATTGGTTTGTGATCTTACCATGCTTCCTTGTAGCCAATGCAGTGCAGCTTGGGGTTCGCCTACCTCTTGCTCTGATTCAATCCCGTTTAGTTCAGGATCGTTTTTCAACTTCAGTACTCTAATCTTTCTCCTCATTTCGACAAACATTATCCCATTTTCCTGCAGCAGCATAGAGGTTTGACAGCAAGATGTGAGTTGCACTATCTTGTGAGTCAAAACCTAAAAACCTCCTCTGCTGCAGGAGCTTAGTAACGCTCTCCGTGTTCAAGATTATTTCCATTAAACGGTGAACTAATCCAACAATCGAGCTCGACTTAACAAACCAACCATGCAGGTGTAGTGCGTAAGCTCAGGTGTGATACCGTTTTCCTTCATACATTTCCACAAAACTTTCCGGTACTTCAACCAGGCCACTGTGGTTGCACGTTGCGTGTAGAGAGACTTTGTCAGGTCTCAGACCATGTTAAAACTCCTGGAACATTTCATAAAAGAACTTAAAGTCATTGTCCCCGTCAGCCACTCTCGAAAAACCCATGATCATCTCAGTCGAGAGAACAACATCCTTCTCTAAGATGGAGTGAAACACTTTCCGATCTTCATTAGTTTCACCATTTTCGAAGTACATAGACACTAGTCCTCGACATGCTGTCGGATGCCCCAAAATCACAGAATTCCAAGCCACCGCATCTTCATCGACCATCCTGCTCGCTAGAAATTTTCTTCGCTGATTCCAAATCCCTGCAGGTGCATCCCAAGTAGAGCAGTTTGAAGACACAAATTACTCAAGAATCCAAATTTAACGACTTGGGGAGTGAATCAAATAGCCAAATTCTCCAGTGTATAAAATCCCTGCAGCATGCTCGTGAAAGCGGAACCATTTGGTCTAGCCGTCTAAGGCATTTAACTCCCTTTTAGTTAAGTAGTCTATAACCCAAAAGTGCACTGTTTGAATCCGGGAAATAGGTCGCAACGAGCGCGTTAAATGAAGCTAGATTTCACTGAGGCATTTTGTCGAGCACCTTCCGGATATCGCCAAGTGAGTCACATTGCGTAAACACGTAAAGGACGGTGAGAGCGAGCCTACGGCGGTGGTGGTCAGGAGGAGAGCACGGAGTTGCCGCGCTTGTTTCGGTGAGGTTATGGAGGTGCATTTTTTGTATCAGAGCACAGCGAAGAAAGAGGTCTCATACGACGGTGGCATATAAATTAGTTCAAGGCTTCAAGCCTCTTACCCGCCAAAAAATGAGAGGTTCAGATTTTAAGTTGACCAAATTTAATATATCAAAACCGTCCATCCTCTCATTTTGGAAATTCAATAAATTGCAATAATATCGAAACGCAGCGTTTGACTCATCTGAGTGACAGTGAATCATATCTTTATCAATGTGTAATGGATATCTCCATCCCAATTTCCAAAACCCTAGTCAGCCCGACGTCTCCTCTCCCACCCTCTCCTCTCCTGCGCTGTATCGTCGCAGTGTGTTTGCTTGCGATTTCAGTTCGCCGGCGCCGACTTGACCTGCCGCCGCGGACAGCCGGGGTTTCTCCGACAGTCAATCGTCAGTCCACCTCCTCGCTTTCTGTGCTCATTTCTCACTTTTCAGGTGGGTTTTCACTTTCATTGAGCTGAAATCGTAAAACTTTAGTGCATTTGGGCAGATTGGAAACCTGGGTTTGTAGATTAAAGCTTAAAATTTCTTGAAGATTGAGAAGAGGGATTCATTTGAGATTTTTTGGAGGTCACAGAGTTGAGAATTTCTGGATTTATGGATTGATAGTGAATTTCTGGATCCCAAGGGATAAATGTGGTTTTCCAATTGTGTTTATGTAATTATTTTTAATGATCACAGTTTATGGTCAATTTTCTTCTTCGTTTTTTGTATGTTATCGTCTTGGGTTGGATTTTGAAGTAGGTTGAGTTATTGGGTCTCCAAATGTGTTCTAAACAGAAATTTCCCGTGATGTTTAATTGAATTTTTAAAGGAAATTGCTTTGCACTAAACGATCAAATGTTGAAAGTTCAATGCAGCTTAGTTTGCATCGGCGTAATGCTCAATTGTTATATCATTTATTTTCTTTTGTAATTAGTACTACTGGGTGGTTAAGTTTAATGCTGTTTTTGTTTTTCCTTTGATTTTTCTTTGTTTTTATATATTTGCTTCAGTTTTGACGGTATAGTATGTTGTAAGCATGCAACAGACCGAGTAATATCTGTTTAAGTGGCTCAATCATCATGGAGGCATGCAACTGTATTGAGCCACAATGGCCGGCTGATGAATTGCTGATGAAATATCAGTACATTTCGGATTTCTTTATTGCGCTTGCCTATTTCTCCATCCCTCTGGAGTTGATCTACTTTGTCAAGAAATCTGCAGTGTTTCCATACAGATGGGTCCTCGTACAGTTTGGTGCTTTCATTGTACTGTGTGGGGCGACTCATCTTATCAACCTATGGACTTTCAGCATGCATTCAAGAACTGTGGCCATAGTAATGACCACAGCAAAGGTTTTAACTGCGGTGGTGTCATGTGCAACTGCCCTTATGCTTGTACATATTATACCTGATTTATTGAGTGTTAAAACTAGAGAACTATTCTTGAAGAACAAGGCTGCAGAGCTCGATAGAGAAATGGGCCTTATTCGTACACAGGAGGAAACAGGTCGACATGTCAGGATGTTGACCCATGAAATCAGAAGCACTCTTGATAGACATACTATACTTAAAACTACACTTGTCGAGTTAGGTAGAACTTTGGCATTGGAAGAGTGTGCCTTGTGGATGCCGACGCGTACTGGGTTAGAGCTTCAACTATCCTATACACTCCGTCAGCAGAATCCAGTAGGATATACTGTACCCATTCATCTTCCTGTGATCAATCAAGTATTTAGTACCAACTGTGCAGTAAAAATATCACCTAATTCTCCAGTGGCAAGACTGAGGCAACTTGCAGGAAAGCACATTCCTGGGGAAGTTGTTGCAGTTCGTGTTCCCCTTTTACATCTCTCTAACTTCCAAATTAATGACTGGCCAGAGCTCTCAACAAAACGCTATGCTTTGATGGTCTTGATGCTTCCCTCAGACAGTGCAAGGCAATGGCATGTTCACGAGTTAGAATTGGTTGAAGTAGTTGCTGATCAGGTAAAAAACACAATCTGTATCTTTTTTAAGTACAATCTTTATGACAATGGTAATAAATCTCTCCACATTCAAATCCCCAAAAGGAATTTTAAAATACAGTCTCTTTCGGTTGCTCTGATCCACATTTGAAGATGTTTAAGTACCTATGATGTTCTATGAAAAAATGTTTGTTGATGGAAAGGTTCATTCTTTTGTCGATGTTTTAAGGTCCATCTATTATGAAATAGAACGAGAAAAATTGAATTTGATTAATTCCACTTATAAGACTTTGGAACAATTAGAAAATTACAAAAACGAAACCATTCATTTTGAACAACAAAGGGCGATTAATCAAGTTAGACAACGTGTTTTTCAGCAAGCCTTACAAGGAGCTCTAGGAACTCTGAATAGTTGTTTGAACAACGAGTTACATTTACGTACCATAAGTACTAATATTGGTATGTTTGGAACGGTGAAAGAAACCCTTTGATTAGCGTGAAGTTGCATCAAATCTCAGGAACCTATTATATAAGTTGTAGTTGATTAATCCTCCGAAATGAAATGCATTTTTCTGAAATGCTGTATTACTTGGCATATAGAAAGGGTAATTAAACAGAACAACATCTTATAAAAGAGATAATAAATAAAAATAGCAGATTGCCTATCTAAAGATGTTCTTTACCTGTTTCTTGTTTTCTGTAATAATATACCGTTGCTTATAAATTATAATATAAGAAGCATTCATTTATTAGTTCTTATTGTTGAGTTGTTGACACAGGTTGCGGTTGCTCTGTCACATGCTGCAATATTAGAAGAGTCAATGAGGGCAAGGGAACTCCTTATGGAGCAGAATATTGCGCTTGACCTGGCCAGGAGAGAAGCGGAAACTGCAATTCGTGCTCGCAATGATTTTTTGGCTGTGATGAACCATGAGATGAGAACTCCCATGCATGCAATTATTGCTCTTTCTTCTTTGCTGCAGGAAACTGAGCTGACACCTGAGCAGCGCCTCATGGTTGAAACGATATTAAAGAGCAGCAACCTATTGGCTACCCTCATAAATGATGTTTTGGATCTTTCAAGGCTTGAAGATGGCAGCCTTCAACTTGACATAGCAACTTTTAACCTCCATTCTGTATTCAGAGAGGTACGGTTATGTGTTCCTGCCACTTATGAGTTATTTTGGATTTTGTTGGAGCATGATTTCCATTGATTCTGTAGCAGTTTGCATCAGTAAGATGGTTTTTTTTTTCGTTGCAGGTTCATAATTTGATTAAGCCTGTTGCATCTATCAAAAAGTTGTCAGTTGCATTGAATATAGCTGCAGATTTGCCAGTGTATGCCATAGGTGATGAAAAGCGTCTTATGCAAACTATTCTAAATGTTGTTGGGAATGCTGTGAAGTTCTCAAAAGAAGGGAGCATCTCAATCACTGCTTTTGTTGCAAAATCAGAATCTTTACGAGATTTCCGGGCTCCTGATTTCTTTCCAGTGCAAAGTGATAATCACTTTTATCTGCGCGTACAGGTTTGTTTCTTCAAATACTTGATTGAATCAGTCCATCTTTTGGAAGACCATTCTGTTCATTTGAAGTTAGTATTGTATTTTACTTTCTCTTTTTCTGGCGTAGGTCAAAGATTCAGGATCTGGAGTCAACCCTCAGGATATCCCAAAGCTATTTACCAAATTCGCACAAACTCAGACTTTAGCTACTCGAAATTCTGGTGGTAGTGGACTGGGCCTTGCAATTTGTAAGAGGTACGTATTTTTGTGTTTTGCCATATTTTGCTTGATTTAGTTCTGAAAGTCCAACTAAACCACAATAGATGAAGGGTGAATTATAATTATGGTCTATGTAGTTTATAAATTTTTATTCTGGTCCTCAATTCACTACATCCAAATCCCTAATCTCTAGTGTAGTTATATGTAATAGCACGGTGGACTATCACTGAGCTTTGAAGTTTTAAACATACACACAAAATTACCATTATAACCTTGCACGTGTGTGTCATGTGCAGATTCCGTCCCCGTAATCGTTATAAAATATTAAAATCTGATATGTATTTTAATTTAATTGCTAGCATTAACAAAACCGTAAGGATTTGATTGCAAAAATAAAACTATAGAGACCATAGCGAAAAGTGACATAAACTACAGGGACTGAAATGATTGTTTTCCCGAACAGAAAGAAAAAGAAAACTGTGCATTGAGCTTGTATAACTATTCCACCTATTTTTTTTAGCATTTCAAGTTTTGTGAAGGTGTGAATCAATATTACTAGGAGATACATTTGTGTGCAGTTGTAATGCAATTTTGTTTTGTATGATGTGATCAGATTTGTAAATCTTATGGAAGGGCATATTTGGATTGAAAGTGAAGGTCTTGGCAAGGGATGCACAGCCACTTTCATTGTGAAACTCGGATTTCCAGAGCGTTCGAATGAGTCTAAGCTGCCTTTTGCACCCAAGCTGCAAGAAAATCATGTTCAAACAAACTTTGCAGGGTTGAAAGTCCTTGTCATGGATGATAATGGGTCAGTAACTAGCCACCTTCCCTACTCTGTTAATTTCTCGATGCGTTGTTCCCTCCAGCAATATTTATTTTTTATAATAGGGGATGAGTATATACATTATACACAAGCTAAATTTGTTATGATTTACTATATCGTTATCAGTTTGAGCGGTGATAATAGATTGGGCGTGGAAGTAGGAGATCTGGAATCTGTGGGCGCGTTCATTTGTTATTTAGCGGTTTTTGACTTGATGTTTTTTAATTGCTGAGTGAGTATTCGGATAAAAGTAGTAGAAGCAGTTCGAGGTTATCGTACCATTAACTCATCCATTAGGAAACATCAAGTTAAAAACTGCTCAGTCAAGGTGTAGAAACATTTTTTTAACTTGATCTTAGCAGGTGCATATTGGCGCAACACTTGCAAATGAGCAGCAGATTCAAGTCTAGTTATGTGTGAATTTTATGAGATTCAAGGTGTAACGGCTGGTTTTTTTTTTTATGGCTTGGTGAACAATATTCTAATTGTTGTCGTTTCTGTTGTCTGTTTTTTTCCCGTTCTTTTAATTGTTCAGGGTCAGCAGGTCAGTGACAAAGGGACTTCTTGTGCACCTAGGATGTGATGTAACAACTGTAAGCTCAATCGATGAGTTCTTGCACGTTATTTCGCAAGAGCACAAGGTGGTGTTCATGGATGTGTGCATGCCAGGAATCGATGGTTATGAACTTGCTGTCCGTATACATGAAAAGTTCACAAAACGTCATGAACGGCCTGTATTAGTAGCACTTACCGGAAGCATAGACAAGATGACAAAGGAGAACTGCATGAGGGTTGGTATGGATGGAGTCATACTAAAACCGGTTTCAGTTGATAAAATGAGGAGTGTTTTATCAGAATTATTAGAGCATCGAGTCCTGTTCGAGGCCATGTAAAGACGCAGTAACATTACTCCAGCAGAGGAAAGATTTCAAGGGAGAATGGACATTGAAAGCTTCCTCTAGCGATATGTGGTATCGCATACACAGAACGAGGCGTTGTTGCATACAATAAAGCTAGAGCAATGTGAGATGATGGCACTGGCCTGTGAAGAGCAGTCTCGGTGTATCCTCGTTGTGCAATCGTCACAGAAGAGAAGCAAAGTTAACAATAACTGATTTGTGTAAACTGGCAACACTAATTTTTCTCTATATATCGCAATACATAGTTTGCAAATTCTTAATGTTTGATCTGTCGCCCTCAACGAGATTTCTTATCTATGAACAAACTAAGGCTACGATTCGTTTCACAACTAATCAATGTAAAATGCCAAAAGATGTACCCGATTTCTTCTTGGCACCTCGTCTTCTCCAACAACTGATGACAGACCGATTGAAGCAAAACGCAACTGATGACAGACCGAATGAGCAAAACGGATGGACTGCGATGACTTAGTCTACCTTGTCGTCAATTTCATACCCCCATTTCCTTCTCCTTTCACATGCTTGACATGATTTTTGAACCCTAGATTTGGTCGAATGAAAATGTTACAGAGCTCCGTACCTCTTATCTTTTTTTCCCATCGCTTGCAGGGTCCGGCTTCAATGCTCCTTAGCACTGAGTGCTACGGATGTTTTAGCTGTTAGATTTGATTTCCACAACTGTTAAATCTTCTATTTTTCACTTTCAGCTATTCATTTTCCGAATCACTTAGCACTATGTACTATTAAAGAAAAATTGATCTTTCTTGCCGGTTTTTTCTACCAGATTTCTAGTTCCCTTCTTACCTAGAAAAAAGGGGTAAATCTGGTTTCTGTTAGACACCTTTGAGAATTTCAAAATTATTTGCCAATGTTTTCTGAACCTCAACAACTTTCATATTCTCTTTAAGAGATTGCACTTAACTAGGCGTAAAATGTCAGTACCGCTCTACTTAAACGTGCGTACTATGTTACGCACTTGCTGGTAATTTTTAAATTTACATCAGTCACTTTATTCGTCGGTTTCAATTTTTAATTTTTCAGTTCATCTCAAACTTATTCTTCCCCCGAATTCTGCTGAACACCACTTCGGTTCAAGCAAACTGAACATGTTAGGATCAAGGCCCCATCGGTTGGTTACTTGGGCTGCAAGCAAGATTGTATTGCTAATGATACTCAATGCTGGAAAGTTTGTATCGATTCAATAAACTTCCAAGTAATGATGTTCGAGTTCTAACTCTTTCTACATCTCATGTATTATAAATCGGTTCATCAAATTCATCCATTCGTGATCTTACCATGCTCCCTTGTAACGAATGCAGTGCAGCTTCGGCTTCACCAACTTCCTGCTCCAATTGAACGCCGGAACAGAATACCTGAATATTATTCTTATCTTCAATCCAGCTTAGTCCAGGATCCTTTTCCGACGTCAGTACTCTAATCTTTCTCCTTGTTTCTACAACACCATCCCATTTTCCTGCAGCAGCATAGAGATTTGACAGCAGGATATGCGTTGCACTGTCTTCGGAGTCCAAACTTAAAACCTGCTCTGCTGCATGAACTCCTATTTTCAAATTTTTATTGACGACACATGAGCTCAGCAACGTTCTCCACAGTTCAAGATTTTCATTGAACGGTGAACTGATGATAAGCTCCTCTGCCTCATCCAGCAATCGCACTCGACTTAACAAACTCACCATGCAAGAGTAGTGCTTAGGCCCAGGTGTGATCCCGTCTTCCATCATACATTTCCACAGAAACTTACCTACTTCGACCAAACCACTGTGGTTGCAAGCTGAGAGTAGAGACAGAAATGTTACTTGGTCTGGTCTCAGACCGTGTTTCTCTATCTCAAAAAATAGCTTTAATGCTTGCTCTGCCATGCCGTGATGACTATATCCTCCAAGCATTGAGTTCCAGCATTTCAAATCAGGGTCCGAAACTTGGGAAAATATAGAATAAGCAGCTTCAAGGCTACCGTTTTTTGAATACATATCTACAAGACTCCCGCAAACTGACATTTCAACATCATATCCAGTTTTTACAGCCTGCGAGTGAATCATCTCACCTTGTTTTAGCATGGCAAGGTCGGAACAAGCACTCAACACTCCACTGAGAGCAAAGCTGTCAATCTTATGGCCTGCTTGGCACATTTCATAAAAGAACTTAATTGCACTCTCCCCATCAGCCAATCTAGTAAAACCCATGATCATCTCAGTCCACAGAACAACATCCTTCTCTATGATGGAATAAAACACCTTCTGAGCATCATCTGATTCACCATTTCTGAAATACATAGACACTAGTGTAGTTCCTACAAAAACGCACTTCTCAAATCCTGCTTTTGTGACTTGTCCGTGAAGCGACTTGCCATAGTTGGAAACTAGGTCTGTGCCTGTTGCAGATATGATGGCTGCAAAAGTATACTCATCCGGTTTAAGAACAGACATTTTCCTCAACTGGACAAACAAATTCATGGCCTGCTCTCCATCACCATGTTCCGAATACCCAGAAATCATTGTGTTCCAAGAGACCAAATCAGCATTGCACATTCCGTTAAACACGCCAAATGCTACTCGAGTGTCACCAGAATTGCAATACATGTCAAGCAAGGAATTCTGTAAAGCTAAATCAGCTAGCGTGTTTGAAACTATGACTCGGGCATGGATGAGTTTCCCCAGATAAAAATATCTTAATCTGCTACATGCAGCCAACACCATTGAATATGTGAATTGAGTAGGAACAATTCCCGCCCTCAACATGCCGTCAAAGAGATGAAGCCCTTCCACAGTCTCATCATTCTTCAAATTCCCAAAAATCATAGAATTCCAAGCCACCACATCTTTATCATCCATCCTGCCAAAAACTTTCCTCGCGGATTCCAAATCCCTGCAGTTAGAGTACATCCCAAGTAAAGCAGTTTGAAGACATACATCTCTCAAGAATCCAAATTTCACAACTTGGGCATGAATCAAAGAGCCAATCAACCAATCCTCAAGCGTATAAGACGCCTGCAGTAAGCTCGTGAAAGTCGAACCATTTGGCCTAAGGCACTCAACTCCCATTTCGTTAAGTAGCTCACAGGCCAAAATTGCACTGTTTGAGTCCCGGGAATAGGTCGCAATGAGCGCATTGAAAGAAACTAGATTTCTTTGAGGCATTTTGTCGAACACCTTCTGCGAGTCCCCAAGCGATCCACATCGCGAGTACATGGTTAGGACATTGTTGTACAGGTACGGCGAGCGTGAGCCGACGGTGGTGGTGGTAAGGAGGAGAGCGTGGAGTTGCCGCGCTTGTTTGAGTGAGGTTATGGAGGTGCATTTTTGTATCAGAGCTGTTATCTCATGCGACGGTGGCATATAAATTAGTTCAGCCCTTTTACCCGCCAAAAAAAAATGAGCGGCTCGGATTTTTGAAGCAGAACAAATTGCAATATATCACAACCGTCCCTGATGTTTCCTAATATATCACCAAACACCCCAACTAACCAACCTTCTAAACGCTGCGTTTCGTGCCCTCCATACTCTCAATCCCTGATGTGTCGCGATTCGAAGCTCTCGCGGCTGTGCCGTTTGGTCGATGATTCTCTCCGTCCGTACGCCGTCAGTTCCGTCGCTACTGCAGAGTTAGGGTTTCGTTTCGTTGATTGTTTCAGAAGCTCATTTCTCTCTTGCTTTTGCAGGAATCCGGCGTCGTTTTGGTAGCCCAAGAGAGGGAAATTCTGGTCACTCTCTCTGAGGTTCTTCGACAAGTCAAGCTCTGGACCCAAGCACTTGATTCCGACTCTGATAATGTCAGTCTCTCTCTCTCTCTCTCTCTCAACTGCAAATTTGACTTCCTCTGACAAAAAGGCCTAAACTTTCATTGTGAGCAGGAAGTGGCGATAGGATTGGATTGTGAGAGTGGTTGTATGTGTCTGACTAAAATCGTAACTCACTTGGTAATTTTCTTTATATATATGTATATATGTGTATTTATATATGTATATATGTATATATGTATGTATATATTTCAAATTTTGATGCTTTTTCAAGCAGATAGTTTTGCTGACGGTGGAGAGTCAATATGTCAAGCATCTGGCGTGCAATGTTCTTGTTGCTGTCTCGGAATTTTTCGCTGCTTTGGTATTTTACAGCTTCCCTGACTCGAACATTGTAGTTATGGATGGGATTTCACTTGGTTTTGTGATTTATTTTGTTAGCCGTTTGTGTTTTGTAGGGGAGCAACTGGGATGTCTTTATCCGTTTGTTGTGTGTTTGCATGGATTTGGCGATCACTGTGGCATTTTCGTGTTCTTCATCACCTTCGATGGCTGGAGCTGGTGATATTTGTTCTGGTTTTTCGAGTTTGATTCTTGTAATGAAGCCTAAGCTGGAAAGTGCTGACTGGTCTGTTGCGGCTGGTATTGTTTGCGTTTTACGTGATATAAGGAAGTATTTGAAGTCAGAAGACGATGATGAACTTGTTGAAGTGTTCTTTGATTCTGTCAATTCCGTTCTTTCAACTGTGCCTTGGAATTTACTAGATGAGATTTGTGTTGGTGCAAAGCCATCAGCTCAGAAAAGCTCCAGTGCAGATGTTTTGTTTCGAAGATCCTTGTTTCTAGGAAATTTGATTCAGTTTCTCTGTTCCATGGTTGAGCAAAGTGCTTCTGCGGAAGCTTCAGGTGGATCTATAGACAAACATCACCCAATTTTTTCTACATTCATCAACCTTGTTCCGCAGCTTTTATGTTGGTGCCTTGGTGAGCAAGCAGATTGTATTAACTTCAACAAGTGCATCTCTCAATACTTTAGACACAAGTTATTGGTATGCATTCGCCTGAGTCCTTTCTTGAAGATAACTTTGATGTTTAGAAGATTTTAGGGATGTTGGTTGTCTATCTATGCAGAAAACCTAAGCATGGCACAAAAGATTGATGTCACAAAGCATTGATAACTGTCTTGCATGTGCAGTTTGAAAATAGCTTAAGCAGCAGGCTTAGGTTTTCCTGTTTCTACTGTTAATTTCCTGAAAAATAAAAAGCTTAGTTGAGTTGGATTGAGTAGTACCTAGACTTCTAGATCCTTCAATCTTCCACGCCAATACTATCCATATAAGTCTCAAGTTGTTGTGTACTTATGATGCTAGTGTGGTATAGGCCTTTACTGAAGAGATGCTAGTCAATATTTGTTTCTTCTTTTGGAAATATTAATATCTCCTATACTATTTTCCTTTGTTTTTTTATGAGAATTTAACATGTTCTTTTGGTGCGTTATCGTTGTAGTTCTATAATGATGTTTATATAAATCTACGGAACATAATATCTTATATGCATATTTTCCTGGAAACACGCTTCTTGACTTAGTTTATTAGATTATTACTTATGCTTGCGTGAAATCCCTACCATATAATTTGATTGCAACTACATGGTGCAAACCTGCAGGTGCTAATGATCAGGCTCATTTTCCGAACCTACCCTCAGCAGTCAGTTCTTGTTTCATGGTTGCAACTTGTCCATGATTACTTTGGAGAGCTTCTGCGGCAACCCATTACTCCTCTTGAGTATCAGGATGATTGCCTAGAAGGGTCTCCATTTCTATCCAGTGTTTCTGATGCAGAAGTAAACAGTCTGTCTTCCTGCCATCTGCAAAGACAGGCTGTTTTCCTCTTTCTGAGGTGTTCTTTTGGTTTGATTAGCTCGAAAGAAGGAACGAACAACAAATGTGCTTGTGCGATTTGGAACTTACGCTTGACGTGTGACTCAAATGCAGAGCTGGAATGTTGTGGAAGAAAGAAAGGTCTATTGGAGCTTTATAGCTGGCTTCAAGGGCATCTTCCAACTGATATGTCGGTGGACCATGAAATGTATTTTGAAAAATGTGTTGACTTTGCTAAATCATTCCTCCAGCTATATATTAAAGAGGTGCGACTTTTTATTTCTTCAGAAGTTGCTGCATAGTTAATTAAATTGTACTATATGTGCATCCAAGTTCTTAACGTATTTGGCTCGTGTCTATTGCTTCAAAGGTTGTGTTATGCGTTGCTTTGTACTCAAGATTTTCATTTCTTGGCCCTGTCTTGAACTGTAGGATGATGTGTTATTCAAAGTTCTTTTGCAATTGCTCTATGTACCTTTTTGTGCCGAGGAACAGTAAGGAATAAATATCCTACTTTTTTTCATTTTTCTGAAGAGTATTTTCACGGATTCTTTTTAACAATTTTTTGTGTTTAATATAGGTTGGAAAAGGAAAGGGGAGCATTTCAGGATTCAGAGGGCAATACGTTTTTTCGTGTCTCAGATCTTTTCAATCCTGTAATCTTATTCCATCTATTTCTGTTAGAGGCAAGATGCTCATTATTAGATATTTATATAGCTACCCATTTCTACCTTGGCATGTTTCTCTTTTTTAATTTGAAGTCGATGGTCTTGGGGGGAAAAAGAATCATTGACAATATGACAGTTTATATTTTTTCAATTTTGCAGTTGAGCTATGACCATCAGGTGCTCCTTGATTACCTTATTTCGAAAGATACCGGAATCAGTTGTGTAGAATATCTTTTAAGGTCTTTATTCTACTTCTCTTAACTTAAGAAAGCTATGGGCTCGTTTGACTCACACGGTTTGATAACCATTTCATTTTTAGTTTTTAGTTTTCACGTTTTGGTTAGAAATAAAGAGGAAATACAAGGAAGAAAGGAGAGATGAATAAGGATAGAGGAAGGGTGGTGGGAAGGATACACAACTTGAAAACCAAACCAAAAACTGAAAAGAATTTTAAGTAGGTTTTGTCTTTCTAGTTTTGATTTTTATTTTGTTGTTCCATGCGCATTTCTCCGTTCTCCCTTCTACCACACTTTCTCCACATTCTTGATTCATTCATCTTCCATCTAATTTGCCTCTATATTTAGTACGAAGAAATGAAAACTACAAACGAAATGGACCCTGAATTGCACTTGGCTACTTTTTGCTTGTTTCAAATTCAACCCTTAAGCTTGTTTGCTGTTCTGGTGATTGTTACCCACTTTAAGCCTTATTATGGTTTTATTCTTTGATTTTTTGAATTATTGATTAATCATGAATAGAAATGTTGAACAACAATACGAGGCATGAACCCTCTACTCCTGAATGACCTCTCTTAACTGATTAGCAAAAAAGGAGAAAGAAAACGAATGTAGTTGACCCAAGAGATTTACATTTGATTCCAAATTACTTGCATCTTACTCTGTTAATGGATTCTTTCATAGGTGCTTGCGTAAAGTGTTTGATTCATGGAGCTTATTTGTGGAGTTTTCAGTGGGCGGACAAGCTACAAATCGATCATCTAGTAAGAGAAGAAAAGTTTCATTGGATGCGTGGAGTTGCAAGGATACTCAAAATGAAGGAAATTATTATAAAGAAGCTAAAGAGTGCTTACTTTCATTGAAAACTTCAATTGAAAGTCTACACCGAAAGAATCTGTTTCCTTACAATCCTAATGTTCTTCTGAATCGGTGCGTCTCTTTGAACTGAGTTTCATTATGCTTCCCAGTAAATTATTGAATACTCCTACTATAGGATTTAATTTCACTTTGTAAACTTTGTACAATAATTTTTTGCCGTTTCTTTTACTTTCATTTCTTGTGAACTGAACTGCTTGCTCATCGCCTGCAGCTTAACGAGATTTCAGGAACTCTGCTTTGAGGAAGAGAATTAAACTTCTAAAGGACAGAGTGGTTCGAGATCCTCATGACTCTTTCGGGCATATATAAAGATGCTTTTAGAAGAAGTCTATACATGTTTTGGATGAAAGTTGACAAGTGAATGAGTAGAAGAAAAAACCTTGTTGTTGAGGTAATTTAGATTTTACGCATATAAATATTCCTTGTGTCATTTTTCCCTAACAAGGAGAGAAGCAAAGATGTTTAATACACGGAATCTGAGTGACTGATGTGCCCAATGTGTTGACAATCTTGCTAGTGCTAAAAGGAGAGGTAATTACCAATCTTGCTAGTGCTAACGGAATCTGAGTGACTGACGTGCCCAAAACTCGATGGCAAAAAGCACTTTGTGCTAGTTCACGAAGCCGGTCGTGGAGCATGGTGCTGGTATAAATTGGCAACTCTGTTGAACTCCGCAGGTCACAATGTCACAACCCTAGACTTGGCAGCATCTGGCATAAACCCTAAGAAGGTACAACAAGTCAATTCCTTGTCAGACTACGTTGAGCCATTGATTGAATTCATGGAGTCTCCCACCAAAGGAGAGGGTTATTCTGGTGGGCCATAGCTTTGGCAGGCCTGTCATATCTATTGCCATGGAGAGGTTCCCTGAGAAAGTTTCTATTGCTGTATTTGTCACCGCATTGATGCCTAGCCCTACTCTCAGTTACTTGACCGTATTTGATAAGGTATATATGTTTGATAAGATTGAACGACCCTTGTTAATACTCACTAGTTATGTCTTTGAATTTTTACAGGTTACTAGTAATATTAATTTTATGGATACTCAATTTAGAAAAGATAATGGGACTGATAACCCTCCAACTTCGGCACTTTTTGGGCCCAAGTTCTTGTCGTCTACTTTGTACCAGCTCTCGGCAGCAGAAGTAAGTCTTAATTAGAAAAAAATGCGAGAAATTATTTTCATTATTGTTTTATATCACAATATTTCACTTTAAAATGTAGGGGGTTTTGAGCAAGGTAAGAAATTTTTTATTTCAAATTTTGATACAAAGGTGATAAATTATTTTAAACATACATTTTATAGCATCATTTCATTCCCGGTATATGCAAAGGAATTCATTTTAAACAATGCCTCGTGCCACTGCCGTAGTTTTCCTGCAGTGAAAGTTTTTTAAAAGAAAAATTTTATACACAATTTTAGGCATGCATGGAGGAGGCATACATGTATCTTTTAATTACATGTAGGCTGTATGTTCAATCGATTTTCTTCCTTTCTCTGTTATGTTTCTTATTTGGTTGAGTATCAACAGGATATAACACTAGCAATGTCATTGGTGAGATTTTTTTCCTTTCAATCGGGAGGAAATAAAACTCAAGGAGAAATATGGATCCGTTCGTAGATTACTTATCGTGTCCAAACAAGACAATGCGATGAAGGAGGATGTGCAGAGGTGGATGATCGAGAAAAATCCTCTACATGAAGTGAAAGGGATTAATGGTTCTGATCATATGGTCATGTTTTCCAAACCACAGGAGTTGGCCTCCAACCTCCATGAGATCGCAGAGAAATAATGTCCTAGCTAGCTCGAGCTCTAGGAGCTTAATTATGTGCTAATTCACAAATGAGATTAGTAATAAATCTCAAGTATATGTATTTTTGCCAGATTAAAAAAAAAAGTTTGTATCAGTTCTTACACAATTAATGAAACGATGACATTTTTACTATTCTCTCTCTATGTTAGATGTTAGCAAGGAGATTAATTCAAGGAGTCCGTCGGCTTCAAAAATTCTTGTATGGCCCCAAATAAGCCCCCCATGCCTGATTTCAGCAAATTAGTTCCTTCTTGCTTCACATTGACTTTCAGAGAGTCAAGCTGGTTCTTCTCTCTTTATTTATCTGCATACTTTCTACACCATTTATTTATTATTGTATATGTGGATGATATTGTGATTACTGGCAGTTCTCCAGAGCTCCTCACTCAGTTCGCCGCTCTTCTTGGACAACAGTTTGACGTCAAAGATTTGGGGCCCTCTCAGTTATTTTTTAGCCCTCCAAGTCACTTGTGATTCCATTGGTCTTCACATTCATCAACTGAAATATGCTCATGATCTGTTTCAGAAATTCAACATGGTTTCTTGCAAACTCGCTTCCACTCCTTTTGCTGCAAAGATATCTCTCACGGCTTCTGATAGGTCTCTTCTTTCTTCTTCTACTTCTTATCACAAGTTAGTTGGCTCCTTACAGTATCTTACTTTAACTTGCCCTGACATATCTTTTGTTGTCAATACTATTGCTCAATTCATGAGTTCTCCTCGTACTACTCATATGATTGCTGCCAAACGGATTCTATGCTATATCAAAGGTACTACGGATTTTGGCCTAGCTTTGACTCCTCGACTTGCTTCTGTGAAATTATTTGTTTATTCTGATGCTGATTGGGCGGGTTGTCCATACACTCGTCGCTCTACCACTGCTTATTTAATTTATCTTGGCACAAAAATCTCATCTCTTGGTGCTCCAAAAAGCAACACGGTGAATTTTTTTTATTTTTTTATTTTGATACAAATGTAAGAAATTATTTTACAGCATCATCTCATATGCATGCAAAAGGGACATTTTTAAACAAGAAAAATACTAGGGAGACCATTTTGTTTTAGATCTAGGGAGACCATTTTGTTTTAGATCATATTTTATAAATTACATGATGTGGTGGTTGATGCTTATATTGTATTTTTAATAATTTAAAAAAGGACTTCAACTATTAACCACCATATCATGTGGTCTACAAAATATGGTATAAAAGATAGTCTTTCAAGCATTGCCCTTTAAACAATGCCTATGCCTCTCCAGTTCCCTTGTAGTGAAAATTTGTTACAAGAAATAAGAAAGAAAAAGAAATAAAAGACACTTTTATGCACGCATGTCATACATGTATCTTATAACCATGTGCAGGTTATATTTTTAATTGATTAGCTTTTACTTTTCCTCCTTAATTTCTCTGTTATATATCTTATTTGGTTTTTGACCAACAAAAAATATCTTATTTGGTTGAGCATCAATAGGATGCAACACTAGCAATGTCATTGGTGAGATACTTCCCTTTCAATCGTGAGGAAATAAAACTTTGTAAGGAGAAATATGGATCCGTTCATAGAGTATTTATGGATTCCGAGTCTCTATATTTAGGCTCCACGCATTTATCCGCATTTTGTTAAATATGAGTCATTATAATAATCCAACCGTTTAAAACATTACACATCAGCAAGCTTTGTGTTAAAATTTTCTTTTCTCATAAACTTTGACGTTACCGTTAATCGTCTTTCTCCTTTTTCTCTTGTGCTGGTCGACTGGAGCCTAGTGACTTCACTACTACTCTCTCCTTTAAGTATGGTTTATGGAAAATTGCCCAGAAGACAAGATTCTTCAAGTATGAGATAAAAATAATTTTATGTTTTTCTTCAATGCAAAAAGTTTACCCTTTCACTTTCGAGAGAAAATATGACTTTTGTTTTGCTCCAAATTTGTTTTCATAATTGTTGTCTCCATTGCTTTGGCCAATATTTATCAATTACATACTTCTTAATTTCTCATCTTTTGAAATTCTGTTTAAAGTTTGTAATACATGAATAGAAATTTCTCATAATCGTTACTATTGGAAGAAAAATATTTGGAGAATTCGTCAGGATCTGTTTATATTTCTACAAAAAAATAAAAGAAAAAGAGAATTTGTGAGAGGAAGAGAAGAAAGGAATGGAGGACTTGAAAACAAAGGGAGAGATAAAGATAACGGAGAACAGTTAACATTAATTTAGAGAATTTTTTTATGAAAAAATAAATATTATGCTAGGTGACGTGTCATAACTTAAATCATTAGATCATTTAAATGCTCTAGATTTAACGAAACGCGGATAAATGCGTGGAGTCTAAATATAAAGACTTGAAATTCGAGTATTTATCGTGTCCAAACAAGATAATGCGATAAAGGAGGATGTGTAGAGGTGGATGATCGAGAAAAATCCTGCACATGAAGTGAAAGTGATCGATGGTTCTGATCATATATATAGTCATGTTCTCCAAACCACAAGAGCTGGCATCCAACCTCCAAGAGATCGACATAATATCCTAGCTCTTGGAATTATATGGTAATGCACAAATGATATTAATAATAAATCTAAAGTATGTAATTTTTGCCATATTAAAAAAAAAAGGTAATGTTAGGAAAACCAAACTTTTTAAACTAAATTTGTAAACCAAATGATGTGGCAGTTGACGGTTGATTTCTTCTTTAGAGTCATTAATTCATGAAGTCTTGCTTTATTGCCACATGCCACATCATTCGGTTTATAAATTTAATTTTAAAAATTTGGTATCCCTAGTATTACCCTAAAAAAAATGTTTGTATAAGTTCTTACACAGTTAATGACGCAATGGCATTTTAATGAGTTTAATTACTGTTCTCTCATCTTTTAACCAAAAAAAAAAAAACCTTTTATCTCATCCGCTTTTAAGGAGTTTCTATGTTTCGAACAATTATGAATGATATACAATAACAAAAGAAGCGTTTATGCACCTTTAAGCATTCTTTCTTCCCCATTTGATTATTTATCATCCTCATATAAGTGCATCATGTAGTCATTTTAATACAACCTTTCTAATAAGCACCAAAACCTATCTCTTCTTAATTTTGATACCTCAACAACTTAATTAATTACCGTATAAATATTCAAAAGACGACGCTTAATTTTATAGTACCATTGCAATTGTTGTAAGAAAAACAGAACAAAAGAGTTCCTTTAGGTTAAAACACAACTAAAGACCGACATCTGCTCTAGACGGCTGTCGGCGTTTAAACCAATAATAGTCAACAATTACGATCTAACAAGCATAGTAGTATTTTGTCTATATTAGTACACAAAGGTCAAAGCTGGCGCTTCACTGCATTTTATTGTATAGCTGGCGTTTATCTTGATCAGGCTTATGCACTAACCTACACGAAATCAAAGAATAGGTATATCTTGTGAAAGATTAGAAATATTCCATTGAAAAAAAGAAGATTAAAAATCTATTAAAACCAAAGAATATACGGAAATTAGCCATAATAATCAAATTGCAAGTGTTGGTTGCTCAAAATAGACGGAACTACATGAATGACACGAACGATAAGAAACGATAAGGAACGGAAGTAGTGAAGTTTCTAAATTACCCCTGCATACATACTGAATTGAGATAACGTCGATATTGTTGGTACGATGTCTATATAGTATTGAGAAAGTATCGATATTGTTGATACAATATCTATATAGTGCATATATTATTGATGCGATTTTTATATAGTATCGAGATAGCGTAGATAGTTGTCTATACATAATTGTTATGTCATTGATATGTCGTGGATAATTTCCTTTCGGTCGAGGCACCGCCAAATCCAGTGGCATAAGGCGGTGGAGTCGCATGATCTGGTAGCACAAGGTAACAAAGTCGTCTGATTTGGTAGCACAAGGCATAAGGTCACCGGATCTTAGCGTGCAAGGTAGTGCGGCCACCAAAACGGTCGATGAGAGCATCTCTGCCTTGTAAACAAGCTGACAGAAGTGGAACCAACCCACCAACAACTGTGAAACCTACCCAAACCTCGAATCAAACCCCAAATCAAAGAAGAAACCTCGAGAGGGGCATGGCACCGATCTGGAAGGTATAGCAGAAAATTAGGAGGGAAAAGAGGCTAGGAGGGTATAACAGAGGGTTAGGAGGAGAGAGATCTGGGAGGAAGAGTAGGGGAGGAGGTGAGTTGTGTGCTGAATTGTCTTTTATTAGAGGGATATTTTAGTCTTTTTAATGTTTAAAATTGATTATATAAGCAATGAGCCTAAATGTTATTTATTTTGACAATTTCGGCTAAATTCCCAAGAATATAATGTTAAAAAAAGAATACCGCTTGCAACTTAGAGTTGGAGAATATTGTTTGATTTTTTATGCTAACAAACGATATACGATATTTACACTAAATTAATTAATCTAAATTACGTGAAGGAGGATAAATTTGAACTGGAGTGCAGAGTAGGAGCACACTGCTCTACTTGATTAAACCCATGAATACTAAAGCTAAATATTTTCCGTTATTCAATGACTTTTTCAGATTGCTATCGTGTCAACATTAAGCTTAAACTTAATCTTTGTTTGAACGTATTGGGAAAATGGGGAGAGAGAGAGAGAGAGAGAGAGAGATCAAATGAAGGATTTCTTGAGTATAAAAGTAAGCCTAAACCAAATAATGTATATTTGAGTTCACCATTTTTTGTGTCTTCCTTAAATTTATCTGTTTGTTTGAGAAACATGTCTTCCTCATCATCCCCAAACCCAGATGCCAGTAAGAAGCATTTTGTGCTGATTCACGGAGCCAGTCACGGAGCATGGTGCTGGTATAAGTTATCAGTTCTACTAACCTCTGCAGGTTACGATGTCACAGCCCTAGACCTAGCAGCGTGTGGGGTCCACCCAAAAGAGGTAAAATATGTCCAGACCTTCTCGGATTATGTTGAGCCATTGATCAAATTCATGGAGACTCTCCCACCAGAGGAGAGCGTTATCCTGGTAGGCCACAGCTTTGGTGGGCCCGTCATATCTATTGCCATGGAAATGTTTCCTGAGAAAATATCGGCAGCGGTTTTCGCCACCGCCTTCATGCCTGGTCCTTCTTTCAGTTTCCCGCATATAATGGAGAAGGTAGTGAATTCAGTCAGACTAATAGTCTAATATGAACTTCCAAGCGCGCGTCTCAGTTGATATATATGGTGAATATTAACAACTAATATCTTTCAAAATATATATTCAGATATTCGCTGGTGTGGATTTGATGGACTATCATCATAGATTTGATCAGGGACCCAACAATCCTCCAACTTCGGCAATTTTTGGGCCTAAGATCATGTCGGTACTATTGTACCAGCTCTCGCCACCAGAGGTAAAGTCTTAACAAACAAAAAAAAAAACGTAAAAATTGATCGTACGCCTGTGTCAATTTTGTATCGAGAAATAATTTCAGCACACTTTTTTCACTTATGCATAAAATAGTGTGCAGAAATGAGTTCCCTTTTGTATATATTAATATAACCATCCTCTCGTGTCATGCATGTGAGCTTTATATTACAATTTGGTTGGCTAACATTGTTCATTTTCTCTTTTCTTTCTTGGTTGGTGATTTACTAATTAACAGGATTTAAAACTAGCATTATCCTTGTTGAGGTTCTGTCCTGTACTGATTCATGATGAAATAAAACTCACCAAAGAGAAATATGGATCAGTTCGTAAAGTGTTTATTGTGTGCGACCAAGATCTTATAATACCGGAGAAATGGCAGAGGTGGATGATCGATGAAAATCCGCCGAGTGAAGTGCAGGTGATAAATGGTGCTGATCACATGGTAATGTTCTCTAAACCGCAGGAGTTGTTCTCCTGCCTCCAGGCGATTGCTGAAAGTTAAATATTCATAAGAAATGATCGAGCACCTGGTAATTTCTAGCTAGCTAGGAGCTGTATCATCATCATTCTATAATGAAATCCGGATTACGACTTTTCATGTGAAGCATCATTTATGAATAATTTTGTAGAAGAATAATAATACACTTAATTGGTGTAATTAATCAGAGGATGAATATTCTACGTCTTTTTTAACATAAATTACAACTTATATTCAATTGAATGATTTTATTACTAATTGCACTGAGATCTTTTGTGATTAAACACAACACCTACCGAAATGTGCAAGTGGTTAAGTTGGGACAAATTCAGTGTGATTAGTAGTGGGTCTAGACTGACTCTGAAATCTTGATATGCTATCATAGCGGGTTGCTCCCGGCCCATGTAAATATGCAGTTTGATACGTAATGCATGAACCAAACCTGTACAGTGAAAGAGAAGGTTTGAGTCTTCATTGTCTTTGTATCTTCACCAACATTCTATAATTAACTTTCTTAATTCTATTTTGAGCTTGGTGTGATAATCCATCAAAAGATTAATGTTTACACTTTAGATCAAGGAAAGCCAAACCTAACTAAGTCTTAGATTTAACAATCTCCGCCTTTGGCTTTCCTTGAAAAAATCCCCAAAATAACCTAATAAACCCAATTGGAGCTCAAGACCCTTGAATGTGATGTACCTACAAACCTTCAAACCTTGACAAAGGGCAAGTGATTATATCACAGAAACTACATTGATAATCACACTTTTCTCCCCCATTTGGCATGGGAAGAGAGCAACCAGAGCACATAGCTAACAACAATAACAAAGACTACACAAAAACAGGTATAACAACATAGTTAATCAAAATATTAACAGTGGAGACTCCCCCCAATACGGCCACACGGATTCAAAGAGAAGATAGACCAGTAAGAACTCCCCACAATTAAACACACCCAATCAAAACAGAGATGGAACCATTGTTCAGCGAAATATAGGGTCATGGAGTCTATTCTTCTTCCTCAGGATCCTCCTCTGACTGCTTGGCATTGTGGTCCACTGCTGCACACTCAATCCCACCCTCTTCATTGTCAACATTCATATCCATGTAGTCATTATCGCATCCTGCTATATCATCATCCACATTCTCACTCTCCCTCAGATTCACTTCCAGAAGAAATATCACCAACAACAGGCTGCATCAGTGCTTTGAGTTTTTCGAACTTTGCTTTAATCTTCTGGAGACTTTTCTTCAGCCTGGTCACATCGCTCTGGAGTTTATCCACATATTCATCAATGCTCTTTTCCTTGACCTCACTCAGGTGCATACATCTGTAATCAAGAGGCTTGGGAACTTCCAAAGTGCAGTCTCTTTTCTCTGGCTTCAATCCTTGACCCCGGCAGATTCCATCAATTAGACGGGGAAATCCAATGGACCCCCTGGAGCCATGGGCTTTAGTCTTGGATAAGATGGAGTAATATATGATGTGAGCAAAAGGCACAGGAAGTGTCTTTTCCATAGAGCGGAAGGATAATTTGACTACCATATTCGGTGGGATTCGCATCGTTAGTGATGCCCAGAACATTATGCTTCATGAAATCCCATAAACAACGACGCATTTGAGAAGAGAACTGACTTGTTTTCATAAGCTAGCAATCGATAATCATCTAAATTGAAAAACTTCACAGACTCAAGATATAGTTCATAATCCTCATTGATAGTTTCAGGCAGATTAAGTATCTCACTGATTATTTGAGAAGAGAACTTCACAAATTTACGTCTGACATAGACAGTCTGGCCATCATTTGGAAATGAAGTTGGCACGTTGCTGTAAAAATCCTGAACAACTGAGAGATTGTGTTCTTTTGGTGGGGAGTTCACTCCCTGCTGTTGATTTTCCTCAATAAAATAATCTCCCTTGGTTCCCTCTTTTAGACCAGGAAACGAAGCACACGGTGAACTTTATCATCTCTGTAATTATCAAGCCGACATGCTCGTTGCTTGATTCTCCTTTTCCGATTACCCTGAACTTTCCTCGTGCATCGATCAAGTCTAAGACACCATAATAACAGAATGGCAGGAGGCAGACAATCTCATTGACTCAAGGAGCCTTGATCAATCAGATACCACTCGTATGACCAGAATTGGTGAAAATCTAAAACCTGGTCTCAACTGACAAGCTATTAGGTAGTAGAGAGAGAGTGCATAAAAAAAAAAAAAATCTAATTACATCTAGTACCTATGCTTCCAACTTAAGAAAAAGAAAATTTGATTCTACCGCTAGAATGCCATGCATGGAATGCAGATTAACTAAGTAGAGAGAAGCTGATGTGAGGAGACAAGTATTGTAGTATGAGAACAGATACTGATAGCATATCAATGTCATTCAGTGATGTGTCAAGGTATGAGATTCAGGAGACATCAGTGGTCTTCTTAGAATCATTTCCACTTTTGAATACATGAAGTAAGTTTGATTTTAGTGTTGGACAAATTTTTTTACCACAATCTGTTTAAATCATGAAGGTTCTCACTTCTTGCATAATAGGAATCATAATTAATACAGATAATGATCCCCCTCCCAACCCCCCCAATCAATTTACACAAGCAGTAGTGAATTACTCAAGGTGGTAATTTGGCCATATGAAACATGTATTATACAGAAAGTACGCGGCTTCTGGTTCATACAAGACCAAATTTTGTCTGAAAGCAAAATCAACATTTGCCATGAACCATTTACAATAATGATTTTTCGGGAAAACAAAAAAAACCACTGAATGAAACCAAGGAGAACCAATGGCATCACCTAATTGACAAATACTCAGTTACATGTTATCATACTCCTCAACATTACTCATGCCAGAATTTATTGAGAAAAGAAACATGAAGATGCAGCATGAGATGAAACACATACATATTGGAAGCATATCTACTGATGATAATTTAGTCTAAAGCACAGATGCCTATGGATTTTCGAGGACTTTCATATCTTCTATTATCCAAGGCTTTGGAAAAACTATTAGCTAGTTGCTTCAGTTGGCACAAAATTCAGAGGGAGTATTTTACCTTCAACCAGATCTCTGATGAAGTGGTGCATGATGTCAATATGTTTGGTTCTTGAATGTTGGACTGGGTTCTTGGATATATCTATGACACTCATGTTGTCACAGTAAATCACAAAAGTAGACTGTACAATCCCATAGTCCCTCAGCATCTATTTCATCCACATCAATTGAGTACAACTTCCAGCAACAATATATTCCGCCTCTGCAGTAGATAGTGACACACTTGTTTCCCACATAGACTGTTCCACCTAAAGTACTTTTTCTTTCATCAATACAACCAGCCCAGTCAGCATCACTGTAACCAACCAAAATTGTGCTAGTATCTTGAGCGTATTGAATCCCAAACTCTGAAGTACCACTGACATACTTGATGATTCTCTTCACTGCCAACAAATGAAACTTCTTTGGACAACTCTGAAACCTTGCACATACCCCAACAACAAACAAAATGTTTAGCCTGCTAGCTGTTAGATATAGTAAACTGCCAATAATGCTTCTATAGAGGGTTTGATCAACATTTTTCCCAATACTGTCCCTGTGAATCTTAGTACTTGCACTCATAGGTGATTTAGAAGGTTTTGCAAACCCTAAACCAAACTTTTTCACAAGATTCTTGGCATATTTGGATTGAGAAATGAATATCCCAATTACTTCATGCCTTACTTGTAGACCAAGAAAATAATTGAGTTCACCAACAAGGCGCATCTCAAATTTATTGGTCATTACTTCAATAAACTGTTTTACTATAGAATTAGAAGTTGAACCAACTACTATGTCATCCACATAAACTTGTGCAATTACAATATCTTTTTTCAACTTCTTCACAAATAGTGTCTTGTCAACTGACCATCTAGTGTATCCATGAGAGAGAAAATGAGAGGAAAGTCGATCATACCAAGCTCTGGGTGCTTGCTTGAGGCCATAAAGAGCTTTTCTTAGTCTCTATACCCCATTCAGATTGTGAGGATCTTCAAAACCCTTTGGTTGTTCCACATAGACTCCTTCATTAAGATAGCCATTTAGAAAGGCTGTTTTCACATCCATCTGGCAGAGCTTGAACTTCAGATGACAGGCAATGGCACAAAGAAATCTTACCGATTACAATCTAGCTATAGGAGCAAAGGTTTCATCAAAATCTACACCTTCAAGCTGAGAATAACCTTGTGCTACAAGCCTTGCTTTGTTTCTGACCACATTTCTTAACTCATCAAACTTGTTCTTCAATATCCACTTAGTCCCAATGACGTTTGTGTCTCTGGATCTATCTACCAAGGTCCAAACCATAATCTAGCCTCGTCCTCTAAGTCTAATGTAGGTATTCTTTCATCTCCTTTTGGTACGCAAATTTCCAATCTCATGTTCGCAGATGATTGTCTTCTTTTTCCTCGCCCAAATACTGCTCATAATATTGCTCATGTGCTCCGATCTCTCTCTTTATCTATGGGCCAGAAAATTAATTTCCACAACTTTCTTCTCTCCTAAAGTAAGCACTTCAGTCAAAGATACTATTATTTCTATCCTTGGTATTCAACATAAATCTACTTTGAGCAGATATTTGGGCATTCATAATATCATTTTTTGGAAAGATCCTATTAACACTAGAGAGTTACTTCTCAAGGTTAAGAACAAGCTTACTGGGTGGAAGAGTGCTTTTTTATCTGTAGCAGGAAAACTTTGTTAGTCCTTATTAGTCCATGCCATTAAAACACATAAATATAAATACTAACCTTGACTAGTCGACATACTGATCAGAAAGAAGAACTTTAGCGAAAAAGAAACTCAAGACCTTTTCCTCACTACTGCACCTTAATCACGAAACTATATGGGGTGTTTGGGCCTTTGTGATGATTGCAGTATGAGCATGGACCTCAAGTATTTATAGGCATAAGTCTAATAGAGTCCTACACATAAACATACTATACTAGAAACCCTAAAAGCCTACAACTGGAATACCAAAGCCTATGTGGATTCCTTAGTCCACAAGAAATCCCTTAATTACACCTAATCAAAGTGTACAATTCAAAGTGTTTGAATATCTTTCTCATCCTTCTAGTACACTTGATTGTTTTTCAGTTGATGTGCTCGATTCTCTTGTTTTATCTAAGTTTTTACAAGCACAATCCGTTGATTCATTATAATCTGTTTTGAGTCAATCTCAAAATTATTTTGACGAAGAATCTGCACTCATGGAAGTTGTGGCTGCATTGGAAGCATTAAAATCATACCCCTTCACTATTTCACCTCTCATTGAGCCATTAAAACCATCTACCAAACATCGGATCTATTCTATTGTTAAGCCTCCAAAACTTGAGCTTAAGCCACTCTCACCACATCTAAAATATGTTTACCTAGTTGAATTTGAGACTCTTTTAATTATCATAACATCTGATCTCACCCCATTGGAACAAGATAAGCTAATAGGGGTGTCAAAAGAGTTCATGTTAGCCATTGGTTGGTCTATTGCAGATATTAAGTGAATAAGCCCTACCATGTACATGCATCGAATTTTGTTGGAGGAGGGAGCTAAACCAACCCGTGAACCACAAAGAAGGCTCAATCCGCACATGAAAGAAGTAATGAAAGCTGAAGTGTTGAAGCTACTAGATGTGGGTATCATATACCCAATTTCTGATAACAAACGAGTAAGCACTATTCAAGTAGAGCCTAAGAGGATTGGAATCACGATGGAAAAGAATGAGAACAAGGAGCTTGTACAAACAAGACCTGCATCTAGTTGGTGTGTTTGCACTGATTCCAAGAAGTTGAATCCGCACACTCGAAAATATTATTTTCCTATGCCTTTTATTGATCAAATGCTTGAGCAATTAGCTGGTCACTCGCATTATTGTTTTCTTGATGTATATTCAGGTTATAATCAAATTGTGATATTATATAGAAGGATGCCTCCATGGCACTTTTGAGGTGGAGAGAAAATCACATTCACCTACCCCTTTGCCACTTTTGCATATAGAAGGATGCTTTTTGGCCTTTACAATGCCCCGTCAACATTTCAAAGATGTATATTGACAATATTTTCATATATGATTGAGAGATTTATAGAGGTATTCATGGACAACTTTTTCAATTTTTGGTTTTTCTTTTGATGATTGCCTTAACCATCTCTCTATAGTGCTTCAAAAATGTCACGAAACAAATTTGATTCCCAATTGCGAGAAATGTCAATTCATGGTGAAACAAAGTATTGTGTTAGGTCATGTAATATCCAACAAGGGCATTGAGGAGTCGTCTGCAAACAATCACGCCAACGGAACCACTACAACGCTTCATTCTCCAGGTGGAAGGAGACAGTGACCACTTTCTGATGCTCAGGTACATTGTAGTAAGAGAAGTATTGGTCCGCCCTGTAGATCCACGCAAGAGGATCATCGCCGTCAGAGAATTTTGGGAAATCTATTCGCTGTTGAAGTGGTGGCCGATGTGGAACTCCCCCGCCTTCAACATAAGGTCGGTGATGATATCGATTGATCTCAAAATCGAGAGAATCGTCCGAAAGACGTTGCGGACCCGGATATAGAAATAGAAGTAGAACCACAGCTGGATCTGTCCGATTGGGAATCGAATCTGGATGGTTGATGACTACTGGAGCTCCCCCGGCTCCGGGAACAAAATCGCGACGAAATTGCTCAAAAAACACAACAAGTTTGACATCGAGAGAAGCCTCGATGGCAGCAACACGAGCATCCATAGCCGCCATAGTGGGAAGCGACTCCAAAGAGGCCTCGATTGCAGCAATATAGTAGGAGACGGATATAATGATGAGAAGTGCATCAATTTAATATTTTCCCACACATTTTAACCTTTGAAAAAACAAAGAAATTTTCTTGTGATCTCACAAATTCTTGGGTTTAACTTCAGTGGGTACGTACTGTTGAATGGTTTAAAATTCATTTGGGACCCGCTGCAAATTAATCTGGACCATTCAATGGCCGTACCATTAAATGGTACGTGCCACTGAAGAATTTTCCCAAATTCTTTTCACGATAAGATTTTCCATCACTTCATCATTGTTTTTCATCACTGTTCTTTGGACTGGCGGCTAAATAATTCCTCCTACGTCATGTTGTTATTGAGACCACTAACAACTTCTTCCCGGTTCCTATCTATCAACGATGAGAGAGAAGATACTTTAGTTTACTTGGTTTAGATTAGAAACATTAGTTTACTTGAAAGCTCGATTAAAATGTGAGCATTTAACTCAAATCAATTAGCAATGAGTAGAATAATACTTCAATTTTCAACGTAAAATATATAGCACTCTAAGTCACATGTTTATGTGTCTATAATAACTCTTCAAACCTAATTTTTCTTAAAATGCTTTCACTTATACCTCCATATACGTGCTCGACACATGTTTTGTCACTATCTATCAATTTCCACCGCTGGAAATTGGGAATCGCACTTTGGCACATGGAGTTCATTGTTCTGTATCTTTCAAATTTCAAATTTTGGTCATTTGATTATATGTAGCTAACAGTAGTCAACTAGATTACAATATCAAAAGGAAAATGATATATTCACCTACCATTTTACTCCTCTTACGTACTTTTATTAATTATAGGTTTATTTTTTTCTATGCCGCATGAAACTTAATTTTGATCTCACTTTATATCTTAAAATTCAAATTTTATCACTTAACCTCCTAAAACTTCAATTTTGCTTCATTTTACTTAGATTCTGTCTATCTGTTAAATAACAGTTAAGTTTATTTATGTGGCATGAGTGGGGCCTACTTATCACTGATGTGGTACAAGTATGAATCCTACATCTAATCAGATGGTGCCACATGATTTGAAAAAAATAGAGAAAAAAAACTTTTATATAATGTGGTGCATTTCCGCTTTTACCCCTCCTCCCGTTGTCTTCTTCGCAGCTCCTTCCTTCCAAACTTCATCTTCTCAACAGCTTCGAAACTCTTCTTCGTCTTCTCTAACTAACGTTATAGAAACACCGAAAATTGCGGCTTTTTTCTTTTTTATTTTCTTAATTAAAAATAAATAAATAAATAAATGATAATAAATTTTACTAAACTACCCTCTTTTCTTTCTGCCACATGGATGCCACGTAAATAGTGTTTATGCAACATCAGCAATTTGACGCATATTTAACAGAATCTAAGTAAATGAAGCAAAAATCGGGTTTCAGGGAATTAAGTGGCGAAAATTGAATTTCAAGGAGAAAAGTGAGATCAAAGTCGAGTTTCAAAGGGGCATATCAAAAAATAAATTTCGCCACTTAACTTCTTTTCTGAAATTAAAATTTCGCCACTTAACTCTTTAGAACTCAATTTTTATACCACTTTGCATAGATTCCGTTAAGTCCGTTGAATTTACTTAAATGTCATTAGTGGGTCCACTTATTGCTGATGTGGCACAAATATAAGGCCCACACATCCAACATAGATTGAAACATAAAACAAAGAAAAATTATTTTTAAAAAAAAACTAAAAATGAAAAGGAAAAAAAAAGAAAAAAAAATTCAAGTTCTAGGAGGTTAAGTAGCAAAATTTTAGTTTCAAGGGGAAAGTGAGAATGAAATGGAGTTCTAGAGGATAAGCCTAAATTTAATTCAAGATGTCCTCTTATCGTTCTAATAAAACTAGTACCCATAAAATTACCTATACAATTTTCAGCCATAGAATTCCTAAACAAATACATAGTTTCAAACTAAACTTTTAAGCTGTGCCATGCACCGGGATAAAAGAAATCCCCAATTCAATATATACAAGTCAATGGACGATCCAGAAAGGATGAACATACATGATTGGAGATATAGAATAGGAAGAAAGGAATATTTACATAAAGATGATAACAATCTACGCACTTCGAGTTTACTTTACATAGAAACAAACCTTGCTCGCAAAAGGTTATCGGTTTAACACATTCATGGACCTTTCGAGTCATCATCAACATGAAAATTGGCTTACTTTTGAAGCAGATTAGAAAAAAGGTATGCGCTCACAAACGCAGATAATCAGCTCAGCATGGTTGGATGGCCAGTCTGCAGCATCCTCTTGATCATGTCCATCCCAAATGCAGAATCCGAGGAACTGACCAAGGTAACACAAATATCAAACAGCAGTCTAATCATGAGGTTCAGAGAAATTTCCTGAACAATCATACCAATGACAAAACCACCAATAACAATAACAACTCGTTAAGAAAACAAGGGGTTGTCGTATTCGCCAATTTGCAACGAACAAGGACGAAGACATAGTCTCATTCCTAAATCCTATGTTTAATCAAACTCAGTCCTCAATTGTCTTAACCTTTCTTTTACTTCGCCAAATTATCTTGTCAATATGGCCAAAGAATGCTCTGATCATGTGTTTATTTGTCTACCGTCACTCTTTTCTTTTGTGATTTGTCTACCTTTTCATGCAGACATACATACAACCCTGCGTTTAAAGTACATGATAAAAAATGTACGTCTGCTCACGTGTGTAGTATACAGACATGACAAAATACAACCTAAATGAGCGTCCTAAAGTGAACCCAACTAAAATTAGCGAACCAATCTGACTCTCTCACCGGATTGTCATCGTTTCTGGCCCAGCCCGCCTCCCCCTGCTTCTGCTTGTGAGAGAACTGTATAAATAAATCGATCGTCTATGTGCCCCCCATTTAATTAGGGTTTCGAATGGAGACGATGATGACAGAGAGCAGCAGCGCCGCGACGCAGCAGGTAACGAAGAAACTGCAGAACATGGTCATAGACGATCAGCCCGAAGAACATCCGAAGCAGAAGTTCTCTCTCTTTTTCCACAAAAAGAATCTCTATGGTAGACTGGTACCTTCTTCAATCTCTTGTTCTTATTCTTACTTTTGGAGTTTTTTATTTTTTATTTTCCAGATTGGAAATCGGAATTTAATCGTCCATTAGTTTATACAAAGTCATTTGATGTGTTGTCAGAATTACCTATATATAAATATATAGGTAATTTACTTATCTCTTGCTTGCTTCAAGACTCTCTTAGATTATATTATACCCTGATGCTGATGGATGCATTTTCAATAACACGAACACGGTCCAAGTCGAATTGCTGCTGCTGCAACCATGCTTAGATAGAAGCTTGCTTAATTAATAAACAAAACAAAAAATGTTCTGTTTTAGTTAACATTATTCATCATATTCATATCCAATGTTAAAGAGTAAAACTGTTAATTTAGAGATATTGGATTTACATAATGACATTAACTTGATTACGGAATGCTTATCCCCCAATTTGCTTTCTTACCTATAATCTCCTTTCTGCAGAGTCTGAGAATCTGCAGGACGTGTAGAATACTAATGTAAAAGAGGTCTTTAATTCTCATGGCCTTGCATGCGAATTGGATTGGGAGAAGGTATTCCATAATAATAATAATAATCGTTTTTTACAAAAACTATTATTGGCAACCAAAAGGACTTGGGGATCTTTAAAAACTGTTATCCGTGAATATGGCAAGGTATGATGACAGTGGCTGAAACAAAAGCTAGTCGCGACAGCACTATCTTTATGCAGGGTTATCATGCTATCCTGGCTGTTGCAGTTGGTATGCCCACAAGATTGGTACTGACAGCAGATCCTTTCTCATTGGTATGCCAACTAGTGATGGTATGTTCAAAATCATTTATGTAGTCGCTAAGTTAGTCATGTATTCTTCCAACGTAATCATTTCTCTTTTAATACAACAACATATACATAATACTTGTCGAATGATGAATATTTATCACATATACATTTAATTTTACATCAAAACAACTACGTCTTAATGAAAGCTAAGGTTCAATTTGTATTATTATTGTTGTTGTTGTTATAATTGATCAATTGAGAACTCCAACCAATAGTTTTTCTTTTTGAAAAATTTGTGCCCTTTTGTATTATTTTTCTCATTTGATTGCACAGCCTATGATTGCAGGTTGAACCAATAATGTCAGGCACAGTCGCTTGCGACGCTATTTTTGTATATCCACCAGAGGCGATGAGTAAGATAGGCATTGCATAACTTTATTTCCATTTTCTTTCTGTCGCAGGCGTCTTTAATTTATTATTTTGATTACTTTTTATTTTAAAAACAAGTTGATATTTTTTAAGCAAGTATGATTTATTATATTTGAAGTGTTATCTGACTTGTGATGATAGACATTTTAATTTTAGAATGGCAACATGGTGAGTAAAATTTTTTGTTTGATGTTAGAAAAGTTATAAAAGCCACTATGCAAGAGCTTGTTATCTTGCCTCTGCTAATGTTATTTACTGTGTGCATGATGATTTTCAACGTAAGTACGATGATTTCATAGAAAAATTTGACGACGAAGATGTGAGTAAAGTGATCCTACCGCATCAGTCTACTCATCCAGATATTATTATAGATTTACTTTGTGTTAGGTGTACACCTCTTTATTCCAGCATTTTATTCTTTCTTAATATGATTGGGATGTAAGAATTTGCTAGAGAATTATCCTGTACGTGTCTTTTTTTGGTAATTGTTATTATTTTGTGATTTTGATGGTTATATTCTGTCTTTCTATTTCTGTTCTTACGACATCATCATGAGAATTATGAGTTTAATTTAATTTTTAATTTGCTCCAAATGAACAGGAAGAACATATTATTGCTTTAAGCTAAAACAAGGGAAGAAACACATGCAGTCGCGGATCTAGCTTTTTATTGCCTTTATCTAAGGGTTCCTTTTGATGACGCTGTGACTCATGTGCGAGGTGAATATAAAACAAGAACGAGCATCATCGAGATGTGGGCTGAACAAAATAGACAAATGATCAAGGTTTAATCTATTTACGCTTAAAAATTCTTCTCTTGAACAACATTTTCCATTTGAGTTATTTGGCTTTCTTTGTATTCTAGTAAGCAAGTATGCTGTTTAAATCTTCTTATACACCGGATACTTTGTTCTAGGTTTTGTGATTGAAAATATTTGAGTTTATTTACGGCCTTTTTGTATGTGGTTGGACTCGTTTCATGTTAGTTTTTAGTTCGTTAAATTCTCTTCTTTACAGACCATCCTTCGAACATGCATACTATTTGAGCAGTTAGAGAAGCCTAATTTACCATATCAAACATTGCCACATTTCGGCAACATGCTTGAGCAATCCATCCTGAAATGGTGTCTTCATTTATACCAGTTTTTTAAACATGCTTAACAAATTTCCGTTTATTAAAATTATATCACTTATACTCCATATGACTCGTATGTGCGTGACACATGTATTTGTCACTCTCTTTTTTTTCTGGGATGTTCTCCATATGAAATCAGTGGCCTTAATGCAACCTAGCTATATAGGCATCACTTTTCAATTTTTCACATTGTTGCACGATTTTGAAATGCTACCAATTCCATCCTTTCGTGTGTTTAGCTGAATGTTCCTCCATTAACAAAGTGGGGCTCATTTCTAAAAGACAATGAGACCACGCCTCAACATCTCGTTAAGGGCATTTTCGGAATAATATTTTCCCATCCTTTTTTAATCTGATAGAGTAATGTGGAGTTAGATCTTCTTTAGGATAAGGTAATTGCTTCAAAAAAACTATGCTTTGTGTTAGACCAAAATTGCGCCGGGGAAATAAACTTCTTTCAAAAATCCCCTTAACAAGACGTTGTGGTGTTTCATTGTCTTTTGGAAGTAAGTCTAACTTGTCACGTAAGTAATTAACAGAGAAACATAAAATCGAAAACGCAAAATGTTGAAATTGATAACATTGTAGAACACTAGGTAACAATGTGAAAAAACTTGAAAAGACAAAAGAGTGCACTTTACAGGGTCAAACTTGGTTGGTACGTAGGACCATTGAATGGTTCAAGATTCATTTGGAACTCACCTCAAATTAATCTGGGATCATTCAATTGTCATGCCATTGAATAGTCCGTACTACCCAAAATTTTTCCCACTTTACAATAATAAGTTCTAAAAAATAAACAAATTTGGGTTTATTGAAGATTTAAAAACATATATATTATGGTGTTTTCTTAGCCACTTCACATAAGCATTGGCAAAGTTCTTTAGGCTTTGTTAGCATGACCATATGGCCAGATTCTCTAATCAACATCACTTCTGCATTCGGACCATTCTCAATCATCCACCGTTGAAATTCTTCTTTCATCACCTCATCTTCTTCGCACACTACATAAACCCTAGTCACCGACCCAAATTTGGCTTTTGTTAGCAACCCCTCCTTGTTCATGTCTTCCAAGAACAACCCAGATGGCCTTAGCAACCTTTTAGCTAATTCTTGATCCTGCATGCCAAAATAAAATCAATACGACTGTGTTTTGATTAATCATCGGGACCGTTAAGAATGAATCCTACATTGATGAGAGAAAAGACCTTGTATGGACTTATAAATAAATTAGAATTATAAATAAATTAGGCTACTCTCCATATTGCCAATTGATTTTATGGTGAAACCTCAACTTTCTTCGTAGTATTAGAACATGTTGTCCCATATGTGAAGCCTAACGGTCACACGTGCTCCACGTCACCCGATTTGTATTGTCTACATGCTAGACTTGAAAATTCATCATACGTGAGGGGGCGTGTTGAGAATGAATCTCATATTGATAAGAGAAGAGACCTTGCATAGACATATAAGTAAGTTGAGCTACTCCCGTATTGCGAATTGATTTTATGATGGAAAATCAACTTTCTTCAACTACATTAGTATTTAAGTTGAGTAGGAAACTATTAAGAGGAGATAGAGAGAGTTTGAAACTAATTACAATAATTTAGAAAAATGAGAGTTTCAAACTCAGAATGGATAAGTAAAAACTCAACACCCTGCACCCTAAACTATTGGATGACATGCGAGTAGGAAAACTAACCTCTGGTTTGCAGTGCTGGTACAATTTGGCTGCTATATATTGTGAACCAAACAGAACTGAAGTCAGCTGATTTTCCTGGTGGTTTTGTCCAAATGTAAACTGGCAATCCAATAACGACTCTGCTGGGGTCCTTTTCAAGTACTTTGATTTCCATCACATAAAAAAAGAAGTTAGAAAGCACAAAGAAAAATTAGTTTAAACTGAAAACAAAATTATCAAAACGTCCCCCAATATCGATCAGAATTTCTGACGCAGATATGTAACAAATGAATCAAAATATAAAATTGAATACAAAAATTACTTCTTGTATGAGGACTCCGGGTGGAAAATTGTAATGAGGCAAATAGGCTGTGACAAAAACTGCAACCGAAATCTTCTGAGGAAACATCTCCATGGCTAAAGATATAGGAAGGCCGCCATAGCTATGACCTACCAATATCGCCTTCTCATCTTCAGGAATAGATTCCATGAACTTCACCAACGGCTGGACATAATCCCAAATGGAAGTGACCTCATGAATCTGCTTGGAATCGATTCCGGAACCACCGAGGTCCAACGCAGTGACGCGGTGGCCGGCGTGTTGGAGTAGGGCAACAAGCTTGTACCAACACCATGCTCCGTGGCAAGTGCCGTGAACTAAAACGAAGTGTTTTGCATTCTCCATATTCCTTGATAGTAGCTTATGAGAAACCAGTACGAACATATATATAAAGCCAAGAGGAGAGAGAAACAAACAGAAACAGACACCAAAGGATATGGACGGGAGATGTTTTATTTCCAAGTTTGTGAACTGTATTGTCAATCTTTTTTCTACAATCCACTTTGTGTGAATTAACGGGATATTTGTCACGTCTTGGAAACTTCAATTATTAAAATGTTAATACTGTATGGTCCCTTTATTTCATTACGATTTGCCAATTCCTTTTCCTGAAAAGTTTTTTATTTCTTGTTCAAAATTAACAATTTTTCTTTAATGTTATGTAGCACTGAGTTGATATAAAAATAAATAAATAAAATAAAAAATAAAAAATTTAACAGTTGTAAAATTTAAATCTAAACACTCATAACACTAAGTACTATGTAACATTGAAACCGATATCAAATTAAAGCAAAGAACATAAAATTCTAGCACGTAAGAAACATGACTTTTTCGTCCAATAAAATCACACGATGGGTCTCTTAGATCAAAAATTCTTGAGTACTCTGGAGTACCGATTTTTTAACCATTAAATCTTAATTTTTATAATTTAAAACAAAAATCTAACAGTTAAAATACTTAGAATACATGATCTGAAATATGCAAAAAAATCCCTCTCAGATATCCCAAAAGATACAGATTGCCAATCTTATAGAGTGAATCACACTAAAGTTGGCATCTCAATCTCAAACATCTTCAGTGATGCAGGAGGATTGACTTTACAAATTTGAAGATTTTATCAAAAAGACAATTTTGATTTGAGTTATTGTACCGACATATCACATGCAAATAATTTATTATTTTCCCTTTTTATCCTTGTTGATTTTTAGGTGGATTTATATTATTTGGGAATTTGTAGGAATCTCGTTGTGATTGAATTATTATACCATCTGACATGAATTCAATATAGAAGACTATTAAGGTTTTGAAGTTATTGAATTTACAAAAAAATTTGGGTGCTCCGGAGTACGGAATATTCTGAATTTTTTAAGTGTTGAATTTTAATTTTTATATTTTAAAACAAAAATCTAATATTTAAAATATCCGAAGTACTATCACGAACACATGCTAGTACACTATATGTTATAATATAAATAGAGATGTATCAACTTGTATTCCGAATACATAAAAAATCTCTCCAAGTTTTGAGTGCTAACTGTATTCATTTGCTGCTTGTTGTGTTTGTCACTCACATATTTGCCAATATAATGGCTACTAAATTAGCCAATTTGACTTTTTGTTTTTACTTTGGACACCTTTTTGAAAAAATCTTGGGTGGCACGTACCATTCAATAGCGCTATTGAATGGTCCAGATTCATTTGCGGTGGGTCCCAAATGAATCTTAAATCATTTAACAGTACGTACCATTGAGACCATTGAAGTTTGACCCCAGTTTTTTTTGGTTGAGATATTTAATTCGGGATGTCCTCTTACCGTTGTCAATTGCTATCATCATTTGCAGTTGGCACTTTACCGCAGTGGCGAAAAACAATAATGTCTATACACCCTAGTGCAGGTTCAATCCCCACCGATCTCCTCCCTCCTAACATTTAACAATTTAACCCACTAACGCTATCATTTCTCTTTAAAAAAATTGCTATCATTTCACTTTAAAAGGGAAAAAACTAGAAAATAAAATTGTACACATAGCTATGAGTACATTAAAGTGTACCCATTGAATTTTAACCAAAAAAACGTGTACCCATTGAACGTATCCATAAAATTATGCTACATCCTGCAAGAAGTGGTACATTCTGTAGGGTATTTAAACTCAATTACAAAGTGGGTAGATGTTAAATGTAGAACAGTGTGAATGTAGTATGTAGAACATTGTAAATGTAACTATTTTTTTTTTGTTGGAAATGTTGTGTACTATAACGTTATAAATGTACCCATCTTCGTCTTATTACTAAATAAATAAATAAAAAATGTACCCGTATTTAACAGGAAACAACAAAAGATTTCATATGCTTTAAACTTTTTGTGACAACAAATGTCCTTCAATCAAAATACTAAAATGTACAAAGTTTCAAACTAAACTTTTAAGCCGGGATCAAAATATCCCCAATTCAATATATACAAGTCAATGGACGATCCAGAAAGGATGAACATACATGACTGAAGATAGAATAGGAAGAAAGGAATATTTACATAAAGATTATAACAATCTACGCACTTCGAGTTTACTTTACATAGAAACAAACCTTGCTCGCAAAAGGTTATCGGTTTAACACATTCATGGACCTTTCGAGTCGTCATCAACATGAAAATTGGCTTACTTTTGAAGCAGATTAGAACAACGGTATGCGCTCACAAACGCAGATAATCAGCTCAGCATGGTTGGATGACCAGTCTGCAGCATCCTCTTGATCATGTCCATCCCAAATGGAGAATCCGAGGAACTGACCAAGGCAACACAAATATCAAATCAGCAGTCTAATCATGAGATTCAGAGAAATTTCCTTAACAATCATAACAAAGACAACACCGCCAATAACAATAACAACTCGTTAAGAAAACAAGAGCAAGAAGTTAGGTGCAGTCAGTCATATTCGTCAATTTGCAGCGAACAAAGACAAGGACATAGGCTTCACCTGTACATTAACTAGAATTGCATTCCAACCTAAATCAGCATGCTGGTCTTGGTAGATAGAACATGTGTAAAGTGGTATGACAAAGTCACATTTATGTAAGTCATAATAAATTAGATCCACATCAGGCTTGAAGATTCAGAACGTACAGTTTACGACTGATTCATAAGACACTCATTCCTAAATCCTATGTTTAACCAAACTCAGTCCACAATTGTCTTAACCTTTCTCTTAGACAAAGTACTTTGCCAATCCAGCTTGTCAATATGGCCAAGGAATTGTCTGATCATGCGTATATTTGGACTGTCTAAGGCATTAACATACATGTTAATGAATCAACCATCACTTTTTTGTCTACCTTTTCATGCAGACATACATACAATCCTGTGTTAAAAGTACATGCCAAGAAATGTACGTCTGCTCACGTGTGTAGTGTACAGACATGACAAAATACAACCTAAATGAGCGTCCTAAAGTGAACCCAACTAAAATTAGCGAACCAATCTGACTCTCTCACTGAGCACACTATCGACCAAACAGAACTCCTTTTCCAATAACATGAACAAAAACTACAACTGGCGTAGATAACCTAGGAAAGTTTAGTTGAGGTAAGGCTATTAAAAGAAAAATAAAGTTGTCAGTCAATATATTAAAATAACATAATTCTATTTCCACGAACAGGGAAAACTCTTTTGGCAGCAAGGCATTTTCTAGTAAAATTATTGCATTGCAATAGATGGCAAGATAACTACCAACCTCATTCTACCTTGACAAAATTCTACAAAGACAACTACATTATTTAAGATCACTATTCTTAGCGTCAATGATTATATATTCTTTTTATTCACTCAAAGACAAGATGTAAGATATATGTACCAAGTTTGAAAAGATATACGAATAAGAGCAGAACCAACCTTGGGATAGTAATTTCATGAGGGAAAGAGACTGCACCCTCAATATTTGGTATAGGGGGAACATGATCTTTCTTCTCATTCACAAATTTTATTATCTGGAACAAAACCTCATGAAGAGATGCTTCAAGTGCTGCTCTGCGAGCCTTTCTCTCGTCCAATGCACTCTCTGCACTCATAGGTCAAACAAATATAAAGGTCAGGGTCAGCATAGCTTCCAGAAACTGAAGCATCAGAGAACATCCAGCGCACAATAGTAATTGTACCTCCTGGATCAACTACAACTTTAGAATTATGAGATTTGCCAGAATGTGCTTTGGGGTGTTGGGCCACATTCAAATTTATATACCACTGTTCCCAGTATAACCTTTCAGTTTTGTGTGTAAACCAAGTTGCCTGTTTGTTTTTCACTTCAAAGAAAGACAAGCAGATCTGCATCGCAAATCATGGCATTTAATTAGGAACTTTATCAGAAAATATATATATACTGAGAAATCAAACAAATGATGCAAAATCATAATTGAAGAGAATTATCTCTCCTAGCATTAATAAATTTTACTTGTAATTGTATGATTACTTAAAACCAATGGCAAGCACAAACCTGACTTTTCTTGTTTGGGTGTTTCTCTACCCAACTAATGAATTGCTCAATCTTCTCATCTATTTTCTTTTCAAGTTCAATATCTCCACATTGCACCTACACAAAGAGGAAGATTTATACACAATGCACACATATATCAGAGGATAAGATCAGAAAGTGTAGCCTTTAGCTCCCTCCACCATCGAGGATGATTAGAATACTCAAGCATTACAATCATGAAGATTCATCTCAAAATAGTAATACAAGGGAAATGGAATCTGATGCAGAAATTACTAATCATTTCCTGCTGAACTGTCATTGAGATTGCAACAGAAATCACAGTTGGCATTTCACACTTGGCAGTGCATCGCGAAAAGTATGCAGGTAAATGTATAACTCAGTTGGATGTTAGTGCACACTATTATTTGGATGAAGGGAAAAGTGATTAAATATCGATCCCTATAATCATTTCTCACTAATCTAATAAGCTGGGACAAATATACTGAAAGGCAAAACAAACCAATGTTTAGAACATAAAAAACACTTACATATGTAATTTCGAAAAGTTCTAAATCAATATCTTTGGGCCGCACAAGACCTAATGCCCGATGAAACACAATTGTGTGAAGTATGCCTGCATTCAATTTTAAAGTACTGTAAGTTCACATGAAAAATAAATATAGTGATACTGCAGTGAGTGCAGGAATATGCATCTTATGTAATTAAAGGTGAACCTGAGATGAATAATAAAATTGTTGAGAAACCAACACGAAAACTTAATAGAACTGAACTGAGATGGCTTTAAGGACCAAAAAAGTGCCACTTGTTCTGTTGATCATGCTATGCTTTACTAGGCATTACGAACAACCAGCAACAAAATTTTCACTCACAAGCTCAATTCTTTGAACATGTTTTCGTTTTTTAACTTATCGATCCCCACTTTTTATTGTAGTTTAGCGGAGAACACAGTAAAGTATGTAAAAGAAAAGTTCAACGTTCAGTAGTGCCATTATAAACACAGCTTTTGCAGTAGTTTACATTATTCAAAATCGCTATTGAATCACAAAAAGACAACTAACAGCCACTGTAAACCCAAAAACAAAAATTACAAATATGAATGGAAACACATACTCCCCCCACTTAAGCAAACATTATTTTACATAAAGATACTTACTTTAACATTAGTCATACTAAAACACGCATCGAAGTTGAACTGTTCAAACGAGCTCTACATAGTACAATTTTTAAGCTCCGGAGTTTTCGACACCAATTATACAGAGATATAAGCTAACACATACACACATATATACATAGACAAAGTTGAAAAAAAAACAGGCAAATTTAAACATTTGAAATTCAATTGATTTACTTCAAATTAAATTTTAACAAGAAGGATAACTTTTAATTGCTAACTTACAGCGCAGAACTTCCCGTATCTCAAAGTGCTCGACTTCCTGAAACAGCAGTAAAATTCCAATTTTCAATTTTCAAATACAAAATTATTTCTTAAATTAGACAAAAAAAACACAGAGAGAGAGACAATCATACCAATTCTTTGAGCTGGCAAACTTCACAGTTCATGGTGCGCTCGGCGATGGCAGTGAATTGGGATTCAGAGCGATTACGAAACCCTAGCTTTCTGCGAGGAATTGGAGTGGGAGTTTCGCGGGGTTGAGGGGAGCGATTGGCGTACGTTTAACGTTTCTGATCGGAGTGGTGTTTGTGTTAAGTTTTAAGTAATCGAAGTCTTCGACTGTAAGTTTAATCCTAATCGGATTTTAACTTGGTGATTGAAGAAGGAGGTGCAAACTTTATTTTAAATTTGGGCTTTTTTTAGCCTTTTTGGTGGTTTTTGGGCTTTTATAAATGAGGCAAGACTCATGATGCAGCTCGAATTTTTTCCCTCCAATTGGAAGTAGGCCCAATATTGTTTCTATGGGTTCTATTTGAACCCACAAATATATTCATTCGGCTCTCCATTTGTTTCAAATTGTATAACCCCATTTTATCCCTTTATGAAAGGGTGGTGATTTTCACACACTATTTTTAACTTATTACATATTTCTCTTTATTTTTGATAACCGAATTGAATAAATCAAATGGAAATAACGATCAAGATTAAACAGAGGTGTATAAAAAGTTAAAAGAAGTGTGTTTATCATTTCTCTTAAGAAAATAGCAAACTCTTTTTTCGCTTTGAAATTACGATTTTCTACATTAAACTAGTCTAGACCATCTATTGGGTGGAGATTCAAACTTGGGTTTGCAGGGAGAGCGCGTGCGCTCTAACTACTGTGGTTACGCTCAAGCGTACAATCGCAACTACAAAAATTGTGGGAGCTATTATTCAACCAAAATAATTATCTTGCACTCATAACATTTCAATTAATTCCATGTAAAATAATGATGATTACTTAATGACTATTTAGGAGTGTCAATAATCATAGAATAAGAGGTGTCATGGGTGCCTATTCTCATCTCAAGATGGGGTGGTTATAAGTATCATAATTTCAGTAACAAAGTACTTATAATTGTCATACTTGTTACAAGCGTTTGCCTATGATCTTCCTCCCAAAGAGTGACTTAAATCCGTTAAGCACCCACTCAAAAATTAGCTTAAAGGTGGCACATTGACAAGACAAATAAGGCATGCGTCTTGGGCCTCACTTTAAATTACACTTTATATTTTTTTCATACTCTTATTATGTATCTTAAAATTTTCATCATTCATCATATTCTTAATTAGAAAGAAGAAAAAAAAGTCTCTTACTCATAAATCTAATATGATGCTTCTCAAATTTATATTGTTGTGAAAAACAATCATATTTAAATTAGAAAGTCATCATTTTATTTGTGTCTTAGGCCTCATTTTACATTGGGCTTCAAAAAGAACACATTGAAAATTGATCTTTGAGAATTGGTAATAACTGGCCGCATCCAAAAAAGTACTAACTTTCGTTGATATTTGGGTTCCTATACCTTGCTAAGCACCATTAATACATATTTCCAATGCATGGCTAAATTGTGAAAAGGTATGTTAGACAATCCCTTGAAGAGTGAAAACACATATAATAGATTCACGTGAGTATAAATACAGATAATATACTCGAGACGCATGGGTGAAAATCCAACACTCTATCCACTAGAATAATGAACAAAGTAATATATGTTGAGAGACTAAATGTTACATATTAACATCAATATGTACCGAACAAGTTAGTACTATGTTGTCGTTGACAAGCGAGAATTTTTAAAATGTAATGTCACCATCAAATTATAAAGTTAGAAAAGAATCATAATAAAAGGACAGAATTAGATGAAGAAAACCAACCATATTATATCCTTCATATTTGTGCATGTAGTTAATTAGTTGAAAGTGATACATGCAATACCAATCTTGAATACTGTAACCCACAAAGTCTTCTAATCCTCCAAATTTATGCCTCTAATTAGTTAAAAGTGATACAACCTCAAATATTGGGGACTGGCTACAGTGCTCGCAAGCAATGGATGCTCACACTGATCTCACCCTCCTTTTTAACGGTGAGATCGGTGTGAGCATCCAATGCTTGCGAGCACCGTAGCCTACTCCCAAATATTGTTACCCCCAAAGTCTTCCAATGATTGAATGTATGATAGACTATAAAGCAAACATTATGTTATTCTTGTGGGAAAGAAAGATGTAGCAATATTACAAGCAACAATTTACACCTTATCAAACAGTATGGACCTTTGATGTAATGACTGGCTGCATTTTATAATTAATCTTAATTCAGGAAAAATTTTGGGTGGTACGTACCATTCAATAGTACAGTCATTAAATAATCTAGATTAATTTGTAATTTCATATATCCGTTAGTCAAATTATTAATTTGACCGTTAAATGATGGTGTTGCAACTGCAGATCCCACTATTTTGCTGATGTGGCTGTCACAAATATACCACATAGGAAAAAAAATTAAAAATATAATTCTTTTACAAATGTTAATTTAAAAAAATATATATTCTAATTTTCTTTTTGCCCGTAGTTGCTACAGCATCATTTAATGGTCAAATTGACATATTGACTAACTAATGTATGAAATTGCAACTAAAACACAAGTTGTATGATGACATTGCAATGTTTTAGAGATGATATATGGAGTTGCAATTGGACCCAAACTTGAGGGTGCAAAATATAATTTACCCTTCTTTTTTTGTGTGATACAAATAAATGCTTTTAATTTTCATTCCAAATCTGTCCTTAAATTTAAAAATGGATAAAAACATAAATTTTAAGCAAACCTTAATTTTTTAAATTTGTTTCTATTTATTAAGATTTGCAATAGTTGATTTTTTACAAACAGAAAAGTTTATATTTGATGGGCAAATTGCCCTGTCCATGGTTAGTTCTTCTTTATCTTCTTGTACCTTCTTCACTTTTTCTTTTTCTTTTATGCTCGTGTTATGCTACCTCATATGTAGGAATTAATATTTGTGTTGAAATTTACCATATGGTGATAACCTTTACTGCAGGTATAATTCTTTTGATGAGCACTTTTTGCTAATTGCCTCTTCCATGCTTAGTTCTTCATCTTCATCTACCTTCTTTTTAATCTTTTTGCTCGAGTTATGCTACCTCAGATGTAGGAATCATTTGTGTTGAATTTTACAATATGGTGATAACCTTCACTGCAGGTAATATATTTCTTTTTTCTCCTACATGTCTTGAAATTTGCCATGGTAAATAACTCATAACTGTTTTTATAAATGTATCTTTACAATAGGTAAATAATGATATTTTCATACGCACAATTGTTTCATATCTCAAATATCTCTTTTATAGGTAAATGAAGATGTTAATTTTTATTTTTTATATATGGAGAATTGTATTATATATTATTATAGAAAAAAAAAGTATTATAAATGTCATTATCATAGGTAAATAGTTGTGTTGTTATCGTACTTGTTGATTGATTTGTTTGAATGTTTTGAAGGTGCAAATCATATGATTCAAACTTTAAATTTGAAAAAAGAAAAACATATAATTACGAATTTTCAGTTTAATTCCATATTTACTATTATGGGCAAAATAGTCATACAAATAAATGATAAATGTAAAAATTAGGTTTAATTTGAAACAACATAAATGCTGAGTTAAATTAAAAAGTAGTTGTGTTAACTAAGTATAAATCAAAAGACATTTATTTGTGATTTGAATGATTGAATTTCTTAGGCTTTTTGTTGAATTTGGGATTTGTTGGGAATGTGGTTCGGTAGTACGCGAACCACGTACGGTCGATTATTCCTGTCCTAAGAGGAACTTTTTTTTTTTTGGTCTCCTAAGAGGAACTTGACATTAATACATTATGCATATATAGAATTATGAGCATAAACATATGCATTGAGAAACTGAGCTTCATGATTAAGTTAATAATCTCAGTGGTGCTGCCGCCTGCCGGCGTGATTTGGACTGATGCGGAGTACCTAAAACCCATTACTTAATCTTGAGTCTTGAGTCTTGACACAGGTCGCAGTCCTAATTTGCTTTAGGTGAGACTAAAGTGGTGATTGATGAGAATATGATAGTGATTATATTTTATAGTTTCTGCAAGGATATATAATGTAAAACAAAGGAAAAATATATAAGGTTCTATAACTAGTTAAGCGTGTCATTATTAGCAACTCCAAAAACTTCTTCTACACTTTTTTTAAGTGTATTTTGTTTATATTTTTATATGTATAGAGTGAGTGTCAATAACAGTTCTCTTAATTAAAAATTTAGTTTAGAGTTACGAAAATTGTTTATTAATAGAGCTTAAACATGTTTAACCTAATTATCAATCCAATTAGATTGTGATATCTACAACTTGAGGTTCAAGTTTCAAGGTTTGCTTGCTTTGTATATATGAAAATACTAGGGTAGGGAGATATTAGACTATATTTTGTAAACCACATGATGTGGCAGTTGATAGCTGAAATTCTTGTTTAAATAATTAATAAAAATATATATCCATCAATCGCCACATCATATGTACTACAAAACATGATTTAAAATATGATATCTCTAGTATCACCCTTTTATATATATCCATAATCCATGTAATTAAGATACTATGACGGCTTCATTTTCTCCAAGCATGAAATTTTCTACTGTTTTGGAATATTAATTGGAGATTAAATATATGTCTTCTAAATGTGGGAGTTGTTGGAGCGTACCTAATCATATAGGTCCAGGGAACATATATACTTATTTAGTGTAGGCTAATTTAAGTTAATTCAGCAATAGAACACTGCTTAAGGTGTTGTATTATGGGTATTGTCATAGTACGTACTACTAAATACAACAATTTTTTATTATTATTTTAATTAATATCAACCGTTAAATTAAACATAAATCAATCTGAACTGTTTCGTAGAATCTAATAATATATACTAAGAATTTTTCGTTGTATTATTTGTATGATGGGAAACCAGCAGTTGCATAAAAAATGATCACATGGGCTCCATCCATCAGTTTTGGTAGAGAATAATTCAGGCCTACAGTCCATACCAAACCACCACGTAGCAAGGTTTATCTGCAAGATATTAGGCTCTGATCCTTTACAAAGTATGAATATTGGGTGCTAATAAGGGTAACGTTAGAGAAACTATTTACTTTAATTAAATTTTGTAAATCATATTACGTAATTGTTGATGATTAGATTATTATTTAAATGTTAATTAATGTGTTTATATTTTTTATTGGTGACACGTCACATGGTTTGCAAATATGATCTAAAAAATTGGTCTACCCAACATTACCCATAATTCAAAGTTATGTTTGGACTAACTATATTTTACACCTTTTAAATTTAAAGTAATTTTTAAAATAAGCTATGAAGATTTTTTTTTTTTACATTGCACCATAAATTTTAAAATTGTATTAGTTCATTAAAATAATGAGTTTTTTTTTTTGTCAATATAATGTGTAAATGTGACTTACATGTTAATTAGCTTATATAAGAGTCTTAACCCCATCATGTCATCAATTTAATAATTATCATACAATCAATCCAAATGAAGAAACAAATTGATACAATTTCAATACCTTAGAATGCAATACAAAAAAAATAAAACTCCATGACTTATTTTGAAAATCACTCCCAATTTAAAGAGTGTAAATGAAATTAACCTTGTACTGACTGTATCTAATTATGTTTTTTTTTTTTTTTTCTGGAAAAACAATTATTTAGATTTCAATAAAAAAAATCTAACTATTTATGCAACTGCGTGTGTCACATCCCGGACCGACTCCTCCGTAGCACGATATTGTTCGCTTTGGGGACGTCCTCACGGTTTTGTTTCTCGGAACTCACGAGCAACTTTCCAGTGGGTCACCCATCTTGGGATTGCTCTAGCCCAAACTCGCTTAACTTCGGAGTTCCGATGGAATCCGAAGCCAGTGAGCTCCCATAATGACACATCCCGATCCTGACACACCAGGTATCGGGAAGTGCTAGCTGACATGTATTATGTGACAAAAGTCAATTATGCATGTATATGTGAAAAAGTGAGTAGATTTAGAGTTGGAAGTGGAAGTAAGAGTGCGGTGATGAATAAAACTCATTATTACAAGTGCATAACAGTCAGAGCATAGTAAATAGTGGAAGGAATATAAACATTCACATTCTCATGAGGATGGATAAGTAGAAATTAATTAAATGTAGGAACAAATCCTACATAATCCGGAGACACTGTCAGAACTACCAACCACAGCCGAAGCAAGCCCACGTCTCACTGGAAATCGAATCCGCCACTAAGTCCTGGAAGGGCGCAAAACATAAAAGGGTGAGTGGGTCAAAAAGCAAAGTTTGATAAAACCTTTGTTTTCAAGAGCATAATATCCCCTCGCTGGAAAACATGTATAGTTTTTAAAAATACGTCATACTCCCCGATATGATCCTCAAAATACTATAATAGTAATACGGGTACTCCCCGAAAATCAGACTGACTGCTCAAAACACGGGTACTCCCCGAAAATCTGATTGACTGCTTGTTACAACCCGTCCCAAAATTTATGTGAAATTACCAAAATACCCTTAGGGGCAATGCTGACTTTTGTTGACTTTTCCGTGACGACTTATGAAAATCATTTTCTTTGCATATTCTTGTTGTACTCGTCGACACGAGCGCGTGGGCCCAAACGGAACCCAATTCGGAGTTCGAACGAACAAGTTACGGAACTTTAAGTGTAGGGGCATTTTGGTAATCTGCCACTCCGTGTTGAAAATTAGGGTTTTGGCAGTTTGTGGCTGACTGCACAGCAGCCAACCCATTTTCCCCCATTCCTGCACGACATTCTCTCTCTCTCCCTCTCTTTCTCTCCTTTTCTCTCTCGGCCATTTACGAACCGAAAGCCACCAAACTTGAACGGATCACGAAACCGCAAATTCAACGCCCAAAAATCATACCAGAGTGTTCCTCTCATCATTGTGGATGAGACTGTGTTTTTAGTTTCGTCAAATTCGACCCCGATTGTTCAAACCGACGTCGGAACGGTTTTGGAAACTAACCGTCGATTTTCTGTGCAATTCAGGCCAAGGTAAGCCTCGAGACCATTACCATTGGCTTAGTTGGGTTGAGTAGGTTCTTTTTGATATAAAGTACATCAATTTTGGTGCAGTATTGAAGGAGAACGGAATTAGGGTTTCCCGAAGCTTTCCGGCCAATTTCAGGCCATCTCCGGCCATTTTTCCGGCCTCAAATTGGTATGAAAATGTTCTACTCCTCAATACCTTTAATTTGACATATTATACGTCCAATTTGGCCAGAGAACGAAGAAGATATGGACATTTTAAGTTTAGGGACATAATCGGCATTATTTTCCCAGATTCCGGCGAACCAGACGGCGGCGGCGGCGACGGCGGAGCTCCGACGGAGCTCCGGCGACCGGCGAGAGGAAGGAGGAGAGGGAATATTTCGTTAACGGTAACGGAATATTCCTAACGGCAGGGGAATATTCCTAACGGCGAAGGTATATTCCGTTAAACTTAACGGTGCTGACGTCAGCAGGCGCGTGGGCCGCGTGGCTGACGTCAGCAGCGCGTGGGGCCACTCTCCGGCGCGTGGGATGGTTTTCCGGCGCGTGCGGCGCGTGGAGCGGTTTTCCGACCGTTTCCCGGCGCGTGGCGGCGCGTGCGGCGGCGTACGGCGGCGCCGGCGACGGTGGACGGCGGCGGTAGGGTTTTCGGGGCCCGGAATTCGTTTTTCGAGCCCGTTTTCGCAAAAATAATATTATTTTTGGGGGGTTCTTCTTTAGGGCTTAATTTTAATTATTTTTAGGGATGTTCTAATTTATTCCCTAACTTTAAATAGGTAATTCTGCTGCTCCGCACACCCAGGAGGACAACGCCGGGGGAGATTTCACTCCCGAATACCTGTGAGTGGACATTTGTTTTATGCAATGGTTTTTATGATTGAAATTAAATATGACTTTGATTTATATATGGTTTTAAGTGGTTTCAAAGCATGTTTAATTATATATATTTAATTCTAAATATATATACTTGTTGAATACTATTCGTACAACTATAATTAATGTATTTATGGTAAGTACATAGGGATAATTGGGTTATTTTGGTGATTTGAGATGATTTATCAATTATGTTCATACTTTATGAATTATCCTAATTTATGGTATCACTTTTGCATAATTACGATTTGATATCTGGTTATATGGTTTTGGGAGATTTATTACCTATGCAATGTTGATTACTTGGGATTTATAAATGGGGTTTTGGCTCCTATATCTATACACATGAGTATGTATGTATGTTTTCAAACACACTTGGTATGCTTTCACTACGTTTGTAGTACCGTTCTCATGGCCATAGGACAAGTCTCACATGTTTGGGTCACACGCACTGTACTCCAGGGGTATTGTCCGGTAAATACCTTAGTGCAAGCTTGTCTTACGTTTATTTTTGTTTATGGGGAAAAGGCCCCACTACGTAAGGACTCGGGTGTGACGCGCTGCGGCGCAAGTGCTTACATGTGTGTGGTACTAGGAGTACAAATTAGTGGATAACGTAAAGTGCTTGTACGGTGATTGAGAGGCTGTTCCTCAACCCGTACATGGGTGATCGCGCATATACCCTGTGTTGGTTTTTCCCGTATTATATTATGTTTAAATTATGAAATGTGGTTTATGAATATTTTACATTTGATATGTTTCAGTATACTCATAAAGTACCTTTTGAACTATAGTATGATAGTATGTTTTACGATTATACTGGATTTCCAAATAGGGGGTTAATATGTTGAAAAGAGAAAGGTTTTGCGAAAACTTTGATTTTTGTCCACTCACACTTTTGTTTTTGCGCCCCCTTCAGGACATAGTGAGATAGCATCTGGCGAGGTCGAGACTTCTACGTGGCAGCTCTGATCTTTCATCCCGACCATGTAGGGATTCTTCTTTCTTCCAGTTTCTATAATAATATCCATCCCTGATATGGATAGAGATTCTAGGAACTCAGTTTATTATTCGATTCCGCTGTTTCAAATTTAGTACGCTCTGAACCATATGCATATTGACATTGAATTTTGCAACTTTAATATAATTTAATTTCGTTTTCACAAGTGTTGTCATGCATTTAATGGCTTCGTCACTTACGAGTGTCGGCCAGCACGCTCGCACTCGGTATCCACGTGGGTATCGAGGGTGGGGTGTGTCACTGCTCATCCATATGTAGACACACAAGCCCAAGTAGATAAGCTATGAGGAACAGGCTAAGTATATGAGTAATACGCTGAGTACTACAATGACGCGAGTCTAACGCTAATCGTTGTGCACAAAGTGTGTCACATAAGTTCGAGTTGCCTAGTGCAACCTAGAACAGGCTAGTACCTACAATGGATCCAAAGTTGCGTAGCGGTACTGGGAGTGACATCTCCAAACGTCAAGGCTAGTCCTGGCCATTGGACTGAGTACTGATACCCGGGGTGTTCTACATCTACTGATGTGCAATAGTATAGAAACATGTATGACAATTATAATACGAATGTTCTACCTCCAACAGTCGCATATGATATGAGTCATGCTAACAGTTTAAAGAAAGCAGTGAAAATCATACATAATAATATATTTATCAAAACAAAGACCCACTCACTCAATTGTAAGTAGCCGGGTCGTAGCCCCCTGTCTTGGGAAGCCCCGGTAGCCTTCTAGATAAGTCTCACCTATACGAGATATTACTATAGTAATGATTAAACTCATAAAGGTTACTAATTAAACTAATTAACGACCTTTATCCCTTGTTTGCTCAACACGGAGGTCCGAAACACTCCGAAAAATACCATACGTACTGCCCCTAGGTAGTACACGTCGTCACGAGTCGCCTCGCATCGACGGAAGTCGAAAATAATGTCCCACGCGCCCCCACGCGCGGCTCACTCAAGGCCCACTCGCGGCTCATGCGCAGCTCACGCACGGCTCACGCGCTGGGTCAACACGCCAGTCAACTGACGGCGTCAGTTGACAGCGTTAGATTTAACGGAATATTCCAGCATCTCCGTTAAATCTAACGAAATATTCCTAACGGCATTAAAAGGAATATTTCCGGTTTAGATCAGTTGCTGACTTCATCACTGACAGCCGGTCGCTGCTACAACTAGCTCTGTTTGCCGGCGCCGCCGGTTGCCGCCGTCATCGTCGCCGGAATTTTGGCCGGTTTTCTGGAGAATTTTCAAATCTCCATAACTTCTTCATTTCTTGGCCAAATTTTACATTCTTTATATCAAAATGAAGCTAGAGAGGAGTAGAATGACGATGTAGCTTTGGTTTGGCGGTACAAGCTCAGAAAATGGCCTGTATTTGCCTCGAAAGGCCGCAGCTACTGTAGCTTCGTCGATCTACGTCAAAACTCAACCAAATCAAGCAAATGACATATGAAAATTCATGTACTCAACGAAAGGAATCCGATGGTGGTAGTTAGAAACCTCACCTCGGTCTAGAATGGCGAGCAAATTGTCGGAAATGTCCGGTTCTTCCGTGTACTTTTTTCGTCAAACAGTCGGGAGTTTGGACGAACGGTTTGCACCGTTGAGTCCAGGGTGTTGAGACGAAGATGGTGGTGATTTTAGTTCGCCTTAGTTCGACGGGTTTTCGTCGACGTGCACTGTCCACAGACGGTGAGAAGTGAGAGAGAGGGAAAAAGAGAAAAAAGAGAAATGGGAAAAATAAGGAAAAGTGACGGGGAAGAAGAGAAGGAAAAATATATTTTGGGTTTTGGGGGTATTGTGCACCTACTAAAACAGTAAACTTACACGATCCCGTGTACAAAATAATCACGCACGTGTCCAAAATATCCCCCGGGAATTATTTTATAACAACTTTTTACGGGATGTTACATAGAAGGCCTCGTGCTAAATGAAGGTGGGCATGTACATATAAGGCACATCACCCCCTCTCCGTTGGTCGATGTAGGATGTCACAATCCACCCCACTTAAGAGGAACCCGACGTCCTTGCCGGCATATTCGTACCGAACGGCAGAGTGGCTCTAATACCATTCTGTCACATCCCGGATCGACTCCGCCGTAGCACGATATTGTCCGCTTTGGGCATGCCCTCACGGTTTTGTTTCTAGGAACTCACGAGCAACTTCCTAGTGGGTCACCCATCATGAGATTACTCTAGCCCAAACTCGCTTAACTTCGGAGTTCTGATGGAATCCGAAGCAAGTGAGCTCCCAAAAGGGCTCGTGCTGTTTGGAGGTGGGCATGTACATATAAGGCACATTACCCCCTCTCCGTTGGTCGATGTGGGATATCACAATCCACCCCACTTAAGGGGAACCCGGCGTCCTCGCCGGCACATCCGTATCGAGCAGCAGAGTGGCTCTGATACCATTCTATCACATCCTGGACCGGCTCCGCCGTAACACGATATTGTTCGCTTTGGGCCACACCCTCACGGTTTTGTTTCTGGGAACTCACGAGCAACTTCCCAATGGGTCACCCATCATGGGATTGCTCTAGCCCAAACTCGCTTCACTTCGGAGTTCTGATGGAATCCTAAGCCAGTGAGCTTCCAAAATGCCTCGTGCTAATTGGAGGTGTGCATGTACATATAAGGCACATTATCCCTTCTCCGTTGGTCGATGTGGGATATCACAGCGTGCCACCGATCTCAAACTCCTATAGAGAACAAAATCAGCAAATCTCAGTCTTGGTAACAAAAATATGTAGGAGGATTAACAAGACCTTGATCATGGACCCTGCTGTACAAAAAACTAGCCATATTACTAGTAAGAACGTAAGGTTCTCAATGAGTAGAAGCTCTTCTTGATCAATCATTCATGGCTTCCTCAGGTAGGTCTTTGATTAATTCTTCAATTTATACTGCTGTTATTTACAAGAGCTATATGTATTATGTATACTCAATGATTGCTCTCCAACCCTTTTAAATTTGCAAGACAAATGTGATTAATGATCTGCGAATGAATTAGGGTTTACTATATTTGTTCCAACAGTAAGTTCTTCTCCTATCCACTATCCAGCTTTGTCAAGAGACATGATCTATGCTGCCTCTGCACCAAGGATTTTATCCATTCTAGCAATTGTCAGGTTTGAAACCCTACCTACCCTACCTTTAATAGCTATTTGGCTATTTCATATCATTTCCGTTGTATATAATTCAATGTAGGGGGGACCCATGTAAGAGGAATGTTATAAGATTAAGAACCATCCATTTTTATCCTTTCAAGGTATTTGGTGTCGACCTTTTCTCAGTAGTGCTAGTAGTAGTACCCCAGCTAGCTAGTTAGCTGCAACTCTATGATATGATATGCATATCCTTACAAAAACGCAAACTGATTTTTGGATTCAATAGTTTGGAAAGAGACATATGTGAGGATCCCAAGAGAGTTGTATGCAAACAAACCCTAATGACAAAATATGTTCTTTATGTGACGTTGAAGATTTTGAATAATCCAAAGGGACTAATGTTTTCGTGATTGTACGTAAGATTGATTTGGACCATCAAGGGCCCTAGGGCATATATATAAGAAGTGGCTGAATTATAAGGTTTAATTTAGTCTAACCCACTTTCAATGCATCCGGCCCCCTCTGTATGACCAAAGAATATTTTATGTACGAGTATATAATTTCAATGCATTGGTCCCCTTATAACTTTGTTTCTTGATATTGAGTTCGACTTGCACTCACATCAGCGATTATGATGTTTTGTAATTTTTATAGTAGAGAAATGCTTGTAATGTTATAAAACTATGAATTTTGTAATCAACTTGATCAATAATTCAAATCAAGTCACAGTCATATTATAACTAAATTCACAAATGAAGTACTTCAAGTTTTTTTGTAAAGAAAATGTACTTTTGTCACCATTGGTATTAAAGGAAAATTATCATTTTTGAGAGTTCACGGCATGCATAATTCATATTATCCTTCTTGTAATACAAAATTTATGAAAGTGATCATAACATCATGGATATATATATATATATATATATATTTTTTTTTTGCGCTAATATTAGTGACTTGCATTTTGCATAGTCTTTGTTTAAAACAAAAGGAATCACGAATTGATGTGATCTAAGGCATACTTTAACTCAATGATGTGGGAACCTGTCTCTAATTTTATTGTATTTTATTTCTCTGAAGTTATAAATTGACGAAAATGCCCCTGAACGGGCTAAGTGAAAGTCCTACGTGGACGTTTGAGTTTTTTTTTTCATTTTGACTTCTCACTTACCGTATTCTTGTAGTACTCGTCACTACAAATGCGTGGGTGCGAAAGGAACATAATTCCGACCTGTAACAAAAAAGTTACGTTCGTTTAAATATTTAATTCCTGTTTTGAGGGTGTTGAGTTGTGTGTCACTAGGGGCCCCCTTTCCCCTGCTAACTTTGGAAACCCAAGCTCTTTTCTCTCTCTGTTTTCTTCGGATTTTTCCTTCTCTCTCTCCCTCATTTTTTTTCTTCTTCTTTCCCTTAGAAAATCACACCTACAGTCAAATAGTGACCACGTTATTTTCTTCGAATCAAGCCTAACCATCACCACCATCTTGTTCATCGTAACTCAGTGAGTTCAACGGTGCAAACCGATTTCTCAAACTCCCCACCGTTTGACGGAAATTGCACACTGAAGAACCAAACTTTTCGGCGAGTTTCTTGCAAATCCCGACTAAGGTGAGGTTCCTAACCACCACCATTAGCTTCCACTTGTTGAGTAGATGAATTTCCATACTAAATTCGTGCGATTTGGTTGTGTTTTGGAGTAGATTGGACCTCGGGTGGTAGATCGAGACTTTCAGGCCATTTCCGACCACTTTTTGAACTCCAAATAGATATAATTTTGTTCTCCTTCTCTCTAGCTTCATTTTGACATGTGGATCGTGTAAAATGGTTGATAAATGAAGAAGTTACGAACTTTTGAAAATTTTCCAGAAACCGGCGAGTTCAGACGACGGCAGCGCGGCGGCGGACAGCAGCTCCGGTGACCGGTTCAGACTGGCCTCAACCCGGTCCAGACCGGACCATGACGTCAGCAGTTGGTCCAAACCCGGAATATTTTTAGGTATATTTCTTTAACGCCGTTAGGAATATTCCGTTAGGTTTAACAAAGATACAGGAATCTTCTGTTAAATGTAACGGCGTCAACTAACCCCGTTGGTTTGACCGGCTTGGGTTGACCGCTCATATAGCGCACGTGAGCGGAGGCAGACTCGCTCATGAGCCGCGCGTGAGGGCACGTGGGACCACTTTTTCAACTTCCGTCGACGCGAGGCGACTCGTGACAACGCGTACTACCTCAGGACAATACATGTGGTATTTTTCGGAGTGTTTCAGACCTTCGATTTGAGCGAACCAAAAATAAGTGTTATTTATTAATTTAATTAGTAACCTTTATGAGTTTAATCATTACTATAATGATATCTCATATAGGTGAGACTTATCACGAGGAGTACAAGGGTTAGGCAAGGCGAGATGGCTACGACCCAACTACATATCTGTGAGTGGGCTTTGTTTTGAAAAACTAATATTATTTATATGATTTCCCACTATGATTTTATGAATTATTTTATATCATGCCATGCTTTTACTTACGAGTTAAGTATAAAATATATTTTGTTGAAATTTGGAAAATTGTGATGGCATGATCATGTGTATTTTTATTTGCTCATCATACATGCATTCACCGGTCTCTAGTACTCGTCCGGGTCAGGACCAGCCTTCACATGTATGTTCACATCCGCACTGTTATGCTCACTTTGGATCCATTGTAGGTGCCAGCCTGTACTAGCTTGCATTAGGTAGCTAGGACTCGTATGTGACGCGCTTAGCGCCAACTTCACGTGATCGTAGTACTGAGCATATATCTATTACACCCAGCCTGTTTCATGTAGCTACTTTCTACATGGGCTTGTGTGTCTGCATATTATATATGTCGATGAGCATATTATATATGTCGTTGAGCATACTATATGTTGTTGAGATATTGGTATTTACTCATATTCTTGGCAGTGATGCCTTATAACATTTTGACGATGAATATTATATATTATGTTGAGATAATGGTGTTTATCCATATCTTTGGAAATTTTCATACTATACGTAGTATGATTTTGGGAAATTATACAAGAATTTGCAAAGAGGGGTTATTATGTTATAAAAAACAAAGGTTTTAGAAATGTTTATTTTTGCCCACTCACATTTTCTGTTTTGCGCCCCTCCAGGTTTTAAGGGCAGATCTAGTGGCAAGTGAAGTTTTCCCTGGTGGTTCTGACATCCTCTACAACGACTGTATGGAAGTATGTCCCTACTAGTTGTATTATGTTTATCCTTACCAGGATGAAATTATTCTTACGTTTCTGCGCTTTAGCTATGCTCTGAGACTGATTACTTTGTACTGTGGGCCCTGCACTTCACACACTATTTTGAAATTAATTTCAAAGTAGCCTCTAGTTTTAATTTATTTTCACTTTTACACAACACTTACACTATGGCTTTTGTCATCCCTTCTGGGATGTCGACCAACATATCTCGACTCGATATTGACATGTGAATATCCGTATCGAAGTGTGTCAATGAATTGAGAAAAAACAAACGTACATAGTTCATAACTTGGAATTTTTGTGTTGTATATTAAAACAATTAAGGGGTACATCATCAATCGTTAAACTCCTACACTAGCAGATTTAATAAGAAAAACCATTATGGTTCCTCTTGCATGAATTGTGCAAAGAAAATGACAGGAATATTAGTCGGTACATGCTGCTAGAGAGAGAGAGGGAGAGAGGGAGAGTGGGAGAGAGGGAGAATTATTGATCACTTTAATCAAAAGAGGACGAAGGGTGAGGAGTCCTAGAAAAGCTGTATTGCCGCATAAGGAGAGGACACATATACATTAGTCGGGGTCTATTTAGAATGTGGAATTCTATCGCATCCCATATTCCCAAACCCAGATGCATGTGCTCATCATGGCATATCTATCCCGTACATTACTTAAAAATTAGTAGTACTATGCATACATATTCTTCTCCTTATTGCTCAACTTTTTGCATGGAGGATGAACACTAATTACACTGATGTTTTTTGAATTTAATCCTGAACAACCTGACAAGCGTTGGGATTTATAAGGGGGATTATCAATATACAGCAGAAGCTCGATAATTTAATATTCAATAAATTAATAATTTCAGTTAAATAATTTTTGGCTTGTTTTGACTTAGGAATAATGTGCTAAATTAATAATTAGCTAAATTTATAAGATAATGTTGTGATCTAAAATTGGAGAGAGGGTGCGGCAAAGAGAGAAGAGAGAAATATAGAAGGGCATGAGGAATTGTAGTACATATTCATCATGCCTAGTGCCTTTATTTATAGCAAGGAGAGATAAACTTGATCTCCAAGACCTCGTTTGGTACGCCGTATAGCTCACCGAATAGTACTAATAATCCGGTCTCGGATGTTTGGTGCGCTTTGTACTAAAATAGTCGCCCGACTATTTAAACTGGGCCCACCATTTAGTACTCCTCACACCCGACTAATTATACCCCCAAAAACCTCCGTATAATTAATAGGGTTCTTCCCTCTCGCTCTCTTGGTCACGCTTGAAGAAAAATATTTGAATCACAAGTTCATTTAAGCAACACTTAGGCATGCTATTAACAAATTAAAGGCTCTTAGCTAGCATGTTAGTACTCAAAAATAAAATTTTGCTCATGACTTTTGAAGCCTAGATGTTGTGAACCAAGACACAACTCAAAATCACATTAGTAAGTTGTACCATCCTATACCTTTGTAGAATCTTCTTTGCATAAGCAAAGGCTAAATACTCAAGAGGGTATTCAATCTCATCTTGGATGAGCACCTTTGCTTGGAGGAGTTGTAGTTGCACCTTGAATCAAATTGAAGGTTACCTACGTACTTCATCTCCTACGAAGATCAAACCTTTCGTAGTTATTGCATTTGATGAGGATTGAGTGAGTTTGTATGAAGAACAAATTGTGTTATTCACACACACCCTAGGGCCGGCCAACACAGTAAAAAATAGTTGGTATTAGTTTGATACTGCACCAAACGGCCGACTAATTTAGTCAGTATTGTCCGATAACAGATTATCCTATCCGACTGAAATAGTCAATCCAATCTGAGCTGGCAAACAAGGCCCAAGTAAGTACATACCTAATAGAATAAAATCACTAGATTTATGATAGTATCCTAATACATATCTACCTAGGATTTACACAATCACACTATGCCAATATTAATTGTAACAAATAATACATTATAAAAAATTCATATATGTCCCACGTAATACATAAATTAATAATTTCTTGTTACTATGACTTGTTTATTTAAATAGAGTTTTTGCTTGGTTAAATGTTCATAAAATGAAATAATTAATGTAGTACATTGAACAATGTACAATCTATTTTTGGGACAAAATAAGTAGATTTATGAATTTTACTTGGTTAAACAAATATATAGAATTGTTAGTTCGTAAAACGAGAAACTAAATACAATGTACAATATTTAAGAAAATAAGGAATACCTTGAGAAATTAATAAGTTATTAATTAATCGATAAATTAATAAATTATCAATTTATTGATTTATTGATTATTTAATATTATGCTAAACTAATAGATTTTCTTGGTTCCAAGTCTTTTAATTTATAGAGGTTTAACTGTAATTAAAAGTTGAATTATTCAACATAAGTTGTAATTTATAAGTGAGGATGAATACCACTAGTCCTTAACTGTGTACTTTAATTCAAATTCATATTCTATTTTTGTTTTAATATTTAATGTGTATTTCATTCAATGTCTCCCCGTTAAATATTTGAATTTATTGATATATACATTTTAATTTATTAATTTTATTTAACTTCCTCAAATTATATCCTTATAAATTAATGTAGCTAAATGAGAAAACATTATAAAAAAGAATTAGTGATACATAAGAAAAATATGTAAAAATCTGACGACATGTCCCTAATTTTATTGTATTTTATTTTCTGAACGTGTGAATTGACCAAAATATCCCTGAATGGGCTAAGTGGAAGTCCTACGTGGACGTTTAATCTCTTTTTGAATTTTGACTTCTTACCTGTCGTATTCTTGTAGTACTCGTTGCTACGAACGCATTAGCACGAACGGGACGAAAATCCGACGTATAACGGAAACGTTACGTATGTTTAAATAATTCTTTCTTGTTTGGGATTTTTGGTGTGTGTGCCACAGGGGACCCTCTGTCCCTTGCTAAATTTGGAAAACCAAATCAATCTTTCTCACTCACAGACAAATCACTCTCTCTCTCTCGTTTTCTCCTTTTTTCTCTATAAACCGAGAAAGCACAGTGACATCGTCACCGTGTTTTCATCGAATGAGCACCAAACCACCACAATCGAAATCCTCTCCTCAAACCCAACACAATCGTACCCTCTGATCTTCCAAACTCGCACCCAAACAGTCAAACCCGACCCTGTAAAGCTCAAAACTTTGCCACGAGTTTCCCGTCGTTTTTTACAATGACCGTCCAAGATCTTGGTCTAGATCAACTCTTTGTTGCCTCAGGTAACTCCTAGACCTATTGGTTGTAGAGTTTGGTTATAAATTAACCAGTTTCTAAACTAATCGTACTGTTTCATTTTTTCGGCGAACTTTCCGAAGCTTTTTCAGCCAAACGACTATGAACTAGCCTTCGAGACTAGCACCATTGTGTTCGTATCAACTCCACGAACCCAATTATGTCCTTAGAAGTGGCGTCGAAGCAACCACGAAGAAGTTAACTTTTTGGCCGAGAATTTTCGTCTAATTTAGGAAAGACTTACCATGAGAAGTACAAGGGTCAGGTAAGGCAAGACGGCTACGAACCAATTACATATCAGTAAGTGGGCTTTGTTTTATGAAACTTATATTGTTTATATTAGTTTTCACTTTGGTTTTCTGAACTATTTTCTATCATGCCATGCTTTTACTTACGAGTATAAGTATAAAGTATATTATATTGAGATTTGTGAAACTGTGATGGCATGATCATACGTATTTTTATTTGCTCATTATACATGCATTCACCCGGTGTCTAGTACTCATTCGGGCCAGGACCAGCCTTCACATGTATGCTCACCTTGAATCCATTGTAGGTGTCAGCCTTTACTAGTTTGCATTAGGCAGCTAGGACTAGTATGTGACACGATTAGCGCCAGTTTCACGTAATCGTAGTACTGAACATATATCTATTACACCCAGCCTGTTTCATGTAGCTATTTTCTGCATGGGCTTGTGTGTCTGCATATCTTGATGAGCATACTATTTTATGTTGAGATATTTGTGTTTACCCATATCTTTAGCAGTTGTGCCTTTATACTGTTTTGACAGTTTTCATACCATATGTAGTATGCTTTTGGGAAACTATACAGGTTTTTACAGAGAGGGGTTACTTATGTTACGAAAAGCAAAGGTTTTAGAAATAGTTATTTTTGCCCACTCACACTTTCTGTTTTGCGTCCCTCCAGGACTTAGTAGTTGGATTTGTGGCGAGTGAGATTATGTGGTGGTTCTGACATCAGTGTACAACAATATAGAAAGTTTAGTTCCTGTCAGGTTGTATATTATCCATTCTACCATGGATGAGAATATTCGTAATATTACTGCACTTAGCTATGCTCTGAGATTGGTTGCTTTGTACTTTGGTCCCCGCACTGCGCACTTTATTTTGAATTTAATTTCAAAGTAGACTTTAGTTTTAATTTATTTGTACTTTTACACTACACTTACATTGTGACTTTCGTCATCCCTCCCAGGATGTCGCCCAGCATATCTCGACCTTGATATTGACACGTGGATATCTGGGTCAAGGTGTGTCAAAAAACGTAAGTGTTTCGAAAATATATTAATATATTAATATACCTAAATATTTGTACTGAAATGTATGTACCAAAATATATGTACATAAATGTATTATATTGAATTAATGTACCTAAATGTCTGTACCGAAATAGATAACCAAAATATATTAAATAAATTAATGTACCTAAATGAAGAACACAAAGTGTATAGGAATAGATTATATAAATAAAAAAAAATAGTTTTGACACATCCCGACCCGGATGTACACGTGGACACCCAAAAGTCAAGTGTGCTGGCCGACACCACGTAGGGTGACGAAAGCCAATTTGAAAGAAATAAGAATTAATTTGAATAATTTAATATCAATGTGTACACAAATGTACAGGCGGAAGAATTTATACAAACACAGTTGTACATGGTACAGAATACGAAGTATTACAATACCAAGAAATTTGAACCTTCGTCATACCACCGCCTCGAACGTAGACAGCTCCAGTCACTAAACCTGGAGGGGCGCAAAAACAGAAGGGTGAGTGGGCCAATAATAGTTGTTTTGTAAAAACCTTTCCTTTCTGAAAGTAGTAACCCCTCGCCGTCAAAATCAAGTAATTGGTAAAAAAAAAACTTTTTCAGAAAACGTACCATATAGTAGGTAGAAAATCGAGGTAAGTACGGAAATATACTTACCGTCCGAAACGGGCGGAAAGCTACCGTTCGGCACACAGTACTTTATCAACAAGTTCATAAAATAAGATCTTACGGGAAACCCGTAAATCGACTGTAAGCTTCCGTGGTATCAGTGAAAACCAGTGGTAAATCACAATCCAGAACCATAAGATAAACCGCTCGTTTAGGTATAGCAAACACACAAGTTCATACAGATATATTCTGTCATGAACAGGCTGGGTGTATAAATAATGGTACGCTCATGTACTACGATCACGTGAAGCTGGCGCTAATCGCATCACAACAAGTTCGAGTCGCCCATGCGACCTAGAACAGGCTGGCACCTACTATGGGTCCATAGCGAGCGTATCGGTGCATGTGAACATCACGTGAAGGCTGGTCCTGGCCCCGGACAGTACAACAACACCGTGTAAGCCTCCCAAGTTGAGCGTATGAAAACATACCACGGAATAATTTGAATAAAACAAAGTGAGGTAAACGAGTGAGGTAATTTCCCTTTTTGGGATAACCTTAGAACGATCAATATAAAGTATTCTCGGGGCCGTACCCGAAATACCAAGCGTAAACCCTAAATACATGAAATACCAAGGATACGCCACATGGGTACCAAGGTATAGAAATACCAACTTAATGGCAAACTAGGTGAACCCAAAATACGGTAGAAGTTTACCATATCCAAGGTTCACCCAAATACGGCCCAAGGCCCGTCAAACGAGTATAAAAACCCAAGCGCACAAGTAGGTACAAGTAGGGAATTAAAATACTTAATTCCCTAAATTCCCTAAAATAGGGCCGAATCGATACTAGCAATACGCGTACAAAAAGATATGGAAATCACCAATTTAATGGTATAATTCCCAAATGGAAATGTAGGCCCAAAGCCCACTAATTTCCATAGCCTACCGAAATACTGAGCTGAAACTAGTAAACCGAGTAAATACTACTAAGCACAAGGTCTATTGAAATACGAGTCAAATACCAATTTAAAATCATTTACCAGAGTAGGCAATAAACCAAAATATAATTTCCCAAAATAAAACACATTTTATAGTAGGGAAAGGGCCCACTCACAAATACCGAAGCCGGGAAGTCCAAACGTACGTCCTCCGAACGCCAAGGGTCGCCAAACCTATTTTGGAACACCCAAGATTAATAAGGTAATTGAAAATACGAAGAAAACGGCGTTCGGAAATCCGAAAACGGAGTTTCGGGGTCGGAAACCCCAAAACCACCACCGTGGGCCGTCGTGTGCCGTCGCACATGTCGCCACACGCTGCCATTTGGCCTCACTTATATGAGATATCACCGGTAAAATGATTAATCTCATAAAGGTAACGAATTAACTAATTAATTAAACCTATCCCTTGCTTTCTCAATTTGGAGGTCCAAAACACCTAGAAAATTTACATGCATACTACCCCGAGGTAGTACACGTCGTCACGAGTCGACCCGTGAAAACAGAACACGATTTGGACCTTCCACGCGCCCTCACGCGCGGCTTGAAGGTCGGAGCCGTTGGCTCCACGCGCAGCTCCACGCGCGGCTCACGCGCGAGCTGGTCAGCTGAGCCGGTCAGCCGGTCAACGCGGCTCGGCTCAAGCCGGTCAACACGGCTCGGCTCAAGCCGTCAACGCGGCTCGGCTCAAGCCGGTTCGGTCAATGCTGACGTCAGCAAGTCCGGTCTGAACCGGTCTGCTGACGTCAGCAAGGCCGGTTCAACCCCGTCCGATGACGTCAGCACCGGTCATCCCTGCCAGGATTCCGGTCACCGGAATCTGGGAAATTTGGCCGGATTTCTGGGGATTTTTCAAAGCTTCATAACTTCTTCGTTTTAAGTCCAAATTGGACGATTCAAGTACCAAAATGAAGCTAGGAGTGAGGAGATTCAGAATTTACCAATTTGGGGGCCGGTCATTGGCCGGAGGTGGCCGGAATTTGGCTCGAAAGTTTCGGCCAAAACACAACTTCACGATCTCGAGGTCTCCTTCACACGCAAGCCCTGGGTTGGGATCCCAGGGTTCCCAGAAGTCCATTGGTGTAGTTTTGGAGGTGATTCGAGTTCGATTTCACCGAGAAATCGCGAGGGGAAGTTCTCGGGTTTTTCACCGTCGACTTCGAGTATTTGGGTTCCTAGGTTTCTAGGGTTGCTGGGTCGAGCACTGGCTCGGATTGTGTGGAGAAGAAGGTCAGTGACCTTCTCTGGCCAAGGGATGGCTCAGAGAGGAAGAGGGAGGGCACGGGGTGCCTTGAGAAATTTGGAGCTTTTGCTCCTTGTTGTTTTGTGTTGCAAAGAAGACACGGGAGAGAGTGAGGGACAGAGAGTCAAAAAGGCAGGGGACAAGGCCACATGGGCCAACAGGGATTTGGGCCCCAGCCCAACCACCAAACTGTCCAAATTTGAAAATACGGGAAACGTTGAAAATCAACGCCCGTAAAATATTCGTTCGGAATCCGAACGACGTACGGCTCGCGTCTACGCGTTCGTATCGACGAGCACGTCAAGAAAATACAAGTGAATGCGTCGTACGAGTTACGACGCAAAAGTCAACCGAAAGGTCAACCAAGGGCAAAATCGTCATTTTGCACCTCCGGGAATAAAATACTATTATTTCCGGAACGGGATGTAACAGTTTACCCAAATGTCTACAACAAAATATATTATGACTAATGAAATAAAAATTAGGATTAAATGTAATTAATACATAAATATTAGGAAGAAAAAGAGAAATAAAACATCTAAGTATAATTAATACATTAGGTGATTAAATGTATGCTAACATGGACATTGAGTCAAGGGACTAAAATAAGTTTTAATCTTACACAAGGTTTTAGTCTAAAAGTGATATTTTTCAAGGACTAGAATGAGGTTTTCTATTTTAAATTTGTCTCACCTCTTATACCATATGATGTGGCAAGTGATTGTAAGCGTCAATCAAATAGTGTTTTTATTTCATTTGATGTTGATTTTTATCTTATTAAATATTAAACTTTTCTCATTGGATGTTAATTGAATACATCACATGCCACATTATATAATGAAAAATGTAGCATTACTCAAAACAAAACTTTCCTTAGCATTTGATAACTATTTCGTTTTCAATTTTTGTTTTTTTATTATTTTTTTAAACTAAAGACTTGTTTGGTAACTACTTTCAATTTTCAATTAAAAAAAAAAAGAAAACTAAAAACTAAAAAGTACTTTCTTTGAGTTTTCAAAATATGGCTTTTAAAAAATTTAAGTTTTCTTTTATTTTGAAGATTGAAAATAGTTACCAAATGAGTTTTCAGTTTCAATTGGAAGCTGAAAACGAAATAGTGAACAAATCTCCATATTAGTGGTTATGATCAATGTTCTAAAAATCGGCCTAGGCGCTGGGCGGTGGAGGAACGATGCGATTTAGGCCAAAACGGGGAGGAAAATCGAGTAAGGGCTAGGCAGCCTAGGCAATGGCTAGACAGTTTCATGATTTTAAATTCAGTTAAGGGGTTTTCTAGGTAACTTACCCAAAAAGCACAAAGTTGTTTTGTGTTTCTCTTCTCTTCTCCCTGTCTCTCTGCACACTACACAAACGCGTTCTCTCTCTCTCTCTCTCTCTCTCTCTCGCTCTCGAGTCTGCTCGTGCCGACTCTGACTCTGCCTGAGCCATCTCTCACAGCTGCCATTGCTAGTCCCCTAGACTTGCATGCGCCATCGCCTAGGCTCATCATGTAGCTTGCTCAGGTTTTGCGAGTAGGTTTTCAATTTTTTTTTGTTCATTTTAGATTTTAATCTTTAATTTTCTTCATGCTGCAATTGAATGGCGTTGAATTCTAGATGCACAATCTCATTTATATATATTGAATCATTGATTAATATGTGATGAAATATTATGAATTATTGAATTTTATTTTTGAATTTTATTTTGGGTTTTTCTTATTTTTTTGCATTAGTTTGTGATGATGCCAATGTCATGAAATAAGTTGCTGCATTAGTCTGAGACTTTGAGTTAATTGTAGTACTTTATAAATTTAAGTATTCTTCTATTTTACATGTTATTTCTCCCAAATTCCTAATACAAGTATATTTTTTTGTTTTTTTTAAGTGTAAATAGGCACTTATATATATGATATATAAATAAATTTACTTAAATCCGCCTAGTCCGCCTAGGCCCCTATACGCCGCCCGACTAGCGCCTAGCGCCTAGCGCTTTTTAGAATCTTGGTTATGATTCAAATTAGGTTATTTCCTCGTGTTTGTTGGTTTTCCAAAGAATGAAATATGGATGTCACTAGGGGTGGGTACTTGGAACCGAAAATCGAAACTGAAACACGAATCAAACTGGACCGCACCGAACGGTTCGATTTTTGCGATTTTAAAATCGAAACAGTTTGAAACTGAACTGCAAGCTAAAGTAACTGTTTGGTTACGGTTCCTAATATCCGAAACCAAACCAAAACAGAACTGAACCGCAAAAATAAAAAAAATATAAAGAAAATGTTTAATTTAATTAACATATTAGGTGTTGGAGTGTAATTGGTTATTTGGTAGAGTCCATACATTTAGTATAGACTCAACCACATTGTAACATGACCAGACCTAAACCCGACTTGATACCATTCGACACACACTGAGACTCACAAACATCGCCTCCTCTCTGAGCTCTTTCACGTTCTGGGTTCCCACCTCCCAGTTGTCTCTGAGCTCTCAAACTTCAAATCGGGACCAATCCCGACCAATCTTCGATTGAATCGCTCCTCTCTGTCAACCCATCCGCCCAGTTCGAAAAAATCAAACTCTTCCAGTCCTTTGACTCCTTTTTTTCACAAAAAATTGCGACCAAAATCTCGATTCTTCTGCTTGTTTCCAGCTCCCACGTGCAATATGGGAAGAACTTTGAGAAATTTGTGATTAATTTTTGGGTATTTGTGATTAATTTTAGGGTTAGGGTTAGGGTTCATTCGAATCAAGTGTAAAAGCCTAAAAGGGCAGAAAATCTGAGAAATTTGTAACACCCATTAATGGGTTCTTTGTTAGAATGTGATTTTACTTTGAAGCCTTGATTTTTGTGATTTATTTGATGTTTAGATGATGTTTTGGAGTTGCAAGCACTACTGGATATGATGTTGAATTTTGTTTGTTTGTTTGTTTTAAGAAGGCCTCATCTGTTGAGAAATATGCAGAGTCAAATGTGTTTTTACGTATAATTTTGTGAATCAAAATAGAATAGAATATTGATGCAAGTGCCGATAATTATTAATTGGTATGAGAAGCTTGCAATTTTATTTGTGTAGGCGAGGTTGCACCTTATACCTCTATGACCTTGATGCATCTAAAAAAAATGTTGAACTTTGTTTCAATTGGGTTTGAAATCGTTTGAATCCGAAACCAAAACCGTTTCAAACTGAACCGAACCAAAACCTAATGGTTTGGTTCCATTTCGGTTTCACTGTCAAACCGCACAAGATCGAAAACGAAATAAATTTCGGTTTTAGTTTCAGTTTTACCCCAAAACCGCACCGAACCAAACTGTGCCCACCCTTAGATGTCACCTTACATATTTTGTCTAAGTGAAAATAAAACATGAAAAAATCATGAAAAAAATTTATCCTCTTAATCTGCACAAAAATTATCAAAATTGAAAAGTTTGTGGCTTCTCCATCTTTTATTTTCACTTGAATAAAATATACAAATTAACATTTTATTAAAGTTAATGAATTATCCAAACCAAACTAATACAATCACCAAACGAGCACAAAATGTATGTGTTCAAATCAACCAAAATATGAAGCCAGTCTAGCTATTTTAGAACAAATGATATTATATGTTTACGTTTATTGTAGAAAATATAAAAACATGGGTTTAGATTTTGAGGGAGATTCGGCGCGAAACGAATCTTAGATTTGCATAAAAATGGAACACAGAAAAAGCAGCTGATAAGGACTGAGCAGGACAGAGGTATAGTAGAGCAATAGAGTGCCCGAGGATCGAGGAACGACTGCCCCACTCAACCCACAACCAACATTGACGGCGACCTTGATTACCTGCCCGAGCTGCCCCGTCAGCTCGCGCGCGCTGCCCAGTGCCCACCCCCATGTGCAGTCTTGCCCATGTGTATCATAGACGTCTTCTGCTGCCCGACCTCCACTGGTAAAAGCATGTCGGTCTGCTCCTCGTCTATAATATTACGTCTCGCGCTCCGGACGGCACGCGCGGTCAGATACGTACGTAGACAGTACTACTAACATCACCATCCATTCACCAATAATTTCGAGATAATTTTTTTTTTAAAATTTCTTACTTACCAACCAAAGAAATAAAAAGAAAAAATATGCAAGGTGGAGCTGCTATATATGTAGTTTCATTTTCATGGGACCATATTTATTTATTTTTGGCTTCCTTTTTCATTCACATTTCGTTATCTTCAAAAGCAAAGTGCAATGTGTGTGAATGTGTTGTTTGCGTCTCTAAATCGATATAATTTCCCTTTGTGTGTAAAACATGTGTTCATGAATTAAGAACCAAAATAAGGTCCTTTGAATTCAAAGCCAGCTTCCTCGGTCAATTTGGTTTCATGGGTAGTCATTGTTTGTTCAGCGACTTGATCCGATTGTAGTGCTATGGTCAAAGATGTAAACTGATCGATCAGTTTTGGCTTTGATGTGCCTGTTGCTCTAGAAAAGTAGTGTTGCATTTTGCTTTACCATGCATGCACTATTAGTTTTTCTAGTGTGAGAATTACACTGTTAGATGATATTACATATTCGGCTCAAATTCTAATGCATGTATTTATTTAATAATAGTATATTTAAATTAAAAATGTGCCATTACACTAATTATAACATGTCAATAAATAATATTATGTGACAATGCACAATAAAAAATTTCTCACCATCACTCACCTTTTACAAATTCAAGCTATATATCTCCAATTTCTTTGGCGCTACAATCATTAATATGGATTTTTACGGTTTTACAATATTGTATATGATCTTCTCTTTATAGAATTTGACTGGCGCGCTACAATCATTAATATGGATTTTTACGGTTTTACAATATTGTATATGATCTTCTCTTTATAGAATTTGGCAGTCTTTATGTTAAATTCACTATTTTTCCATTAAATAATTGTGACTTGGTAGAATGTGAATTAAGAATTGGCCAGAAAGAAATGTGAATGGAAGAACTTTAAGAAGTTTCACATACATGTATACATATATATTGAACGCTTCAACGGGAAAACATTCACTATCTCTTTCTTCTTATATACAGTTTAAATGAACCTAGTATTAGGTTGTATTAGATTAATCTGTCTTGGGCCTACCCGCTAACTAATCCATTCACATGCTTCACGGAGTCAATTAGATTTTGATTTACTGTAGAATTTCAATTGAAAATATAATTATTTAAGAGTAGAAATTTCCAAGATAAATTAGTAATCAAACATAAGCCTCTGTGTTATCTTGTAACTTAGGCGATAAGATTTAATCTTCATAATCAACAATCTTCAAATCAAGATGGCGATTGACAAATGGTTCCAAAAATTTGAGACATGTAGACCCCCCCCCCCAGCCCATTTTAATTAACTTCTTATATTCCTTCCAGATATTCAAGTAATCCTAATTAACACGAATCAAAGTAATTTGCATTCAAACCACAAGTTCTTCGAAGGCAGCTCGTTCACACAATCATGTATTTTTTTTATTGTGGGTTGTTGCCACAGAGTTAGAGCATAATTGGTCCACATGCATAAACTTGAACAGTGATTGAATGAGCAGCTAGCTAACCGATAAGGGTTACATCAACCTGATTAATTTTCATTTTGTCTTATGTTCATGTAATTAGGTGGCACAGTGTTAATTGCACGCCTAATCAAGCACACCATTCAATTCAGTTTTACGTATATGACCAAGGTCTCAAGGTCTAGAAGCTTTCTGGAACAGTTCATACTATATCTTTCCAGCCTCTTCAATGTGAACTAGTTCATGATCTGATTAAGACTGCTAATTAATCTCAAATATCCTGTGATTGTGATTGTGTGACAATTTCTATTGTGCATTCATATTATAATATGTGGATTAGTAATATTTAGACTCAATTGTTATCCCGCCACTTTGAATGAGTTAATCTTTTGTATGATAGTTCAAATATTTGTCTAGTTAGGTTAAGAGATTAATGCTAGACTCAATTGTTCTCGTTTAAATGATTGATACAAGTCGATTTGGTTTTAGATCTCACGATGAGCCGCACATACAGATTTCATGGATGAACAGTAATTTTCAAATTATTACCAACAAAACTGATTTCGTGGATTATGGACTGTATTGTTGGAAAGAAACAATGATGAATGTTTCAAATGCAAATGAAATGTGCTCATGCAGTACTTGATCTCAGACAACAAACCACACGTTCGAATTATTACTTGAATTAGGTTTAAAATTACTCAATGTGTTCAACCTAAATACAATAGCCACCAGCTGGGGCTCTCTGCTAGTTAGCTCTTTGGTGTAGTGTATGTGGGTGTGTGGGGAAGGCAAAATTGAAGCCATAAGTTCCGGGCAGTGGCTTTATAGTTGCTGTAGGGACATTGGCTTTACACGTACTTCCATGTGATTAGCCCACTCCTCGAACTTATAATGATGATTCTCGAACAGCATCTTCAGGAAGGAAACACAAAAGACCCCCCCATACAACAAAGATTATTCTTTTAGAAAACTTGATTGCTATTATCATTATATATTCTCTTCTGTACTCCCCACTTCCAGTAATATAAAACTTCTCATTTTATAATGCCAATTGCCAAGCAATTCGTTTCTAATTTATGCAATGCAAAAGCGTTTGTGCACTAATTTAAGCCCCCCACTTTCTCAAAAAATTGAGAAGAAATAAGCTTATTTACTTAAAAAACACCTAGGATTTGGATAAAACAAAATTGGGTTTTGCTCAATTTATCATTTCATTGAGTCTTTAATCAGAAATTTAGCACACTAGTTAAGTAGCTAGCTAGGCTAGAGTGACTAATTTTCCTTATCATATTTAGTTGGCTAGGCAAGAGCTGCATGGAGAATACAGAAGAAAAGGAGATTTTGATTTAAATTCCTTCAGCTAACTGTTATTGGAATCATTAGGGAAATAATGCAGTCTTGTCACAATTATATTTTTTCATAGGACAAAAGTTGGATGATCAGAAGGCTACCGGGGACTGGGAATTTGGAAAAACACCATTTGCTTCCTTCCAAAAACCACCCACATCTGAATTCCAAATCCACCAAAATTAAATACCACTTTATGTAGTTTAGCTTAGCTATATAGATTAAAGTTGTTATATATACTTTCTTCCACATGCATTAAACCTTACCTATATATAGTAAAGCTTCCTCCACTATGCAACCCCTCCATTCTTTTACACCCCAAGAATATTTTGCCAACAAAGTTCCCTACAACTTAAGTCTTAAGTCTCAAGGCAAGCCATTTTTCTTTGAATATCTATATATTCCAACTCAATATCCTCTAACATAATATATATAGTAGCTAGATCACACATATACTAAATACACAACAAAAACTACTTTCACATCTCTTTAGCTTTCTCTCCACTAAGTACTACTACTCAAAAAACATTTTATCTTTATTTGCTTTTCTCTTTGTTTTTTGGATTGTTGTAGATCTACAAAGAAGAGTAAATCAAAAAACTAAGATGATCCAAGAACTGTTTGGAGGTGCAGGCCTTAATAACATAGCAGGAGGAGGAGAGGGGAAATCGTTCTCCTTTCATGGTGGTACTACTTCTTCTCCTTCTCTTTCTCCTTCACCATCCCCTTCTTCCTCAACAACTACCACCGCCACTGCCACCACAACAACCGCGACAGGTTTATCAAATACGGAGAACTTGAGATGTCCAAGATGCGATTCTTCAAACACCAAGTTCTGCTACTACAACAACTACAACCTCACTCAACCCCGCCACTTCTGCAAGACCTGCCGCCGCTACTGGACAAAAGGAGGGGCTCTCCGGAACGTTCCAATTGGCGGCGGGTGTAGAAAAAACAAGAGTGTCACCGTGTCAACGGCTTCCATAGGCAAGACCACCGCCGGGAAGTTGAAAACGGTGGTGTCAGAGATTGGCCGGTCAGGATTCGGTGGGGGGTTCGATCAGGAGGTCCAAGCAAGCCCAATACTATGGGGATCACCCCAGAATTCTCATTTACTAGCCCTATTAAGAGCCAGTCATCATCAAAACCCTAACCCTAACCCTAACCCTAATCAACTTTGTAATTCTGTAAATGTGAAGGAAGAGGGAGGTATGAATAATATGATTGGGTCCCACATGATGACTACTGAGGCAGTTGCAATGAGTACTGCTCGAACCCTGGGGTTGGATCCAGTGTGCCAGGCTCCTTCACTTGGACTGTGCAGCTCTTTCTGGAGATACAACAACCAAAATCAACCACCTCCAAGCCATCACCAACAAAACGGTTTCATTGTTGGTCATGAAGTTCAAAGCAGCAATATTGGAATTCAAGAATTGTTTCAGAGGCTAAGATCATCAACTTCACAATCAGGTAGTTATTATTCCGACCATCTAAATAATGTGGTGATGTCTTCATCCTCCTCATCATTGTCTTCATCTTCCACGTCATCAATTTTGGATTCGGCTCCGGCGGTTGGCGGTGGCGAAATGGGTTACTGGAACCCGGCGTTTACCGCGTGGTCATCTGATCTTCCAACAACCAATGGTGCATATCATTAGAAGTCTTTTATCTAAGGGGATTTCTTCTTTGTCTTAGCTTAGCTAGGTTCTTTTTTTTTCTTTAATTTGGTTTTAATTTTTTGGTTATGTTTGTGTGGGTTGTGATATTTATTATGGCTTTAGCATCAGTAGCTAATAGTTAATCCTTCTCTTTCTTCTGTCTGCATGTGTGTTTTAAGGTGTAAAAGATATGAGGGTGTGCCAACTAAGGACCAGGAAATTAAATTGAATGTTTGTTACTTGTTATAGTGGTTCTTGATGTTATCATCACATTATAATTGCCATAAATTATAAGGGGCTCTGCTTAATTGGATGCCTGACAATGGGGTGTTGGAATATTTTCAAACTTATTTTGATGCGTAATTCTGCGGTTTATATAGGAAAATAATTTGTGCACACTATTTTTTTTCTTTAGCACACTCATGTTTATTTTTATCAGAAATAGCCAAGAGTGTGCATTGAAAGGAGAGATTTTTTCAAATATTCGGTTTTTAAAAGACACTTCACATGTCATAATACAAATAGAAGAATTAATATATTTTTTTCGTGTCCCTCCACTTGTATTATGACATGTAGAATACCCAGTTGAATATTGGATACTTGAAAAAATTTCTCCACATGAAGAAAGAGAAATGTGTGTAAATCATTATTTTCTTTATATATTGGGAAGTGTAGCAATTTTAAGGGTACCTAGCGACTGTATTCCTAAATAACCATAAAGATCTTATAGAAGGAATATCTGAAAATTAATAGGAATCGAGAGAGAGAATTGAGCAAAGTAAGCCTTGGTTGGCTAAATTTGCTTGAGGTTTATCTTTTAATATATTAATTATTTAAGTGAGGGCGATTGTTGGGGTGGTGGGGGGCACATGAAGATTCAGGGAGAGTAGTGTTTGGTTACGAGAAAGTGAAGAATGAAGTGTAAAATTTGCAGCCTTTGGAAATAGTTTCCCTATTTTTTTGCACCAATTTGATTCTTATTGCAGGCGGCCGTCAGACGATTCATTCTACTACTGTAGCTTTATCAAAACTGGTGTCTGCTCCTGCTCTAATTGCCTGCTTCTCTGGAACTTGCTCATACATACTTATGCCCTTTGGGTGCTCAAACATTAGTTATTGCCACTGATTGCATTTCTCTTGGCATTAGCATGCATCTTTTCAAGGATTAAAGTTTCTTATGTATCAGGTTCACCTCTGATGTTTTTGATTCCATATAAAAGCTTTAATCCAGGTAATTTTGATGAGGGGCTTGCTAAAATGGGAACAAAGCTTGTAAATGGCTTATAAGAAGTTGGGTCTCTCGCCCATATGGGGGGCCCGCTCTCCCCTTTTTCTCTCTCGCACAAAGCCAAACTCAAAATCCATTCTCAACGCCGCTGACTCCTTCCTTGGGTTGGGGTCGGCGGCAACCCCTTTTTTTTATTGCTTTCCCTCTTTTCCATTTCCTTTTTATTAGCTAGGCCTGTGTATTGCTCTTTCGATGCCCATGGCTGTCGGTTTGAGAAGTCACAGCTTTTTTTCTCGGCTTACTTTGTAGTTTTCCCGGCGCTCGTCTCCGTTTTCCGGCATTCTTCGCGGTCTCCCGGTGTTCTTCGTTGTCTCTTGGTGTTTTTCACCATTTTTTGCATTTTGCCAAACCCAATCCCCATCCTGCAACCCCCTTCCTTCAACCCCCAACATCCATCCTATTCCATCTTGTTCATTTGCTCCTCCTTCTCACTTGCCATCCCTCCCACAACCTCTGCTCAAAGCCAAGAGCGACACACCTGTTTTGGTTCTACACTAGTAGAAAAAATAGCTTGCACGACAAAACTTTAGGCAAATGAGGAAATTTCGTAGGGCAAGAGGACTTTAGGCGACGAACATATAGATACATTAGTCCCGCAAAAGATGGAAAAAGTGGTGGGAAAAAGGAGAATTTGGCAAAAAAAGTGTGCGACAAATTGTTTCGTCGTCTAAAATATCTAGCGTGACGAATGCGTCGTCACACAAAACCAAAAATGAGCTTGACTTTAGGCGACGAATGACTGAAATCGAAATACCAATTGATTCCATTACAAATAATCTCAGTGATCTGAGCCGCTACGATCCGCATGACCTCGCACAAACTAAGGATAGTGATGATGATGAATCTTATGCAAGCGCCGAATCTGAACTACAAAGCAAAAATGATGAAAGTGATGACGACGATTTGTATTTTATTTCTTATTCAGACTAAGTTTGGTAGTCGAAAAACTGTAAACTTGTAACATTGAAAAATAAATGAAAGCTGAGATTGACAATTATTTTATTAAACGTGAAGATCTGTTTTGCTAACAATTAATTACTTCCTTTACAAAAAAAAAAACAAAAGTTTTGTAAGCAGGTACAAAAAAATTACAAATACATCTTGAGTGACGAATTATTTCGTCGCGCAGAATTTATAGGTCTTAGGCGACGAAATGTAGTCGTTGCGCAAAACAAAGACACTTGAGGTGACGAATCAGTTGTTTGTCGCCTAAACCTACGAAATTTATTCCACACCATTCTTTTTTTGATATTCTAAAGAATGACTTATTCATGTCTGAATGAAGTAATTTTTGTACACAATGATCTTGAAGAAGAGGTCTACATATTCAACGGTTCAGATTTAAAGAAATAAATATCTATGTGTGTTTACAAATTAACAGTTGTACGAAAAATTAACTTACAGTGGAAAATTCATAATAAGTAATTAAGAAGTGGAAAAAATTTGTAAAAAATATACAAACACTTGTAACGAGAAGGTCTACAACTTTCGTTAAGAGGTCGATCATCTCCAAAATCGAACACTAGAAACCATGAAGGCTATATTATTTTTTAACCGACGATCAACGTTTACGTTTACGCTCCGTTATTATATCCTTAATTTATTTTTTTCATCCCTGTTCTTTTTTGAAAACATGATCTTTTACTGAATGCAATAAGGTGAACGATTCAGATCGTTTATATTATGTTTCGAAATTTACAATTTAGTGAAATTTGTGTAGGACGTTATAAAGTTTATAGAAACTATATAACATCATCACAATTTTCAGTAAACTGTAAATATGGGGACATTCTATCAACGATCCGAACCGTTGATCTTATTGCATTCAGTAAAAAATCATGTTTTCAAAAAAGAACCAGGATGAAAAAATAGTTTACGGATATAATAACGGAGTGTAAATGTAAACGTTGATCGACGGTTAAAAAATAATATAGCCTTCATGGTTTCTAGTGTTCGATTTTGGAGAGGACCCCTTAATGAAAGTTTTAGACCTTCTCATTACGAGCGTTGGTATATTTTTTTACAAATTTTTCTCACTTCTCAATTATTTATTATGAATTTTCGACTGTAAGTTAATTTTTCATACAACTGTTAATTTGTAAACACACATAGATATTTATTTCTTTAAATCTGAACCGTTGAATATGTAGACCTCTTCTTCAAGATCATTGTGTACAAAAATTACTTCATTCAGACATGAATAAGTCATTCTTTAGTAGATCAAAAGAAAAACGGTGTGGAATAAATTTCTTAAGTTTAGGCGACGAACAACTGATTCGTCGCCTCAAGTGTCTTTACGCGAAGAAATGACAAAATTCGTCACCTAAAACTTAAAAATTTGCCACCAAAATTTTGGGCCAGTCGCAAAAAATTTTGGGCTGGTTTTAAAAGTTTTAATAAAAGTGTGTGTGATGAAATGATGACTATGAGCGACAAAACTAGTTCAACATGTAACTTTTCTCTTCTTCTTTCTTCTTTCTTCTTCCTCGATCTGCAAGTTTTCTCTCCTTCTCGATTGCCAAAGCTTTTCTTCTCCCTCTCCCTCTTTCGCATGGAATTTGGGATCACACTCACCATCATCATCCGCACAACCCCTTCAACACCCCAGTAGCCTTTGATTCACATAAACTTGACCAAAAACCCACGAACCCAAACCTTGTCAGTCAGAAGCTTTCTGGCTGATTCCCGATGATCCAAACCTCGCCACCACCACCGTTTGATTCCTCCCAAGGAGTCAAATCTAGTATCTGCATGCCTTTGCCGACCTCGAATTGAGGCGAATCGACAGTGGGCACCTTTCGTGCCTTTCGACGCTTTTTTCGATCTATTCCGGCCATGACAGGGTGCTGTCTTGCCGTCTTTCAGCTCAGAAACATCTCAGGTATTGATCCCATCTATTGTGAATTCTGAATTTGGTGTGTCCTCTTCAATCTCATTAATTGATGATGCCGTGCACTTTTCCAACACATTGAAGTTCTGTTGTGTATACATTGTTCTTATTATAAGATGGCTTTATCGAACTATTAGTCGAAAGCCTATTATTGAATTTGGTTGAATGCAGAACAATTGTACCTGATTGAATTCAAACCCTTTTTTCTTCATTAAAGAGGCTTAATTTTTATTTTCTATTTGTGATAATCATAAGCATGTAACAAATGATTATGTTTTTTTTTAAAGAACCATTATGTTTCAACTATAGAAGAAGATATATGTTTTATTTATTTTTTATATTTGTGATAACTATAGGTATGTAATCTTTGAATATATTTTAAGTTTAGTGCTGAATGCTGGTTTTTCTTCCTCTAAATTGTGTCTACACATTATAGGGGCAAGTAGGTAAAGGTTTTTCTTCCTCTAATTTGTTGGCTGAACACGCACTAGGACTACGAAATAGTTTGTCGTCTAAGATCGGAAGACATTCTAACGACAAATCATCTTGTCGTCTAAGTTAAACTTAACTCGGACGACAAATTTTCTTGTCTTTTTTGATTGGAAGTAATACCTTTAGCGACATATATTTTTGTTGTCTTGATATTAAGACGACGAACGGGAGAAGAACCTCTAACGACTAAACCTTTTGTCGTCCAAAAACATATGACGATGAACTATTTGTTGCCTTAGATCTTCCTATGACAACCAATTTCGTCGCTATAGCAAAGCTATGACGACAATAAATTTGTCGAGAGAACGTTACAAACGAAATCATTTTGTCGTCTAAGCTTTGTTGGGACAGATTTTAGACAATGAAACACAAATGTTTGGTCGTCTATAGCCTTTAGCGACGGGCTTTTAGCGACGAGCTGGCCAACAAAAAGTTTTGTCGGCTAAAGGTTTAGACGACAAAACTTGACCCTTCTTGACAAAAATGTTTTGTCACCATAGTAGGTTTTTTTTGTAGTCACATCCTCAAATGGCAGTCTACTTTAGTATTATGAATATTTTGGAGCTACGTAGCATTAAAGTCACACCCGAAAAGAGATTCACTCACTTTCCAACCGAAAAATATTTTGGTGTTCCCTCACTTGAACAACAACATTCACAAACCCGTAGCCACGGGAGAGCAACTTGTCTAGTTTGATTCTATATGCCAATCGGAGGAAAGAGTTGTTTAATATACTAAACTGGTATAAGCTTATTATCTTGTTATGAAGCTACAGACATATATGTTGTGTGTGCGTGTGTATATATATATATATACATTCTTCACTCCCTCATGTTATGTTACAACCCGTCCCAAAATTTATGTGAAATTACCAAAATACCCATAGTGGTCAATGTTGACTTTTGTTGACTTTTCGTGACGACTTGTAAAAATTTATTTCTTTACATATTCCCGATGTACTCGTCGACACGAACGCATGGGCGCAAGCGGAACTCAATTCGGAGTTCAAACGAACAATTTACGGAACTTTAAAGTGTAGGGGCATTTTGGTAATTTACCACTCCGTGTATGGGAATTAGGGTTTTTGGCTGGCTGCACAGCAGCCAACCCTCCCCCATATTCTGCACGTCATTCTCTCTCTCTTTCTCTTTCTCTCCCATTTTCTCTCTCGGCCAAAACCGTACCGAAAAACCTTAACCTTGGACGAATCACAAAACCGTCAATCCGTCACCCAAAATTCATACCAACGCGATCGTCTCGTCATTCTAGACGAGGCTGTGATTTTAGAATTTCCAAACTCGAGCCCAATCGTCCAAACCGACGCCGGAACGAGAACGACGAACTGCCATTCAAGTTTCTGTACAATCCCGACAAAGGTAAGCCTCGAAACCATTACCATTGGTTTTATTGGATTGAGTAGGTTCAAATCGACATAAAGAACGTCGAATTTGGTGCAGTTTTGAAAGAGAACGGAATTAGGACTTCCCGAAGCTTCTCGGCCAATTTCAGGCCATCTCCGGCCATTTTTCCGGCCTCAAAATGGTATGAAAATATTCTACTCATCAATACCTTCATTTTGATATATGGCACGTTAATTTTGGCCAAAGAACGAAGAAGATATGAATTTTTGAAGTTTTGGGACATAATCGGTATTAAATTTCCAGATTCCGGCGAACCAAACGGCGGCGGCTCCGGCGACCGGTGCGAGGAAGGGGACGACGAAATATTCCGTTAACGGCAACGGAATATTCCTAACGGCGTCAGCATATTCCGTCCAAAAAGGTATATTCCGTTAACTTTAACGGCGCTGACGTCAGTCGCGCGTGGGACTGCGTGTGCAGGCGCGTGAGGCGCGTGGGGGACACGTGCCGCGCGTGGGTGACACGTGCCAGCGCGTGGAGACACGCGCCAGCGCGTGGCGACACGTGCCAGCGCGTGCCGGCGCGTGGCCGGCGCGTGGCGGCGCGTGCGGGGGCGGTGGACGGCGGCGGTAGGGTTTTCGGGCTCCGGAAGTCGTTTTTCGAGCCCGTTTTCGCTAAAATAATAATATTTTTGGGGGATTTTTCTTTAAGGCCTATTTTTAATTTATTTTAGGGAAGTTCTAATTTGTTCCCTAATATTAAATAGGTAATTCTTCGACTCCGCACACCGAGGATGGCAACACCGAGGGAGATTTCACTCCCGATCACCTGTGAGTGGACATTTGCTTTTATTAAATGGTTTTTATGATTGAAAATGTTTATGAAATTGATTTCTTTATGGTTTAAAATGGTTTTCTGAGCATGTTTAATTATATATATTTATTATTAAATATATATATTATGTTGATAATTATTTATGCAACCATATTTGTTCTATTTATGGTATATATATTGGGAAATGAATTTAATTGGTGATTGTGATTATTTATCAAGTATGATTTTTATGATAGAGAATGGGTTATACTTCGATATCACTTTTGCATAAATATTAAATGATATTTTATTATATGGTTTTTGAGGGAAATATTTATTTATGCAATACTTGATATTTGGGAATTATGAATGGGATTTTGGCTCCTATATCTATACACATGGTATGTATGTATGTTTTCAAACACACTTGGTGGCATGCTTTCACTACGTTGTAGTACCGTTCTCACGGCCGTGGGGCAGTTCTCACATGTTTGGGTCACACCTTGGCTGTACTCGAGTGTTGTCCGGTAAATACCTTAGTGCGAAGCTTGTCTTACGATTATTGTTTATGGGGAAAATGCCCCACTACGTAAGGACTCGGGTGTGGCGTGCGGCTCCAGGACCTTACATGTGTGTGGTACTAGGAGTACAAATTATTGGATAGCGTATTGAGCTTGTATGCGGTGATTGAGAGGCACATTCTTGACCAGGTACATGGGTGATCGCGCATATACCATTGTGTTGGTTTTCTATATTTATATTATTGATATATATGATGAAAGGACTATTGGAAATATGTTTTACTATCTACGGATATTGTATATTGATATACGTTTCGGCTATACTTTTAAAATTATACCGGATACATACTATGATAGTATGATTTTGCAAATAGCTACGGGATTTCAAACGGGGGTTCACTTACATATTGAAAAGGAAAAGTTTCACGAAAACTTTATTTTGTCCACTCACACCTTTGTTTTGCGCCCCCGCCGGGACATAGTGATAGTGCATGGCGCGGTCGAGGATTTGCGTGGCGGCTACGATCATCCATCCCGACCATGTAGGGATGCACATTTTCCTTCGGTTTATAATAATATACATCCATGTTATGGATAGAGATTACAGGAACTCGGTTTATCATTGTTTTTCATTGTTTCAAAATTAGTCGCTCTTGAACCATATGCATATTGAAATCGGATTTTGCAACTTTATTACAATTTAATTTTGGTTACACTAAGTGTTGTCATGCATTTAATGGCTTCGTCACTTACGAGTGTTGACGGCACGCTCGCACTCGGTATCCCACGTGGGTATCGAGGGGTGGGGTGTGTCGATTTATTATCGAGCATAGGTTGTGAGAGAATTCTTATGACAAACACTTGGTGTGCGTCATTCTTGTACTAGGTATCTCGGTGTTTCTTTGTTCGGGCCCATGCCACTCGGCGTCGGCCAGTTGTCAGGTGCTTGTTGAGGCAAGTCATTGTCAATGTAGTTCGGGGAGTACCAGTAGTACTTTCCCACGAGATTTCGTGGTTAAGAATCATTATGGGTACGTTGAAAGTTTTTCGATTTTCATGCGAAGTCTTGGTTGATAAATTCTTTTCGTTACGTATATCTCCCACGTATTCGCTAAGAAAGTAAATCTGACCCTACTTCTCTTGAGTGAGTTAGTTATTGCTCGGCCTATGGGGTAGACTAGTCTTAGTTAAATGGGAGTTTAGGGATTAATCCGGTTTTAGAGTGGTGGCAGAACTCATTGGGCGAATTCATTCAACACCAAATATCATTGACTTGATCACTAATGCAGGTATGGATTGGTTATCAGTATCATACCATTGTGGTTATCGTACCAAAGTGGTCACATTCCAAACACTGGTAGACCAGAGGTTGTCTTCCAAGGCGAGAAGAGTTTGCGAGCTTGTTTGATTTCATCACTAGGGCGAAGTTGTTGCGGAAGGGTTGTCGGGGTACTTGGCCCATGTGATGATGAAGGAGATTCTCGGTCAGGTGTGAGGATGTTGCGTGAACCGATGAATATCCAGACGTTTTCTAAGGACTTACCTGGTTTGGTTCACGACGGGAGAGATCGAGTTCCGATTGATGGAGTGCAGTGCGTCACATTTCCGGCAGAGTATCGTATGGCTCAGTGAATTGGGGAGTTAAAGACTGACTCAGGTTGGTTGTGAGGGTTTATTGACCCGATTACTTCACCTTGGGGTGCTTTCCGGTGTTGTTTGTCAAGAAGAGGATGGGAGTATGCGTTTATGCATAGACTACGAGAGCGGCTTCAATCGAATTGTGATGAAGAGCGGGTTATCCATTGCCTCGGATTGATGACTTTGTTTGATTAAGTTTGAAGAGCACGAGTTTCTCAAGATTGATCTTCGATGTTGGATATCATCGATTAACGTATCATGAGGATGATGTGCCCAAGCGCTAGGAAACCTTGATATGGACATTATGAGTTCTTGGTGATGCCTTTCGGGCCCGACTAATGCTCAGTAGCTTTCATGGATTTGATGAGCAGTATTTAATAGTATTTGGATCGGTTTCGATCGTGTTCATCGGCTTGACATTGATTTACTCCCAGTGAGGCCCAGGAGCATGAGGAACATCGAGGATTGTTTTGGAGGGTGCAACGAACGTACGGTTGTACGCTAAGTTCGGCAAATGTCCCGAGTTACGGCTTGGTCGTATTAGTTTCTTAGGACATGTAATTTCTGTGAAGGTATTTTTGTGGATCCACGAAGGTGGAGGCGGTGGTGGTGGGAGACGGCCAACCAATGTGAGCGAGGTGAGAAGTTTAACTGGGCCCCTTACGAGGCTATTCTGAGTCGTTTCGTGCAGAATTTCTCTTGATAAGCTTAGGACCTCTCACTAAACTCACCGGGGAAGGATGTTAAGTTCGTTTGGGATGACGAGTGTGAATGGGTTTCCAAGAACTTAAACATCATCTTACTCACGCACCAAGTCTTAGTCTTACGTGAGAGTGGTGAGTTTGATATCTATACGTCTTCGTTGCATGGTTTGGGTTGTGTGTTGATGCAACACGGAAAAGTCATCGCCTATGCGTGCGGACCTTTGAAACGGCACGAAATGAATTATCACACTCATGACACAGGTTAGGCTGCTCACCGGTCTTTCTTTGGGTGGCGACATTATCTTTATGGGAGACTTGTCGTATCTTCCTGGAGCCACGAAGTCTTAAATATATTTTTACGCGAGAATGAGTTGAACTTGAGACGAGAGGGAGATGGATGGAGGCGATCGGTGACTATAATTGTACCATCGATTATGCATCTGGTAAAGCGGAAATATGCGTATGACATCTGTAGTCCAATCAGCAGGCGGTTGTGGCATCCCATTGGGGTATATATTACAGATGTTGGTGAGTTGAGGAGTACGGGTCTTTATCTTGATGTTGATAATCGTAGACTCTGCTAGCTCATTTCGAGGTTAGACATGTTCTTGTGGACAAAGTTCGAGAAGCTGAGGAAAGATTACGAGTGTGTGCGGCTAAAGGAGGAAGTTCTTGGTGGTTTGAGGCGAGGATTATGGTCGGGGAGGGATGGATTGCGTGTTGGGTAGTCGATTACTTGTACCCCGAAAGGGGATGGTGGATGACGGAGAGACATCTGGATGGGGCCCGTATTTAAAGCATGCTATGCATCCGGGCGTCTGAAGATGTACCACACCATCGAACCTTACTACTATTGGTCGGCGAGGGGATGAAGAAGGATATCGCTGGATTTACGTGAGTCGATCTTCACTTGTCGGCCAAGTGAAGGCGGAGAGACGAGCCTTGGGGTTATCGCGAGACTCACATTCCGGTTTGGAAATGGGAGAATGTTACCATGGATTTTGTGTTTGGAGTTACAGCCTACCCAGGAGCAAAATGTGATGGTATTTGGGTAATTGTCGACCGGCGACGAAACTGACTCATTTCTTGCCAATTCGTCGGGATTACAAGTTGAATAAATTGGCGAAGATGTTCATTGATCAAATTGTTAAACTTCATTTGGGAGTCTTAGGTTTCCATTATATCGGATGAGGGTCCCAGGGTTCACTTCTAAATTGATTTGCATTTCGGGAGGCTATGGGAACAAAACTACGTAAGCCATGACTTTCCACCCACAAGCAGATGGTCGATGCGGAAGGGGCGATTCGGACAGCAGGAGGACATGTTGAGAGTTTCGGTCCTTGGTCGGGGAAGTTGGGATGATCACTTGGCGTTGATTGAGTTCGCATACAGCAGTTTTTCACTCCCAGTCGGTATGGCACGCGTTTGAGGGCGTTGTATGGTAAGGCTTGTAGAACCCCTTTTTAGCCCAGTGAGGTAGGGGAGCGAAGCACTTGAGGCCCAGCCCAGTGACGATACCCTACGGCGAAGATTGAGGTGATTAAGCGTAACACAGAAGCGGCCCGGGAGCCAGACGAGAAGAGTATTCTTGACAAACACTCTAGGCAAGTGAATATACGATTTAGCGACTTTGTGTTTTGAGATTGTCACCACGGAAGGGGTGTGGTGAGATTTGGTAAACGGGGTAAAAATTTGGGTCCGGTACATTGGTCACTTATGAGATTGTGGCGCGTGTTGGCGCGGTTGCGTATCGGTTAGCCTTGCCCGGCGGAGTTATCTCGGGTACATGATGTCTTCCATGTTTCTATGTTGAGGAAGTATGTACGGCCACGAGTCACATGTACTCAAACCCACGGCCTTTGCCCCGGTGAATGAGAGTTTGAGTTACGGAGGAACCCGGTAGAAATTTTGGACGAGAAAAGACAAGGTTCGGAACAAAGTGATACCTTTGGTGAAGGTTCGGTGGAAGTAACCATAAGGTAGGGGAGGCTACTTGGGAAGCGGAGCATATGAAGGCACAATATCCGCATCTATTTTTAGTACTTTTGTTTTGTAATTTCGCGAGGACGAAATTTTATTTAAGGGGGTAGATTGTTACAACTAGTCCCAAAATTTGTAATGATGCCAAAATACCCATAGTGGTCAATGTTGACTTTTGTTGACTTTTCGTTACGACTTGTAAAAATTTATTTCCTTACATATTCTAGATGTACTAAATCGACACGACCGCGTGGGTGCAAAGCGAAACTCAATTCGGAGTTCAAACGAACAATTTACCGGAACTTTAAAGTGTAGGGGCATTTTGGTAATTTACCACTCCGTGTATGGGAATTAGGATTTTTGGCTGGGCTGCGTGATGGCCCTCCCGTATTACGCACGTCATTCTCTCTCTCTTTCTCTTTCTCTCCCATTTTCTCTCTCGGCCAAGCCGTCTGCAGAAGAACCACAACAGCAGACCGAATCCATAAAGCCGTGTCAGGTCACCCAAAATTCATACCAACGCGATCGTCTCGTCATTCTAAATGAGGCATGATTTTAAATTTCCAAACTCGAGCCCAATCGTCAAGCCAAGCTATTCTGGGCGAGCGACGGCCACGCCATTCAAGTTTGTGTAATCCCGACAAAGGTAAGCCTCCCAGAAACCATTACCATTGGTTGATTGGATTGAGTAGAGTTCAAATCGATATAAAGAGCGTTGAATTTGGTGCGGTTTTGAAGGAGAGCGGAGATAGGGTTTTCCCGAAGCTTCTCAGCCAATTTCAGGCCATCTCGACCATTTTGACCTCGAGTTGGTATGAAAATATTCTACTCGTCGATACGCTTCATTTTGATATGACCACAATTTTGGCCAAAGAGCGAAGAAGATATGAATTTTTTGAAGTTTTGGGACATAATCGGTATTAAATTTCCGGATTAGGCGAACCGGAGACGGCGGCGGCTCGACGGCCGGCGAGGAAGAGGGCGACGGAATATTCCGTTAACGGCAACGGAATATTCCTAACGGCGTCGGCATATTGATCCAAAAAGGTATATTCGTTAACTGCTTGGCCCGGCGCGTCGTGCGCGCGTGGGGCTGCGTGTGCGGGGCGCGTGAGCGCGTGGGGACTGCACGTGCGCGCGTGGGTGACACGTGCCGGGCTTGGCCCGTGGAGACACGCGCCCGGTAGCGTGGGGACGTGCCGGCGCGTCGCACCGCGCGTGCGGCGGCGGTGGACGGCAGCGGTAGGGTTTTAGAACATAGGAAATGCGTTTTTTCGAGCAGATTTTACGCTAAAATAATAATATTTTTGGGGTTTTTCTTTAAGGCCTATTTTTAATTTATTTTAGGGAAGTTCTAATTTGTTCCCGCAATATTAAATAGGTAATTCTTCGACTCAGCACAGGGAGGACGATACCGAGGAGATTTCCTCTAGATCACACAGTGAGTGGACATTTGCTTTTATTAAATGGTTTTTATGATTGAAAATGTTTATGAAATTGATTTCTTTATGGTTTAAAATGGTTTTACGAGCATGTTTAATTATATATATTTATTATTAAATATATATATGTTGATAATTATTTATGCAACCATAATTTGTTCTATTTATGGGTATATATATTGGGAAATGGATTTAATTGGTGATTGTGATTATTTATCAAGTATGATTTTATGATATGAAATGGGTTATACTTGATATATCACTTTTGCATAAATATTAAATGATATTTTATTATGGTTTTTGAGGGAAATATTTATTTATGCAATACTTGATATTTGGGAATTATGAATGGGATTTTGGCTCCTATATCTATACACATGAGTATGTATGTATGTTTTTCAAACACACACTTAGTAATAGCTTTCACTACGTTGTAATGTTTTGTTCTCACGGTCGTGGGACGGTTCTCACATGTTTGGGTCACACCTTGGTTTGTACTCGGGGTATTGTCGTGCTCTGTAGTGCAAGCTTGTCTTACGATTATTGTTGTTTATGGGGAAAAATGCCACTACGTAAGGGCTTCGGGTGTGGCATGGCTGCCCGGCCTTGAGGACTTACATGTGTGTGGTACTAGAGTACAAATTATTGGATAATGTATTGAGCTTGTACGGTATTGAAGTGTTCCATGGCCAGATACATGGGTGATCGTGCATATACTTTGTGTTGGTTTTCCTATATTTATATTATTGATATATATGATGAAAGGACTATTGGAAATATGTTTTACTATCTACGGATATTGCTTATATTGATATACGTTTTGGTATACTTTTAAAGTACGTTTTCGGATACATGTATGATAGTATGATTTTGCAAATATACGGGATTTCAAAGCAGGGGTTACTATATTGAAAAGAGAAAGGATTTGCGAAAACTTTATTTTGTCCGCTCACACCTTTGTTTTTGCGCCCCCGCCGGGACATAGTGATAGTGCATCGGCGCAGTCGAGGATTTTGCGTGGCTCGATCATCCATCCCGAAACCATGTGAGGATCTACCTTTCCTTCGGTTTCTATAATAATATCCATCCCTTTGTTATGGATAGAGATTAGGAACAGGTTTATCATTTGTTTGTATTTGTTTCAAAATTAGTACGCTGCGAACCATATGCATATTGAAAATCGGATTTTGCAACTTTATTACACAATTTAATTTTGGTACACTAAGTGTTGTCATGCATTTAATGGCTTCGTCACTTACGAGTGTCGGCCAGCACGCTCGCACTCGGTATCCACGTAGGTATCGAGGGTGGGGTGTGTCATGTTATATATATTAATCAGACAAAGTTATTATACAGACTATTGGCTAAAGTCTATTGATTAGGATTAGAGTTCATGTCCTGCCTTTAGTGATATCTTACACTTGTGAATAGGATTTTATCATGGTGGTGGATTTTTGTGTTAATAATTTAGTGATATCTTAAATGTTTATTTACAATTTAATACTTATTTATTTAACTAATTTGTAACTGGGTCAATTTACAGATGTCGGGTTTGATTTCTACACGCTGCTACTCTAGTCCTAGTTCAGCTCCCTCGCGGCCGCTCCAGATGTCTCCAAGGCCCCTGTCTCGTCCACTGCTTCGGTGACGCATCCATCAGTTAGCGCTTGTTGGGCTCACCGGCGACAACGTCCTGAGGACCAGACCGCTCAGGCACTCGGGACATCCACAATCGAGGGCGAGGGCTTGCAGACAAGTAATATACCCCTACACGCAATCTTTTACATATTTGTTTTCCGTAAACTACCATATTCAAATTAATTGATTGCATGTTGCAACTATTGGTACGATTATCAAATTTGTTGCAAATGTTGTGTGGATGTGTTGTATTATTGTTTGCAGGTTATGGGAAATGTTAGACTTTTAAGGGAGGTTTTGCCGATTTTTTTGTAGAATTTTTAGTACAAGTTTTAACCATGAATTTGTTCATTATTTTGGCAGGGAAGAAAAAGACCTGGGGTCCTTGCAGACAACTGAAGTTTGCGCAGATCACATGTGTGTCTTCTCAAAAGATCACCATCACGTATGATCCTTGACATCATGCTGCTTTTACGGCCGACCAGCACAACACCCTGGTCCACGACGTAGGGTCGATACTACGTGACCATTGCCCTATGAGATGGGAAACATGGAGATTAGTCTCGAAGCAGACGAAGGATGTGATATGGCATGAACTGTCTGTGAGTTTATAAAACACTTTATACTACTTTTTATAATTAAGTATAATATTATTTATATTTTAATAATATTTTTTCATATTTGCAGATCAAATGTAATTCTAAGGACCTTGATGGTGACCGGACATCGTACATAGAAGGGCTCTTCAAAAGTCGGTACATTGAATGGAAGAGCGACCTCCACCACCATTTTAAGTTGTATCCGGACGCGGAGACTGCTCTAGCCGAATGATGCCTTCTAGAGTTGCTGGAGCGGCCTTAGGATTGGGAGTTGTTATGTAAACACTTTGAAGATCCGAAGTTTTTGGTAAGTATACTAATTTATTTTATAATTTTATACCTAATTAATATATGCACTAACAAGTTTTGGGTTTAACAAAAACGATCTCGAGCCAACAAGATAAATAGGTTAAAAAGAAACTTCGACACCACTCCAGTTTGAAGCCCTTCTCCTATAGATTGGAAAAGCGACGAGAGCTAAAACTACTTTACATTTTTAAATTTTAACCTTTTTTTATTATTTTTTTAACTTTTTTTTAGGAAGGTGCAAAGTTTCCGAAGATCGACATGTTCGCGGAAGTTTATGTCCGCCCCAGTGATGAGACGGCTCAGCAACTTCATGTAAGTTTCTCTAACTACCTGTTATTTTTGTTCCTTTTATAATTATCATAAATAGTAATATTTATTTTCTTATTATTGGCCACTATGGTGGAGAAGAGCAATGCTCTTCTCGAAGAAGTGGCATCGCAACTTCCCCCTGAGACCCCTATCGAGAATGTGACTCCAACTGAGGATGCTGGTCTTCATATACTAACAGAGACGATAGACCAAACCCTTGGTCGTAGGCCTGGTAGGGTTTATCGAGGGATGGGGAATGCGCAACTACGTGACACAGGTGCCTCTTCTTCTCAAAATAATTCGCAACGGGTCAATACGTTGGAGCAGGAAGTGCAGAACCTGCAGAGGTAGCTTGCGGTTCAGGGCAACTAGATGAACCACATCTTACACGCTCTTCAATTGTCCGGCATGTCACTAAATGTCCCATCATCTGATTTCCAGCCACCGGGTTCCCAGCCCCCTCCCTCACCATATTTCCCGCCGGTATCTCAATAGCCATTTCGTTTTAGAATTCTAATTTTTTTTCAATTGTTATTTTGTACGTACATTTCTTTATATAATATAATTTATTTTTCTACATTGTTTATTATATTTTATTGTCTTTTAAATACCAATTAATTCATTAAATTAATTAATTAATTGAAAAAAATTAAAGTAATTCAATTAAATTGAAATAAAATTATTAAATATTTTGCTTGACGAAACAAACACCGTTGCCTAAACCTGTAAATATTTTGTGTGACGATAAAATTATTGAATATTTCGTCGCCTCAAGAATAGGCAATTAATATATTTCGTCGCTGAAAACTTAGGGCAATGAAGGACTTTCGTCGCCTAAAGGTTTGTCCGACAAAATTTATTCGTTGCCAGAACTCTATTGCGACGCATCTTTTAGTCGCCAAAAATCGTCGCGTAAATGTGCATTGAGTGACGAATGTATTTTCTTCATCGCGCAAATCCTTGCTTCACCGGCTTTGCGTGAAGAATTTGGGGCGACAAATTAATAGTCGCTCAAATGTTTAGGCGATGAAAAGAGGCCTTAAGTGACGAAATTTGTTTTGTCACCCAAGTACTTTTTTCTACTTGTGCTAAGATCTAAGTTGTCCGTTCACGACTCCGCATCCGATCGGCATGTCAGAAATTCGAGGCCAAGCGTGCTGCGGCTTTGCCCAAAGCGAGGTGTTTTAGATACCTCCTTAGTCCCGTCTCCTTCTCATGTGTTTTGGATTTTTGTTCTACTTGCAGGGGCTTGTGCTGGTGGGTTTGATCTGTTGGTTCTTCTCCGGTGTGGCGCCTTTGGTGGCGAAATTTGGTTGGAGTTTGTTCCTTGCTGCTGGTTGAATTATTTTGCACTGCGATACCTTCGTCGAATTCAACGCTAAGGTGGTTTTCTTTGGGCTGCTACCTTTGTGGTCACTGGCAAGGTGATGGCGGCGACGGTGGTCAGCTTTTGCGGGTTGAGAATTAAGGTTTCTTTTTTAATTTCTGCCTTTTTAGTGAATGGGCTTTGGCTATCCCCACCTTATTGAGCTAGTTTGATGCAATTGTAATAGGTCTTTCTCATTCAATGAAATTGCTTGTTTTTCGACCAAAAAAAAAAGAAGTTGGGTCCCTCTGCTAGTTATAGCTATTTTTTAATTTTATCGTGGACCATCAATTTTTTTCTATAGCTACTTTTTAGTTACATTGGCGGAAGTTAAAAGATGGAATAATCTAATTCTATTCAATTCCCCAACCCTCCCTGACCAATTAAGCTAACACCAAAGCTTTGGTTCAAATACAAATTAATAAACTAATTAAACCCACAAATTTCCCTTGTTTATACACAAGAAAATATAAGCAATGAGCTTGTAGTTTGGTTAGTAAAAGTACTCATCCCTATATCTAAGGTCATCTCCAATAGCGAGTTAAATGGTTGATTTGTAAAAACTCATCTCCAACGAGTGGGCTTGCAAAAAGATTTAGGGGCTAAAGAACTTAGGGGCTTGTTATATGTAGCCCGTTTGGAAGGCTGGTGCCATAACTACCCATGGAACCCCCCCCCAATGTGTTGATGTTGGTGGAAATGGTGAGCTGCTGAGCTTTGGTATTGAATCATGCAACCTCAGTTGCATGCCGCTGATCTTCCAAATTTTTCTTTTTCTAAAAATATCTTAGAGGTTGGTGAAAATGGACAACTCAGATTAAGTAATTTTTTTCTAAAATTCGTACAAAACTAGGGACATCCTATTGCTGTTGCATGCATTCATATTAAACTTAGATTTTAAAAATATTTTATATGAATATAGTATTTTTTTTTGGCATAAACATAATGTAAAAAAAAAAGTTACTTAGCATTAAACTTTGATTCCAAAAAAAAATACTACGTTAACTAAGCTATAAACAAAAAAAGAGTTGCTAGACCCAACCCACAACCCTATTTTCTCACTCCATCTTATATCCTCACCCCTTATAAAAAGTTAAAAAATTAAAACACACTTGTTTCCACCCACTAATAATCCTAAAATGTCCTTGCATCAACTTAACTATTTTTTTTTAAAATTAAATTTTTGAAAATTGGTTACGATTGAATTAGTCAATCTAATGATTTCTTCAAAACATCAAACCAATCCACAATGCTTCTCCTTTGGAACTTGGAACCTCCATTCTCCTAGCCTTCACACTTTGGTTGCCCGCCTTCCCATTCCTAGTTATTACCTTGATTATCTTCCACACTATTGACAGCCGCAGGGGAGCATTCAGTCTAAGTTGATCTATCGATCAATCAGCCTCTAGGCTGTCTCTGCCCTGTGTGGACGTTCTGCGTGTGGTACACCTTCATGAAGGACCCGCACCCCAGCAGCCTCCCGACTTCGTACTTCCTGAACAGGTTCTCCTCGCCGGCACCGGAGACTATGAAAAAATAATCCCAATTCTTCCTCATCATATTTGCCGTTGATATCGACCAAGAATCTGTTGCCTTTCCTCGGAAAAATCTCAACGACATTGTTTGGATTCTAAACAGAAGAAGTTCAAAAATGAATTTTTGAAAATTTGATCGGAAACGATTTGGAGAAAAGTGTGTTTTCTGAAACGGATGGCTAGGCTCTTCGTGTTCTTTATTTATTTATTTTTGCTATAAAAATAGATTAGGATTCATTTTCATTAGGGCTTTGGAAGTCATTTTACAAAAGGTTAAATGTGTCATTAAATTTTTCACTAAAAAGTGGGTGGGGAAATAGGATTGTGGGGTGGGTCTAACAGCTAAAAATACATCGTAGTTGAATGTGTGAATGTTATACTACAATATTTTTCAATATGCTAATAAGTAATAAAATATTGAGAGAAATAAAATGTAGCCTCCACACCATTGAAAATGAAAAATTATAGCCATGCACTATTTCTTAAAAAACTATATTTTTAATGTGCTATATTTATGAATGAAGGCTAAATATAGCCAAATCATTGAAGATGGCCTAAGGTCTCAAGTTCGACATCCCCTCCCCACTATCACTTGCATAAAACGAAAAGAAAACACAAGAAAATAGAAGAAAGCGAATGAAATAATTTGGATAAATTGTGGCTAGGGGAAGGGGAATCAAAGCAAAGGGACAAGCAATCTTCCTTTACTTGTTTATTGCACATCTTTATGTTATAAGCACCATTAGGGAAATCACATTTGTACGCTACATGATGTGGCACACTATAAATCTATAAAGGATATTGTGTGGCTCCTTCCTATAAAGGAGTTACTCATTGTTTAGCCCCGAAGGCCCTGTTTGTTATAGCGGATTAGTTCGAACTGGATTAACTTCTCAAACTAAGCTAGACTAGCTTGACATGGACTAAGTAGAATAAGAATAGTGAAACGTTTGGTGTAGTGTCAAATTAAACCATAGATTAAACATTGTTTAGATCAAATATTTTTTGTCATTTTTAGTTCATTTTTTTAATGTAAAAAAATAAAAAACAAACATTTTATTAGTTTTTATCTCTCTCTCTTCTTTTCCTCTTCTTTTCTGCCAAATTGCAACTCCTCCTAAGCCTTCTTCTTTCTCTGAACATCTCACCAAACCACAACCCTCTCTCTCTTCCTTTTCTCTTCTTTTCCACCGAACTGCAACTTCTCCTGAGCTATCTTATTTCTCTGAAGATCTCAGCAAATCACAACCCAAAAATCTCAAGAAAATCGATTTCATTTCAATTTTCTCCTTCAATTTCATTTCAAAAGATCAAAACATCACCTTTTCTTCTTCAGTTTCATTTCAATTTCAAGTAACGAAGTCGTCGGCTTCGTCGTCGTCATTTATCTCATTGAGCCGTCGTCCTCTTACAGATCTCCACATAGAAAGAAGGCGAAAGAACAATGAAATATATAGTGAAAGGGGGACGAATCTCGTGCTTCAACTCGGGACTGCTACTACCACGTTTAGTGAGGCGCGAGTAAAACTTAGTCCCACTTAATCTCATTTATTGGTGGTTCAGACAATACCAAACATAGTATTTAAGTCCCAGCTAAGACAGTCCCTCTTAAGAAGGTGTAACAAAAGAAGCATGGGTGTTTCTGCTAACAGTGCCAAGCTGAGGAAGGAGAGAATGGATCAGTGCAGCCTTGCTACCATTAGATCTGCTATTAGACACAAATATGAAAAAAGTTAGATGTTTGACCTCAAATAAAAATGTCTTACCAAACGATTGTGTTATTAGTGGAGTACTGACTTAGTCAATGTTCCGCTTTATATTTTGGATGTCTAAGGAATTCACAATTTATCTAATGCTTTCCAAGAAAAATGAGAGAATGGACTGAACAAAAACTGGTTCAAATCAATCAACTATAGAGAAACAGAAATATAAAGCTTGGAACTGAATCCTTCAGTATATGAGCAACAAAACAGGAAAATAAAGGACATGACAGAAATTGCTTTAGTGCTACGTTCCTTCAATGCAGCGTGTGGTTAACAGCAATGACTAATTGAAAGCCGATTGTCTGAGCATAAATTTTGACTTATTGTATAGGCAGAATAACAGATAATAAAGGACATGATAGAAATGAACATGTAAGAGAGAAATTAATCCTTTATAGGACTTTGCCACTTAATACTATGATCTAGTAGTATTGTTTTTTACTTGTAAGTGAAAGGTCTTAGGTTCGAATCTCGTGAATGTTGAGTTCGATACCAATTTATCCCCTTACGTTTTAGTGAAAATATATCGTTGTATTAAAAAAAATCTTTTGTAAGACTTGGGTAGCAAGAATCCAACACAATGACACTTTAAAACATCTTATTCCCTCAACCCTAAGCTTGTTTCCCAATTTAATTCGATAGTCACGCCCTCGATCGTAACTGAAACTTAAAAACTACCAAGTTATAAAATTAATAATAATAATGAAAGAACATACGGAGGGTTACACGATCAAGAGTAAGTAAATTTTCTATCAGTGCGTGCTTGGCCTTACCAGTTGCCACAACGCAACACATTCAAAGGCATATTGCTATCAGTAAAAAGCATATTATTTCCTAGCAGTCTTGAACACAGAAATGGAATCTTTCACTTTCCATCACTTAAGAAAAGACATGAAAAACTATTTTCCAGTAATTGTTTTCCTCATAAACAGCCTTAAGGATTAGGATAGGTTAACTAGTCCTTATTATGGGTTTCGCATTCTGATACGATAGGTAAATCTTATTGTACCATTGATGACTTGTAACAATATGTACCAAATGAGATAAATACAATTATATTTTCATACCCTCTACTTTTGCCCTTTGTCATTGGTATTGTTTATCATTCATAGCTCTTCGAAACATAGAAACTGTACGCGCGAAAGCTAGAGAAAAGCTCGTAACATATATAGAGAGATATATAAAAATAATGAAAATGCATTGTCTCATTAATTATGTAAGAACTAATACAAATTACAAACATATGTAATTTCTTTTTTTAACTGGTAAAAACACTTGAGATTTATTACTCTCTCATTTTCACATTACGAATAATTAAGCTCCTAGAGCTATGACATTATTTCTCAGCGATCTCTTGGAGGTTGAAACCTGGCTCTTGTTGTTTGGAGAACATGACCATATGATCAGAACCATTGATCACTCTCTCTTTATGTGGAGGATTCTTCTCGATCATCCACCTCTGTGATACTAGTGTATATGTAGCAATAGGACGTGTGTGCAGCTATATCCAGCTGTAAGTATTGAGTTGTGTGTGTGACAACTGTAAAAGAATGAGTGATTGTTGTATTGAGGAGGTTAAGGTTGTAAGTGAGTATATAATCTTTCTTTGTATCATTATGTCAATGATTAAGATAAAAACAATACAGAAAACATTATTTTCTCTCTAAGAAACTCTCTCTTCGTTCCTCTCTAGTCTTAGAACATTATCATGGTATCACTTGTCGAAGATGGCTGACGCCGACGATCGACGATCAACGATCCTTTTTGTTTCCGCTCAACTTGCTTCTCTTCCTAATCTTCTCCGTATTTCATGACTGATCAATTTCTTTTTGTCTGTGATCTGCACTTTAAGAACCCAAAAAAATTGGGGATTTGTGATTTGAGAACCCTAAAAATTGGGGAATTGTGATTTGCAAATTCTTCTCCCCTCATTCCGCATCCAAATACTTTTAGCATGCACCATCACTTACTGTACCAATGTCTCCTCCTTCAAATGCAGATTTTGCAGTCTCCAGGTTTTACTGGATCTCCTTCTCCTTCACAAATAGTTCCAGATGTGGTTTTACCTCCAGATTCTGCTTTTAGTGAAACTTCTGAGCCACCTCCTGATACATCATCTTCTAAGCAATAGATCTTCAGATTGTGTTACCAATTGCTCCACTTAATTCACATCCTATGCAAACTAGGTCTAAGTCTGGGATTGTGAAAAAGAAGGCTTTTAATTCTACGGTTGGTTCTAATTGTGGTGATCCTTTTTGTGTTCTAATTGTGGTGATTCTCTTTGTGAACCTGCCACTTTTGCATCTACTGTAAAAAATCCAAGGTGGCAAGAAGCTATGCAGGAAGAAATTCATGTTCTTCATCAACAACAGACATGGACATTGGTTCCTTTGCCTCCAAATAAAAACTTGGTCGACTGCAAATGGGTATACAAAATAAAGAAGAACTCAAATGGCTCCATTTCAAGATATAAAGCCCGCCTAGTTGCAAAAGACTTTTCTCAAGAGGCTAGCATTGATTATGCAGAAACTTTCAGTCTGGTTGTTAAACCGACTATTGTGAGATTGATTTTATCTCTTGCTGCTCACTATAGTCAGAAATTAACACAGTTAGACGTTAAAAATGCATTTTTGCATGGTCTTTTTGCATGAGAAGGTTTATATGTGTCAGCCCAAGGTTTCGTGGATTCTAAACATCCTGATTTTGTTTGTAAATTGCATAAGTCTCTTTATGGTTTGAAACAGGCCCCCGAGCTTGGAATGAAAGATTCACTAAATTTCTCACTTCCTTGGGTTTCACATCATCATTTGCCGATTCTTCTCTCTTTGTCAAGTTTGATGGGGATTCTTTGGTGGTTTTGTTACTATATGTGGATGATATCATCCTTACAGGTAATAATTCTTCTTCTATTCAGGCTGTTATTTAAGAATTGTCACGGGAGTTTGAAATGAAAGACTTAGGTGTTTTACATTACTTCTTGGGGTTGCAAATAGAATCCCAACCTCAAGGATTGTAAGTGCATCAATCTAAATATGTGATGGATATTCTTACCAAGGCGAATATGCTTGACTGTAAGCCATGCCTTACCCCTTGTCTTCCTCATAAAAAATTACTTAAAACTGGCACTCCACTGTTCTTTGATCCTGTTTTCTATAGAAGTATAGTCGGGGCACTTCAATATCTTACATTTACCTCGCCTTGATATTGCTTATTCTGTTAATCAGGTGTGTCAATATATGCATTGTCCCTTAGAATCTCATTTTTTGGCTGTCAAAAGAATCCTGCGTTATCTGAAAGGAACTATGAATTTTGGTTTGATGTTTAAACCTGGAACTTTGGATTTGAAAGCATTTTCTGATGCCAATTGGGCTGGAGACCCATATGATCGTAGGTCTACCACTGGGTTTCTTGTTCTGTTGGGTTATTGTCCTATCTCTTGGGGTTCTAAGAAACAACACACTGTTTCTCGGTACTTTACAGAGGCTGAATATAGGGCTATGGCCACTACCATTGCAGAAATAATGTGGATAAAACAGCTGCTCACTGATTTAAAAGTTTCTGTTTCCTTGTCTCCAGTTCTTCATTTTGATAATATTTCTGCCATGTCTCTTGCTACTAATTGTTGAAATTTGATATTGAATGTATTATTTCATCATAGATTGTAAGTACAATGGAAGAGACATATATAGAGGATTACATAGCAAGCTAAGATCCAATGGTAACAAGCCATGTACCTTCACCCTTAACCTTGCCCCTAATTTCCGGTCTTGGAACTAATTTCAAGACAAATAGCCACCAAATATGAGTGTGCAGGTGGTTAACCCAAAGACCTAGCACTAAGCTAGCTAGAGGAGATAAAGACCTGCAACCCTAGCTTTTACCAGATGAACACAAGACTAACCCGATGGATACAAGACTATCCCGACGGATACAAGACTAACCCGATGGACTATCCCGACGGATACAAGACTATCCCGACGGGTACAAGACTAATTCGATGAGTTGATTTCAACAATACTACGGGTATAAGACTAATCCAATAAGTTGATTTCAACAATACTATGGCTTCCAATACTCCCCCTCAAGCTGGATCCAGAAGATTGATGGATCTAAGCTTGGATAGAAGTCGTTGAAACTGATGAGAAGCCAGAGGTTTGGTGAATATATCAGCCAACTGATCAGAGCTTCTGGTGTAATGCATCTTAATCACCTGTGACTGAACTTGTTCATGTACATAGTGACAATCGACTTCGATGTGTTTCGTCCTCTCGTGAAACACAGGATTAGAGGCTATGTGCATGGCAACCTGATTGTCACAAAATAAGCTCATTGGTTGATCCTTGAACATACCTAGATCACACAGAAGACCCTTGAGCCATATCAACTCACACGCAGTTGATGCCATGGCACGATATTCAGCTTCATCACTTGATCTTGCAATGACAGTTTGTTTTTTTGCTCTTTCACGTAACTAGGTTTCCACCAACAAAAGTACAATAACCAGTTGTGGACTTATGATCAATTGCATTTCCTGCCCAATCCGCATCACAGTACCCCATGATTTGGGTATTTTCATTCTTCTTCATGATGATACCACGACCCACAGAACCTTTTAAGTATCGTAAGATCCTCTTGACAAGATTTAAATGATCGATTGTGGGAGAGTGCATGAATTGACTGGCAATACTTACTGAATATGTTATATCAGGTCTGGTAATTGTGAGGTAAATCAACTTACCAACCAATCTTTGATAGTGGCTGATATCCGAGAGTGGTGTGCCTCCCAAGTCGAGTTTGAGCTTGCAATCAAGAGGAGTAATGACAGGCTTAGCATCACTCATTTTTGCTTCCTTGAGTAAGTCCATGATGTATTTTCGCTGGTTAAGAAACAGTCCCTTGTGGGAAGTTGCCATTTCTATTCCAAGAAAATACTTCAACACCCCAAGATCTTTGATTGCAAACCTTTGTTGGAGTGACTGTTTGAGTTTGGAAATTTCATCAGCATTGTCCCCTGTGATTATGAAGTCATCCACATATATCTACACCACCAATTTTCCCGCAACACCAGTACGAACAAACAAGGATGAATCGGCATTGCTTCTTGTGAAACCAACACTATTAAGAACTGAACTTAGTTTGGCATACCAAGCTCGAGGAGATTGTTTTAGGCCATAAATCGATTTGTGCAATTTGCACACTAAATCAGGTTCATGGCTTTGAGGATGTCCTGGTGGCAACTTCATATAGACCTCCTCTTCAAGATCACCGTGTAGAAATGCATTCTTCATATCCATTTTGTACATGGACCAACCTTTATTAACAGCAACTGATAATAGAACCCTCGCTGAGTTCATTTTGGCAACTGGTGCAAATGTTTCTTTGTAATCAACATCAAATGTTTGAGTGAATCCCCGAGCCACCAATCTTGCTTTATGCCTCTCGATTGAACCATCTACATTAAACTTGATCTTATAGATCCATTTGCAACCAACTGCCTTTTTTCCTTTTGGAAGTTTAGTGAGACTCCAGATTTTGTGTTGATTCAATGCTTTGAGTTCTTCTTGCTTTGCTTCTTGCCACACATTGTGATTGTTAGCCTCATGAAAGGATTGAGGCTCACTGTGACTTGAAATGGTGTTAAGAAAAGCAGCATGCGATGAGGTCGCCTTTTGATACGACACATAGTTGGATATTGGATGTTTGGATTTGTATGTGTAAAATCTTGAAATCTTGTAGGAGGATGTCTATCACGCAGAGGATTGCGTCGTGGTGCCGAGACAGGTATCTCACATTCGTTCATGCTATCAGCTACACTTTGAAGATTATCTTGGTTGCATCCATCATCATCATGCTCTAGACAAGTGCCTTCACTGCTGTTCTCGGTTAGTGGTGCAGATGATGCATCATTACTGATACTTCTTCTTGTTGAAGCACTTGGTGCATTGAGCTCGATTCTTGGTAGAGGAAACACATCAAACATACACTCCCCCTGTCTTGTGTTATCAAGAAACTTGCTAAAAAAAGGATTAGTTTCATGGAAACGCACATCTTTAGAGACAATCATCTTTCTCAACTGGAGATCATAGCACTTATATCCCTTTTGAGTTGATGAATAACTAAGAAAAATACATTTGAGTGCTCTAGGATCCAATTTATCTCGATGGTGTGGTTGGACATGAGTGAAGCATACATAACCAAAGACTCTTAGATGTGAAAGATCAATTTTCCTCCCTTTAATAACTTCTAGGGGTGATTTGAACTCCAAAACTCGATTAGGAAGTCGATTGATAATGTAGACAGCAGCTATGACTCCTTGGGACCAAAATCTCTTTGGTACATTCATTTGTAACATTAATTCTAGTATGTCACGATTTTTCCTTTCGGATACCCCATTTTGTTGGGGTGTGCCAACACAACTTGTTTGATGCATGATACCATGATTGCTCAAATATTGTGTCATGACAAGGGACATGTATTCGGTGCCATTATCAGATCTTAGGGTTTGGATTTGTGAAGAGTAATGGTTCTTAACGAGATTGTTAAAATTTTTAAACACATCCATTACTTCACTCTTAGACTTTAACAGATACAACCATGTGGCTTTAGAAAAATCATCAATAAATATTACATAATACTTATAACCATCAAAAGATTCACAAGTTGGTCCCCATACATCCGAGTGAACAAGTTCGAACAACTTACTAGCCCTAGATAAGGATGAGTGAAAGGAGACTCTAGTGGCCTTGGATAAATGACAGGTTTCACATTGGATTGAATCTTTCCCTAAGTTTGGAAATAATGAAGACAAAACAGGTTGAGAAGAATATGCTAATCATTGATGCCACAATTGATTATTTTAGGATAAATTGGAGTTGGCTTGGAACCCTCTCGGACTGCTCTTTGATAGGTAATAGAGACCATCTAGGTAAAATCCTTCACCAATCGTCTTCTTGGTGACACAATCTTGAAAAATGACATTGTGAGAAGAGAAGATGACTAAGCAATTCAAGGTATTGGTAATTCTTCCTACAGATAGGAGTTGAAATGGAAAGGAAGGAACGTATAAGGCTACTGAATCAATTGTGTCTATCATTAAGCTGAGTTTCCCTTTGCCTAAAGCTTTGACACTCTCACCATTTGCAGTTGAAACTAGAGAAGGTTTTGATAATTTTTCAAAATTATGAAACTTAGAAACATGGTTGGTCATGTGATCTGTGACACCGGAATCAACAACCCAAAAATCATGCAACATATTTACATTAAGAGCAGTTTAGAATGCATTCAAGATACCTGGGATGTCTTCTTTAGGTATGCGTTCATTTTCTGCCAGAAATCTAGCAAACTTGCTTAACAAAGTTGTTGGGCTTCCATCTCCAAAGCTGACAGAGTGATCACTTCCAATCCCTTCTTTCTTGCTTTGTAAGTATGTTGCAAACTCACTCATGAGTGCAGTTGGATTTGTTGTGAAGCTCTTGAGAGTGTCAGATGCATGGTTGGCCTTGTGTGTAGTACGATTCAGTTTCTGAGATCTCTTATACTCAGACCCCAAGCTTGCCAGATCTCTTTTTAAGTTGAAACACTCGAGATGCATTATTCTGGTTCCTATACATGTCTTTGACATCATTCCAAAGAACATGTGAAGACTCAGAATCACTGAATATTTCAGCTATTCTGGGTTCCATGGAGTTGAGGAGCCACGACATGACAAGTTGGTCTTGTGACACCCAAGTTTCATAGCTTGGCGAAGAGACATCTGGAGCTTCAATTTTTTCATTGATGAAGTTCAGCTTTGATCTACCACCGAGACCAAGGAAGATAATTGAACTCGTTCAGTAATACGGAACTCAATCGTTGGTTTGGATTTGGATTGACATCTGCTTCAGGCATGGCTGAAGCACTGGCAGCTTGAGAACTCTCAACCTCTATGTTGAAAGGATTTTCTTCCGTCATTTTAACAACGAAGATGAAGAAGATATACAAAAGTAGGACCGGTTAAGATTCCCGCTCTGATACCATGTTGAAATTTGATATTGAATGTATTATTTCATCATAGATTGTAAGTACAATGGAAGAGACATATATAGAGGATTACATAGCAAGCTAAGATCCAATGGTAACAAGCCATGAACCTTCACCCTTAACCTATGCTCTAATTTCCAGTCTTGGAACTAATTTCAAGACAAACAGCCACCAAATATGAGTGTGCAGGTGGTTAACCCAAAGACCTAGCACTAAGCTAGCTAGAGGAGATAAAGACCTGCAACCCTAGCTTTTACCCGATGAACACAAGACTAACCCGATGGATACAAGACTATCCCGACGGATACAAGACTATCCCGACGGGTACAAGACTAATCCGATGAGTTGATTTCAACAATACTGTGGCTCCAATACTGTGGCTCCAATACTATGGCTTCCAATACTAATCCTGTCTTACATTCCAAAGCCAAGCATATTGAGGTTGACTGTCACTTTATCTGAGAAAGAGTTTAACAAGGATTTCTGCACTTACAGTTCGTTTCTTCCTCTGAACAATATGCTGATATACTTACCAAAGGACTATGTTCACCTCAGTTTTTGTATCACTGTTCCAATCTCATGTTCGACAATTCTCTCCATGCGATTGAGGGGAGATGATAGTAGTGTATAAGTAGCAATAGGACATGTGTGCAGCTATATTCAGCTGTAAATATTGAGTTGTGTGTGTGACAGCTGTAAAAGAATGAATGGTTGTTGTATTGAGGAGGTTAAGGTTGTAAGTGAGTATATAATCTTTCTCTGCATCATTATGTCAATGATTAAGAAAAAGACAATACAAAAAACATTATTTTCTCTCTAAGAAACTCTTTCTTTGTTCTTGTCTAGTCTTAGAACATTATCACTCTGCACATCCTCCTTTATCGCATTGTCTAGTTTGGACACGATAAATACTCTACGAACTGACCCATATTTAGTAATAAGTTCTACTTCCTCATGAATGAAAGGGAAAAATCTCATTAAATATTTAGTGAGTTCTACTTCATCCTTTCTCTAATATATTTCTTATTTGGTTGAGTATCAATATGATGTAACAGTACTAGATATTTAGTGAGTTCTACTTCCTCATGTTGCTAGTGTTACATCATGTTGATACTCAACCAAATAAGAAATATATTAGAGAAAGGAGGAAAACCAATTGAAAATATAACCTACATGGTAATATGATACATAGTGTTATAAAAATTTTCTTTTATTTATTCCTATTGTTTCTTATTCCTTTTAACAAATTTTCACTACAAGGAAACTGGGGAGGCGTAGGCATTGTTTAAAAATGAGTTCCTTTTGCATGTACAGGGTATGAGATGATGTTGTAAAATAATTTCTCACATTTGTATCAAAATAAAAATAAAAAATTTCTCACCATGTCAAATCCCCCACTCCTTATGGGTGTAGTCAAATTAGGATTTAGGAGGATTTTAAAAAACTTTATAAAGTGATAAATTTGATAGGATTGTAGAATCCTACAAGGATTTTTGAGGATTTGTATAGACTTTGTTAATAGATTTTGATGATTATCAAAGATTTTGTTGTCATTTATCTAGACTTTAAAGATTATACCAAACTTTTAGGGGGTGCAGTGTATCAAGATTTATATGGAATTTTGTTAAGTTTTTAAAGTGATAGACATCACGGATTTTAGTAGACTTTTATTGACTATTATAAACTTCATAAAATTCCGTAGACTTTTAATGATATACTTTTGTGGAAAAAAATGAGTTAAATGATGAATTTTTGTAGAATTCTAAAGAGTTCAATGCTAGAATTTTTTAGGATTATGTGGATTGTCATGGAGTTTTTAATGATCAATTTATTATTATTTTTAAGTTTTCATTATTGAAATGATGATTATGACCACGACAAAGTGGTCTTATGAGGTGGTGGTGATTGTCGACAAGATGGTTGTAGTAAAGTTGGTGTCTAAGCAAAGAAATAAAAGGAAAGAAACAAAATGCTTCACTCTAAAATGTTCCATCTTTCGTACCGACTTCAATCTCGATCGGAATACAGATGAGATTAAAATGGCCAGTTGATGAACTAATTTGGTGTTGCACTCTTACTCTAATTTGTATATGTAGTACTAGATGTTGCCTGTTGACATCCGTTGCCTTTGCAATTAATTCCGATGGATTTTTTTTGGCATGGTTAATTGTTGGTGCAAAGTTCGTTGGAGATTATCAATGCATTAATTTAGTGAATGCACTGGATATATATCACGTTAATTGGTTATGCATGTTAATGCATTAGTAGGATGCTTTGTTTGCAATTCTTCTCTCGGTTCATGCATTCTTCTTTAATGCATTAAGTGGCCAGTGCATTCTCTTCAACTTCGGCAATGACTGAATTAGATGGGTATTAAAGAAGAAAAACGAACATTCAATCCCCCAATAATACCGAGGTCGGTTCACTTACGCTGAGCAATTGGAGCTTACATTGTTTTTCATTGTGTCACATAACATGACAATTGTTTATCTGCTAAAGAGAGTTTCATAGCGTGTTCAAATTCAAACAAACGAAATACTGTGTAAAATAATAGTTGGTGGGCTAGTGCTATTGCACTTTTGTAGAAGCTGAATAGTTCTGGTTATAAGAAAAGGAGTTTTTGACAGGTAGTTTGAATTATCATTTTATATTTGTATTATTAGTCAGTCGAAGGTAGTTTGAATTTGAACCCCCTGTGGAGGGAAGTCTGGACCTTTTGTGAATTGCATCTTTGTAGTGACTAGTGCTTTTTGTTTGGTTGGGTTTCTGACTACTTTTGGTTGGGTTCGGTTCGGTTTTCATAATGGTTTTTGTTAAAACCGAATCAAACCAACCGTTAAATTTGAATTTGTTGGGCCGTGAATCTAGGGTTAAACCAATGCAATTCGGATCATGCTATGAAAAAGCTTGTAAACATTTCCATAAGTTTCTGAGCAACCAAACAGAAGGATTATTTTCTTTTCCTTTTTTCTTCGAAGAAATTGCTACAATGCTATCTTGTGGTTAACTGTAATGATTCATTGAAGCTAATCTTCTGAGCACAAATTGTTGACTTCTTATATATAGGCAGGAAAACAGAGAACTAAACATTGTAGTGGGGAGTATAGAAGCACATAACTTAATAGAAAATGAACCTGTAAGAGAAATGAATCCTATATAGGATGTGGTAGCAAGAAATCTAACACATTGACACTTTAAAACATCTTATTTCCCTCAACCCTAAGCCTGTTTCCCCATTCTTTTTCGACAGTCACACCCTCGTAACTGAAACTGAAGAACTGCCAAATTTAAAAAATAAAAATAATGAAAGAACATATAGAGAGTTACATGATCAAAGAGAAAATATTTTTTCTATCAATGCTGCTTGGCCTTGCCACAACGCAACGCGTTCAAGGGCATATCGTTCTCAGTAAAAAGGCTGTGTTCGTTGTTCCAAACTCTGATGTACAATTGCTGTCCCAAATACCTCTTAGACCAGATTGCAGATCTTAAATTCCACATACCCTTGTTGTCCAAAGAGACTAGAACAGCAGTCCAACCAAGTGGATATACCTGTAAGTCGTGTACACCAATTAACGTTCATCAATAACGAATGATAAAATTTCAGAAAGTATGCACAAATCGGATGACAAGTTCCTGTCAATTACCTGAACTGTGTGTCTCGGTACAGCATCTACCAAATTGTATCGTTTCCTCATATCTGGTGTCCAATTAGCAGCATGGCCATATCTGTGAAGACCAACAAATATTGTTAGACAAATTGTTAGAAAAATATAATGTCTAGTCAATATTTTGTGGTACTTATGACAATTGGTCATAGAGCTTACGCAACAACATAGACGCCGTATCCATCTAGATGCCAAGATTGAACTGTAGTCTCGGTGTTCTGGAAGACGATTTCCACGAAATCATGAAGGGCAGTTCCTATGACAGAGGCGCCATATACTGCAGGGCCTGGAGTAGGTGTGTCCTTGATCGTGTTGAAGTTAAACACGCCGGGGATGTTAAGCCAATCGGCGAGCTTTAACGGGGTCTCCGGATCAACATAGGAGACCTTGTTTACAGCATATCGAAGCTTACCATCAATCTTAGTAGCAGTATTTGCCAAAAGTAGTCTCCTGACAACTGGAATAGTTCCATAATGGAATGAGCCCTGTGGGTTAGGCCTGGCTGCATTTGCTGTCAAATTCAATCTTCGCCCTCAAGAAAGAGAAAAATGTTAATTACATGATTGGAACATCATTAATCAATAATGTTACGCTGACCAAATATGATCGCCAAATTAGATACCAAGACACTGTCACATCATTTGGTGACCAAACTTTATGCGCCAAATATATTTATATGCTTCTGAAAATGGCAACAGAAAAGTCCTTAGAAAGTGATTGCTACCTGATTGTCCTGGCTTGCTTCATAGACCAGTGAATGTGATAGGTTGGACCAATTGGCAATGGTTTTGAAGCAGGGGTGTTAGAACCAGCGTAGCGAAGAATTCCAGTGGTCGTGAGGATTGGTTTTGTGAATCGGGTAGAGGCAACGACGAAATAGTCCTTGACTGAACTGTGTAGTGTGACCAAAACAGCTACGGATTGGCCTGGATGAACGTCAAGTGATTCGTACACCTCTTGCAAGGTATGAGCTCCTTCAACTTCAACAAGTGTCATTGTATGGCTCTGAATCCTGAAGTTAATTGAAGTTGTTATGCCCACATTTGAAACCCTGAACTTGTAGGTCTTTCCTGAAATAACCCAACAAAATTTTGATAGAAAATCTTCAAAAACAGATAGTATGGTATACAAACACTTTTGAGGAGGGCTAATGGTTACCTTTTTCGCCGGTGAAGACGGCATTTTTACGAAGCCCATTGATAAGAAGACCATCAGGAAGTGGAAGGTTTTTGCCAGAGTCCAATGTTTGCTGCAATTCCTGAAAAAATAAGAGCGTGTATCAGAAAACTATTCTTGTTATATGGTTGAAGACAATTTGCACTCCCAAATGTTATGTTGTCATCTTGTAAATCTAGACCACTGACAACCTAATACGTCATGCTGTATTAAAAAAAAAAACATTTCCCTACTTCTAGCATCGACGCCTAAGAAAGTTAGAGCAACGAAATGAGGAATATCTATTACTTTACTAGTTGCATACCTTGTGGCCGGTCTTGTACCAGTCACCAACAAGCAGGGTAAATTCTCCGGCGGGAATAGGATACGGCACTGCAATGACCGACCTATGTGCAACATTGAAACCCCCAAAACCACCAGCAGCTCTGTGCAGTTTAGTTGAAGGGAAGTAGGAGAAGGTTCCAATCTGATCTTTCGTTTGAAACTTGTATGTCCAGTTTGTGTTTGGAGGAATTGGGCATTGGGTTCCAAGCACTCCGTCTTGCCACGTGGTTTTTTGCTGTTTGATTCCGTTCCTGATTTCCCACAGCACAAGAAATTAGTCCTATGAGGAGCCATGCATTTTAAATTTACAACCATAATAACTGCCAACAAAAATACGCACCATGTAATGAGGAAAGGCTCATCCAACTTGTTAATCACATTGACGATTACGTTGTCATTCGTCACAGCTTCAATGTTTGGCCCAGGAAATTGACCATTAATAAGGATACCCTGCATAATTATTCACAATTTCTAGATTAATTAAGCAGAAGTCATACATACAGAATTATATGATAACATTAATTATGTTAATGAGGATCAAAAAGCCAAACCTTTTGAGGAACACCCAAGGGAGAAATGGTTCCATATGTTACAGTCCATGTATAATACAAATATGGATCTTCTGCATTAATGGTGCAGAAAGAACTCAAGCAAACCAAAATTCCGACGAAAAAATGCACGAAAATGGTTGGCCTCATTGTGTCAGCTCCTATATGTAGTCCTTCAAATTTCAGATTTCTGCCAAAAAAACAAGTTCAGGCAAAACGTACTAATTAGTACAAATTGGCAAAAGCTACACAGTCAAACTTCCGAAGTATGTACGTAGCTAGAAATTAAGAAATACGTACTTGAATTATTGTCTATCCTCCCCAAGAGAGATGAGGAAGATTGAAATGAAGTGCAAGTGTAGTAACTACTCGTAGCCGTGTGGTTGAGCTGTGCAAGCTCAGAGATGGGAGGGATTATATATAAGGGAAGGAAGCAGACGTGAAGAGCCTAGAGAGGGGGCAATGCCAGAGTGGATATACGGATTTATGCGAAGACCGATGAAAAATCGAAGCTCGTTTGCGGCGCACTTCATGCACAAGCAGTCAGCTACCTGCATATGCTACTCATTCACAACTCATGGTTTTAGCTCACACATAATCGATGATTAATTACATAAATTATATATTAATATAGTAAGTATAGTGTAATACCTCTATGCTGCTATTCATTTGATAGAGAATTAATTGAGAGGTTTCTACCGATTTACTCCTCCACACTTGTAAGTCTGCTAATTTTTACACTAAACCAGTGGCGGAGCCAGAAATTTATTCTAGGAGGGGCACCATAGAGTCAACGTCATATGAAAGAATAAAAAACACGCAGAAAACACAAGGAATGACAGAGAAAAATATTGTCCTTTTTTTTGTGTGTGTTGTGTTAGAAGTGAGAAAAAAGATTTCGATTTTGTTTTTGCTCATTTGAACAAAATTGATGTCCAGCATCTTGGAACAAAATTGTTGGAGCGGCTAGTCTTTGTGTGATTTGGCTCCTCCAGATTTCCATTTGGGACATCATGACATGCAATGGTTGGAGGGTGGGTGGTAAATCATTGGAAGGTCAAAGTTACATATATGTGAAGTTGTGAACCAATTTTTAAAAAAAATCAGGACGGGCCCATGCCAATTCTGGTCCTCAAATGGCTCCGCCACTGCACTAAATTTTAGTAATCTTTCTAAACTTTTACAAATAGCCAATTTCCTCCATCCTCATCGTTAGATTACTCAACATTGCATCCAAAATTTCATCCATGGTTGTCACGTAAACAACACATGAGCTAACAAAGAGAGTAAAAATGTCATTTTTTCACACTAGGATGAGTAGCTACTATACATAGGTCGATAGATAAGACCTACACGACTTGGATGGACAGTAGAATTGGTTCGCACGTGTGGGTTTTAGTGAGAGGCAAAAAGTCATCATAACCTCTTAAGTGGTTTATGTCCTGGAGTGGTAGGTCATGAGGTGGTGTGAGAAGGGAGTGGAGTAATTGCATGGAGTAGTGGTGGGTCTCAAAATAGGAGGCGGTGGGCCATGAAGGTAATCCGTATGCCAGATCTAAGACTTTGTCCCTGACAAAGTGTAACTTCTATTTTTGGATTTAATCACCTAGTTTAGGAGTACAATTAACTAAAATAAAATTCATGGTGAAAATTGGCCAAAATCTCATTAGTTCAACTTGTAATAATTAAACATAGGATTAAGTATTTAAAACCCCCCAACCTTTTGGTATGATTCCAAATTAGTCTGAACCTTTTCAAACATTCCAAAAGAGTACCCAACGTATAGGAAATATCACTTCCGTTAGATCTCAAGTTACAAGAACCGTTAAGTGCCTACGTGGCATTCATGGTCAGATATTTTTTTAAAATGACGTGGACAAATCTCATAATTTCCAAACCTACGTGGATTCCCTCCCATTAAATAGGTCTTGATGGAGGCCAAATCTCAAAATGTTTTTTCGAAACCCTAACTTCTCTTTCGTCTGAAATTGCACTTAGGGTTGTAGACTTCAGAAAACAACAAGCATGGTGACATGGTTGGAGATTGCAAATTTGGGTCGATTAGCCCCCATCCTCGCTGGTTCATGTTCTCAACAAGGATGGAACAAATTAATGCAGCCTTACAAAGGACGTTAGTGCTATTGTAGCAGCGTCTTTCTTTATGTTGTGTTGGTTGTATTGTATCAAGCTTACCCCATGTATGCTCTGTTTGTTAGGCCTTCTTGGTCTTTCTTTGTATCTCTGGCGTTTTGCCTGCTTATGAATACCCAGTGCACTTGTTATACTTATAGTCATTTACTGATTTGTATTCCTTGTAAATCTTGTTGTACAAACCAAATCCTATATAGATTAGTCCTATATATATATAGTTCTTTTAAATACCAGAGTGCTTCCAAATCTTATATGGCTTGAGATCATACAAATTCATGAATTTCATGATAAGAACTGATTAATAAAAAGTCCATATCAAAAGAAACAAAAAAGAGAAAGAAAAAAAAGAAAAATTTAGCACAACAAAGAGCGAGGGTTTCGGTCTTAAGTTTGTTGCGAAACGTTTGGATTAGCATACTATACGAATAGCGGCCATGTTTGATTCTGCAATCTTTGTGTATTTTGGATTTTACTTTTTCTATAGAGGAGGATAAAGAAGAAAATTGAGTTTCAATTCACCTGCAAATTTGAGATTTGGGAGAGAAGGGAAGGATGAGAGAGTGCGAGAAGGAGAAAGAAGAATTTCAGAAGGTTGGAACTAATTTGACCATGAATGTCACGTCATTAAAGGTTGCTTTATGGTATTTGTCCACGTCATTTAAAAAAAAAATTCTAACCATGAATGCCACGTAAACACTTAACGGTTCTCCTAACTTGGGACCTAATGGAAGTGATATTTCCTATACGTTGGGTACTCTTTTAGAATGTCTGAAAATGTTGAGACTAATTTAGAATTATATCAAAAGATTAAGGGGTTTCAGATACTTAATCCTTAAAAATAATATATAGTTAATTTCTGGAATTATGCGAAAAATCAACCAATGAATGAATGCGATTTTATTTTTAAAACTTTTTGCTAGTGATGAAAATGTGTTGTGTACGTGAGGGTGGTGGTTTGGACTTTGGACTCATGAATTCGTCGGTGGTGCGCGGTGGCGGGAAGGAAAGAAAAGATCAAAAGCGGGAGCTGCGCAGCTTAGAACGGATCCATATTAATTGCATTTAATATATGATAAGTATTTTTTTTGGGGATAATTATAGTTTTAATAATCTTAGATTTCCTGACCTGACTTGTCTTTGACGAGTTGAATTAAATGAGTACTTAGATCTCTCGCTCAGAACCTCACATGATGATGAATACAAGCAGAAAACCGAAGACAATGGAAGGGCAGAGTGGTCAATTTCCACCATTGTCATCTGTGTTTCTTCACAGACCACAAGTCCCTGGCCTCTTCTTTCCCGCCTGGTTGGCCGTTGACAGGTGAAAGGTGCAACTTGAGCTTCTTCAGTCTCGAACCAAAATATATATCATGCTAAGCTTTTATTAGATAGAAAGTTCACGTGTGTTTAGTATTTATTGGAAGAGTGGCGCGGCTAAGAGCACTTCCAGCGGTGGGCAGAAGGCAGACGCATGGGCAAGAAAGATGCCCTCCAACCCAACAAACCATCTCCAACGGTCCTAATATTCAAAGGGCAAGTGGTGGGCCACAGGAAGCCCTACCTACTGCCCCAGCAACACTTGCCCGACCTTGCGCCAGTAGGCAAGGCCGACAAACCCAGCAACGATGGGCCCAGCAGCAGCAGCTCCAACCAGGTCCCCTATGCCTCTATGACGTGGCTCTTTTTTGGCTGTTGGATTTCCAACGGCCTTATGATATGGACCGTTGGATTTCCAATGGTAAAAAAAATTTCAAAATCTTACCATTTGCCACATGGCAGGTTTTGGTGCTTTCATTTAATGATTAAAAAAATCAAACGGTCAAGATTAATCCGACAGTTAAAAAGGGCTCAACCATCTTCTTCATTCCTCACACCACACCACACCACAACTCAATATTTATTTTTCCTACAACCTCCTATATTTGTTTTCCACTTTCCAAATTCTTTTATTACAAAAAAAAAAAGAGTGAGAAGGCAATTTGGTTAAAAATCTCATCAGAAATCTAAAAGGATAATGACACGTGGCGGATACGGCCACGTGGCACAATCTGGTGTGTTTGATTAAAATTTGAAAAAAAATAAACGGCCAGGATTAATCCTACCGTTAAAAATGAAAAAAAAAAGTTTTTTTTATTTTTTTTATAAATACCCTCAATCATCTTCTTCATTCTTCACACCACAATGTATAATTATGGTTGTTGTTTATTTTTAATTAATTATAGTTGTTGTAATGTTATGGTTTACTTTGCAGTTGAAATTAAATTATTTGAATTAAATAATATTTTTTCTTGTCCTTGCCCTTGCCCTTGCCCTTGCCTTTGCCCTCCTCTAACGGGTGGAAGTGCTATAAGATTATGCATTAGTTATAATAGAGAATTTTTCATTGCCTATGCAACTTTTAATTTGGCCCCTCTCTCAGAAGCGGTTAGTGTGATTATCATATTAATACGTGTTATTACTAATTTGCTCATATTATAACACATGAATTTATGTATAAGAATCGGCTGGAATCGAACCGACATTTTGTATTAGCATACCAACTCTGGAATTTATCTACTTTATAAAATGTGAATTAGTAACACTACGTATCATTTAACCACTCACACGTGAATTGGTTTTGGCAAACATGCAGCAACACTTATGAGGCTCTTGAAAGGTCAGAGCAGGTTGTCCCGCGCGTGCAGCCCAACAGTCACATGCGTTTCATGTCACTCTGTTTGTGTTGTCTACTTGTTTAGCTTGAAAATTCGCAACATGTGAGGGGGCGCGTTGAGAATGAATCCCACATTGATAATGGAGAGATCTTGTATGGGCTTATAAGTAAGTTGGGTTACTCACCATATTGACAATTGGTTTTATGGTGAAATCTCAACTTATTCAAGAATAGCTAATTGATTGTGTCAGTCTCATCTTCAAGAACAAAACGACCTAAACCTAAAAGGATTTTTATCATATTTGGTCCCTGAAATTTGGTGTTGCACGTCAATTTGGTCATTTCGTTACCATTTCGTTATTTATTCTATTAGTTTGGTGATGTGGCTAGGGCTGGTTTCGATTCGGGAACCGAACTGAAACAGTGGAATCGAACACCGAACCGATTTTTTTGGTATGATAATTTTTTATATCGAAACCGAACCGATAGGTTCGGGATCCCGACTTTCAGTTTCTGGGCCACTTCGGTATTGGGCCAAACCCAATTTTGATAGAGATGAGAGGTGGTGGTGGTGGTGGTTGAGGTGTGAAGAAAGAAGGGATGGGTGCTATGAAGCACCGGTTCAACAAAAAGGTGCCGAATTCTGCTCCAGGAGCGGAATCGGGATCGGAAGCGACTAGATTCATCGGGATTCACTTGGAAAAGGCTGAGGATTGGCTTGGAAAAGTTTGAGGTGCGGCTTGGAAGAAGGTTGCCGCGGCAAGAGGAAGAAAGGAAAAAAAATTAAAGCTTTAAATTTGAGACGACGTCATGTATGTTGTGGACAGTTTTTAGTGAAAGGTGCGTCAAGAGAAGAATAGAGAGAATTTGGTGAAACTGTAGTGTATGTGGAATATGTAGTTCATATATTCCACATACCAGGTGCCTTTATTTATAGTAATACAAGTACAAGTACAATAGGATACTAATCCCTTACAGAACGGAATAGCCTAATCCATATCTACCTAGGATTTACACAATCACATTTAACATATGTTATAAATTATCTACAACACTCCCCCTTGAGTGTGCAAATACTCAAGTAGATATCGCATCAGATCTTCAAGATGATGATAGTTGATGAAGTCGTCTCGTAGGCACAGTAAAGAACACTCGAGTCTCATATAGGGAACTTGCATATAAAAAGAATAAAAACTCTCACAAAACCTGGCTATGGTAAAACCCAAGACGGGACAAAACCCATAGTCTAGGAGAAAAGTGAGTTAATGCAATGTCGATACTTAACATCTTCAAGACGTAAGTAGTAAGAAAACACACAAGGGTATGACCAGCCCAGAATAGGTGCCTCGTTAAAACCTAGTCAGGCAACAAAAACCCAATGGGAAAAATGATCCTGATCGCAGGGAAAAAGAGTACATTAAGGTCAAGTGAGTATACTTCAGGATACTCCCCCTGAGTTCGACGAAACTCCCCCTGAGAACTACAAGCGTAGCAAATAGGGCTGGGTTCGGTTCCATTCGGTTCGGTTTTTGGCCAAAACCGAAACCAAACCGAAATTACTGTTCGGTTCGGTTCGGTTCGGTTTTTTTTTTCGTTTTTTTTCGGTTCGGTTTGAATTCGGTTCGGTTTTTTCCGGTTCGGTTCGGTTCGGTTCGGTTTTTTTTTTATTTTTTTTTTTTTTTACGAAAATTCTTTTGTTTTAAAAAAAAAAACTTTTGAGCAACCAATGATTATACAAAGCCAACCAAACAAATAGACGAAAGACATACATATTAAATCATCAAGAGTTAATTCTAATAAGTAGGAAAAATTAGTTCCAATTATTGATTGGCAACCATGTATTATGGGCTGGAAGGAGAATCAAAATAACAAATTTAAAACATTGGTTTGGATAATCATACCCTAGAAACCCTACAATTCTAATCAATGGAAAAGAACCTAACCATTAAAATCCAACAAATCAATACACAAAATCTCAATACTTCAGATACTAGAACAAGACCAGTTCTCAGATCCCAAATAAAATACAAAAAACCCATCAACCCAAATAAAATTACACTATTCAATCACTACCCAAATAAAAGAGAGGGTAGTCTAGGGTTAATATAGGGAATAAGGCTTTTTAAATGTTTGGGCTAAGTGTGGGCCTATTAAGCTTGTGTTGAAATTGGACTAATATTTGGAATTGGGCTTGAAAAATTAATACCCAATAAATAAAAAATAAAAAAAATATTAATTTATATTTATTCGGTTCGGTTCGGTTCGGTTCGGTTTTTGAACCACTAAAACCGAAACCGAACCAACCACTTTTGGTTCGGTTCGGTTTTTTGTACTTCGGTTCGGTTTTTTTTCGGTTCGGTTTTTTTCGGCCTCGGTTCGGTATTCGGTTCGGTTTTTTTCGGTTTTCGGTTTTTCGAACCAACCCCTAGTAGCAAATGAGAAAATTTGCACATACCAAATCCTCGAACAAGCTTCTTCGGCAATGACTTCGTGAAGAGGTCGACAAGGTTGTCTTTGGATCAGATATGCTTGACTTCAATCTTCTGATGCTCATGCTGATGTAATGTAGACGCAATATGCTTGGTGTTGACTTCTTGGATGTATCATGGTCTGGTCGATACATGCGGCGTTGTCTTCATAGATCGTTGTTGGAACTCAACGAAGGATGAAGAATTACAAGTGCTTCGAATATGCTCCCATGTACACGGGTGGCTTAGTGTATGGCGATGAGCTCGAAGACGTCGCAACTAAGGTCTATTTGGTTGACCTCCAAGATATTGCGGTGTTCCTAACGGTAAAGACATAATCCGTTTGGAAACGTGCCTTGTGCGGATCAGATGGATAGTCTGTATCAGCGTATCCCACAAGGTAGGCATCATTCCGATAACCAAAGGGTTGTGGTTAATTTTGAGATGCGTAGGGATAGAATAAGCCCAAATCCGTAGTAACGGAAAAACGTTTTTAACACGTATTTGGTGGTAGCGTGTAGGCGCAATGTTGTATCTTACCAAAAGATGAACAACGAATGAGATGTCATGCTTAATGCAATGAGCTAAGTACAATAAAGCGCTAATTGAACTTAGATATAGAACTTCAAGTTCCACAACCTTTTCAAGGGTCTCATTTGCATCTAGCGTATGAATGGTCATGGGTGTACTTAAAAGCAACACCTTCTGGGTGTAGTTCGATTGATGGACCAGAATACCATCTGAACTCTGCTCGAAACTTCGGGTCGAGACATAAACAAGTTTTCCCAAGATATTTCATCTCAAATTCCGACTTCAAGTGCGAGGCAGTTTTCTTAAGCTCTTCCAGAGTCTAAGTGAGATTTATGTCATCGACATAGACTGCAATTCTAGCAAATTCGGTTTTGTACACGCAGGGGCATAGTTTATTTACATATCCCTAACTGATCAAATATTCACTTAGACGGGTATACCACATCCGCTCGGATTGTTCCAATCCGTAAAGTGAAATGCCTCAAGTCAATAGAGAGGGTGTTCTGTGGTCTAGAACTATTTGAATCAGTCAATAAGTTCTTCGGGAACTTTCACATATATTTCCGTATCAAGATCCTTATAGATACGTTACAACCACGTACATAAGCTGCATATTCAGTTGTTCGAAAACTACCAAACTGATAAGGTAGTGGAACGTTATAACGTCCATTACGAGGGAAATAAGTCACCTCGTAATCAATCTCAGGGCGTTTGAGAGAAACCTTGCGCCACAAGGCGTGCTTCGTATTGCACTATTTCATTCTTCTCATTTCGATTCCTTACGAAAACCCACTTGTAGCCAACGGGCTTCACATGTGGAAGTGTAGGGACTACAGGCCCAAAACACATTTCGCAAGTGAATCAAATTCGACCTAGATTGCTTGTTTCCAGTTTGACCAATCGGTTCTACGTCGACATTCATCAACGGGACGCAGTTCGATATCGTCGCTTTTCACTTCTTTTGGGTAGCTACCATATATGTGAATATCATCGATGATAATCTCATTCCAATTCCATAACTCATCCATGCATGCATAATGGACCAAGACTACAGGTCTCGGGATAATCCGGATTAATTTCATGAGGTGGAATGGTTGAGATAGCGAACGAGGAAGGAATTCATTTTGTGCCATACTTCTCCACTTCTAGGGAGGTGAATCCTTCGAACCGAGTGATCTGTCGCGCTTCAGGCCGAGAACAGATTGATTGGCTAGCCGTCGGCGTACCAGGCCGTCCAATAGGGGCGGCCAAACCGTCCTTCAGGGGCGGCACACCCTTCGGGGATGTTGACTCGACATCCGTTAGGTACGGCTATCCTTGCAGGCATGTTTGCAGCTGGTATATGTGATCTCGTCACTTTATCTAGATCAGAGAAAGCGTCTGGAGCAATACTCTGGAATCTAGAATATGGGGATCAAGATGAGACATAGTGGGGACGTCCACGATAATTCGCGCTGTTCTTCAGGGACGTTAAAGTTCTTATCTCCCCCTAACGGCGGGAAGACTGTCTCATCGAAGTGACAATCCGCAAAATGGCGGTAAAGAGATCGCGTGCAAGGGCTCTAAAGAGCTAATTCGAAGGAGAATCACAATCGACAAGGATTCACATCCTTCTTTGAGGACCCATATTGGTACATTGCGGCAGCGCAATATGGCAAAAGGTGCATACCCAAATATGCGTAAATACGAAACATCAGGTTCGTACCCAGTAACCAATTGTAACGCTATAAAGTATCGGGTAGCAATGGGCCTCAGGCGGACCAACATGGCTGCATACAAGATTGCATAGCCCTAGGCAGAAACCGAAAGCTTGGTGCGTTCACCAAAGTCCGGGCGATCAATTGATAATGCGCTTTATGATCGCTTCTGCGAGGCTGTTTGGGGGTTGAACATGGGGAATTCAATGTTCAATTTCAAGCCCAAAAACATGCAATACTTATCGAATACTGTTCGATATAAACTCTCCGGCATTATCCAGTCTTCTAGACTTTATGGGATAATTAGGGTGGTGAGCCCTTAAGTAAGAATTGGCCAGGAGTTTAGCAGCAATGTGTATGTGGACAGACATGTGACCATTGTGTCGATATATCAACCAAAAACCATAATTACATGGTCCGCATTTTTGGTTGGAAGAGTCCACATTTATTCCCTTTGATCCATTGTGAAAAGAGGGTTATGTAGTAACTTTGCTAAGGATGATGTAAAAATCCAATTTCCCCAACGAGCAGGCTTGGCAAAGTGTGCTTGTAGGCACAAAATCCTTACTTCAGGTAAGGTGATGCACTGTGTAACATATTGCATCGTGTTTTGACCTGAATGTTCCAAACGGTCGTGCCAAAGCAAGTAAACTGCTCGAATCACCCGGCTTCAAGCCAGCCTATATGTGGCATGTCTCAGTTGGGAGGTAGCCCATTGGCCCCAAAACATAGCTTCAGGCTTCATATTTTGGAAGGTGATGCAAAGATACGTCACTCTATTTTCTACAGTGGTTTTTATGATCATTGTTCACTCGAATATCCTTATAACTCAATGACGTTCTTCTGGAACGGAGAATATAAGGCCCCTTAATAGTAATTCAGTACCATTAATACAACGAGGTGCAGTGCCATTGCCCTTAATCAAGTTAGGTAGACCTGAATTCGTTGCTAGAGGGGTGATTTAGGTATGAAGTTAGTGTGCATAGTCGCATGTTCATCCAGACAGCTAACTTCCCCACATTTATACCTTATCACATGTTAATTGAATTCGGTCACATGTATAAGAAACATGATTCAATTAACTCATATTCGAGGACAATATCCATAATAATATTCAAAAAATTTAAAACAAATACCAAAACAATCATACAAACAAAAAGGAAAAATTGTTCAAAACTTAAACCAAAAGATAGGGGGTTTCGGCCAACATGGCCTTCCATGTCAAAATTCTGCTTTTTCATATATGTTAGGTGAAGCAAAATTAGTCTCACAGATTGACTATGCGAATGGTACTCCTCAACAACATTGGTAGGGGCACAAATAAGTGCATAGCCAATGATCTATTCCATCAAAATGGAGGTAGATTTTGCACAGTTGAGGTTCGGGAATACTGTCCCTTATTCTTGAAGTTTTGGGTCTGAGTTGCCAAAGGATCACGTGTTTGGTCGTGATGCCACCCCTTTGGTTGACCCTGATTCTACCACTATTCAGTACTCTCCAACCGAAGAAGGAAGAGTAGATTCGGTAGGCCTCTGTTGAAGCAGAGCCTTAAGTTTGGTACACCTCTACCAAAACAGAGCAAGACCTTCAGTACATCCCAGCCGAATCACTGGGGTGCCGCTTTCACTGTTGTGCTTTGCAGTGAGCAATGTGGTAGTATTAGGTCCGAGAATTTAGTGAACCTCCACTCTCTAGGTTGCTTCTTCAGGAGCATTTTAGAGGTATGGAAGGACGAGAAAATCTTCTCCAGTCAAAATTCAATCGGATTCTATAAACTTCAGAATTTGTACCTATTCACAGATGGAGTTCAATCATGCCTTGTGTCAGGGCAAGATATGTCTTGCTTCGGGCAAGGTATGTCTTGCTTTCGACAAAGTGTGTCTTGCTTCGAGCAAGGTGTGTCTTGCTTCGGGCAAGATCATCTTTGCATGATTAGAACGGTCCGTAGAGTGAGTCAAAGAGCCATGGAATCCTCGTCATTGAGGTGCTTCCATTTACAATGCTTCAGGCATAAGTCTTCGGATGAAGATCATGACGGAGGCTTATTTAGCTCTATCCACGTCATTGTTGGCTTCAATATTTCTCAACTTCTCAGTAGTCAAGTGGAGCTTCACAATTTTGTGCCCACATAAATTAGTTTCTTCCAGAAACTCCCATGTTAGTGAAGTCGAATTTGTTACTGTTCGAAAGTCCACTAGATGGAGGGAACAAAAATTGTGGTTAGTGCTTATGGATATAGGAAATAAATTCTCCATAATCATAAAAGTTAGAACATTCGGGTTCTAAGACATGGTTTGGTTTAAATTTTCATGAAAACTACGGGTTTCATGGGAATTTAGTTTTTAAGGAAACTTCAGGTTTCATGGCACTTATTCGAATCTTCAGGTTCGAATTCATGAACTTCAAGTTCATATATACCTGCAATCAAAAGCAATATATAGAACAAAAATAATACAAATAATAAATTTGAACATATATTGGAGTGGGTATTGAAATATATAGGTCTACGGGACCTTCGGGGTTTGCAAATAGGACCCAAATAATTTTTGGTGGGTCGTGGTTGGAGCTGCAGGCCCAACCAACAAAGGCTGGACTGCTGGCCAGCAAAAAAATGAAGAATTTTAGACCAAAGTGAGCCCAAAACAGGGGCTGGGGTCCAAAGCCCACACGGGCTGGGTAAAGGAAGGAAGGCAGCAGCAAGCTGCAGGCCTGCTGTGCATTGGGGCTGCAAAGGCCCTGGCAGTGAGGCTGGCCCATCAGGGGCCAAGCAAAGAGACACGGGCCGAGAAAATCTAGGCTTCTAGCGCGGGCTGGACTGCAGGTACCAGCAAAGGGGCGCGGGCCGAGGGGAAGAAAACAGGCCCAAGGAAAATTTGGGCTTCCACTGGCTCGGCTGCAGGGCGATGTCGACTCGGCTCGGCTTGGCTCAGCGCCGGCTCGGCTCAGCTCGACTTCAGGCCGGCTCAGCTCGGTACCGGCTTGGCTTCAGGCTGGCTCGGCTCCGAGTTAGGTTTTTTTTTTTTCTTTATTTTTCAAAAAAACGAAAAAAAAAATTTCGGTAAAGAATGTCCAGTTTTTTTCAGAAAAACGAAATTTGATGTTTTTTGCAGAAAAGCGAAAAAAAATAAGAAAAAACCCTTGATTTTTCCTTCGTTCACACGATCATCAATTCACTTAATATATGACAGATATATTAAATGTCGATGTTAACACAATATTTGCAGAAGATCAATAATTCGTTAAACGCAGAAAATTGGATTATGCATCATGGTGAAGGTTCATGCAATCAGGTTTGACAAAATATCGACAATCGAGACCGTGTTTTAGAAGAACCTGGATTGCTGATGATGATTGTTGAACAATTTGTTTGCAGGATTGGCTTTAACTCCGAATTTCCATCGTCAATGCGTTGAATCATGATTGAAGATGGCCAAAACTCCGGTATAATTCTCTTGAGCACAGCGGAAAGAGCGTGCTGATAACGTGTTGTGGACAGTTTTTAGTGAAAGGTGCGTCAAGAGAAGAATAGAGAGAATTTGGTGAAACTGTAGTGTATGTGGAATATGCAGTTCATATATTCCACATACCAGGTGCCTTTATTTATAGTAATACAAGTACAAGTACAATAGGATACTAATCCCTTACAGAACGGAATAGCCTAATCCATATCTACTTAGGATTTACACAATCACATTTAACACATGTTATAAATTATCTACAACAATGTAGGCTTTTTGATTTGGTCCCAAAGACTTAAATTAAACAGTGTGTTTGGGACAATAAAAGCTTCCTTTTAACATACCAACCTTTTTTTTAAGATTAGAAAATAAGGCCCACCAAACATTTGGGGTAATAATAGAAAAAAAAAACCCAAAATGCTATGATATATGTATATGTGTATATATATATATATATATATAATTAAAATATAAAATATATATACATTTTTTTTTTCGGATCGATTCGGTATTACCGAATATATGGTAATATCATCCCAATCTCCGTACCAAAACTTTGGTATCGGTTACCGAACCATTCGGGGATTTTCGGTCTCGAGAGTTTCGATATTCGGTTCGGGTTTTTTCGGTATTTCAATACAAAAATCTCAGCCCTAGAAGTGGCATACATATGGGACCCAGAGGCCTAAAATTTTTTTTTTTTAAAAAGTGTTTCAAAAATTAAAAAACAATAAAAAAATGATAAACTAAAATTAAAAAACAAGGCAGAAAGTTGAGTCAAACTTCAATGGTACGTATCATCTAATAATACGTATTTTGAATGATTTAAGATTCATTTAGAGTTTACCACAAATTAATCTTAATTATTCAATGGCCGTACCATTTAATATTATGTACCACTCAAGATTTTTGCCATAAAGTTTATTTGAGCTCATCTTCTTCGTTCTCTGAATCTGCCACCTTGTCTCTCTCTAAGCTCTCCTCCTCAATATGTGGTGGAGCCAAAATGTAGTCGTGTTCTTTAAACTCCCAACCTTCATTCTCATTCCAAAAATTCTCTCGGCTTCACAAAAACCCCCAACTCTCTCTTTCCCCGAAAGATTCATCACTTTCCAAAAAATCCCCACCATATCCCCATCACCACCATCTGTATCCTCATAAATTCCATGTTGATTGGCCCTGGGTAGGCCAGCCAATTGAGGTTTCGGCTGAGGTGGTGGTCGTGATTAGCTGTCTTCGAATTCGGAGTTGAGGACGACAGAAGACGATGAATCAAAGACTAGCGGTGTTGCACTGCTGCTTCTGCAACTTATTGATATTGAGATGCAGGTGCAGATGGAGCAGTTGTTGCTGTTGCTTTATCAAAATTTTTTTTTTGAAGAATGCGTCAATTTGATTTGAATTGGATCTAATTTCATTACGTCTACATTGCTTCAACAACTCCTTATTTTTCTTTTTTCATTTTTTATTTTGTTTTTATAGATTTACAAGTTTAAAAAATACAAAATATTTAATTATTTTTATATAATCTAGTTGTCATCATATTTTTAGACTTGTGGATTCCACATGTATACCACATCAAAAAACTAACAAAATGCATAACAGAATGGTAACGGAAGGACCAAATTGATGTGCAACACCAAATTTCAGGAATTAAATTGATTGATTTTTAATTTCAAAGGTCATTTTGATTGAAAGATTCAATTTCATGGACCAAATGTGATAAAAACCCAACCTAAAATATATGTCCGAGTTGGGATGGAGACTGGAGTTGATTTAGTGAGAAAAATACAAGATAGAAATGGGAAGCTTCATTTTACTCTTTGAGACTAATAGTGGATTAATCAAAAATATGTTTGACACTTACAATAATACAAGTCATCAGTAGAAGAAATACGTGTATAAGGATGCTCTGTTCTTTGTGCCTAAAATAAATAAACAAATTGACAATCCAACACACATTGATAATTTACGACGTTGAGAAGTATATATTTTACGACATTATTTGGTTGTATTTTAGCTATATTGTGCAAGGATAGAATACAAGGATAATGTTAGCTACAATTTGCTTCCTATACTTTCTCCTTCTACCTTTTCCTATATGGTTATGATCATGCAATGTGGTGTGATCAGTCGATATTATATTATATTTTGTAGTATTCCAGATTAGCTTTTATATTTGTTTTTTTAGAGAATTTTGATACTTTTCTATATGTTTTTATCATAGGATGAATTGAATCGGCTTTTTTGCATTAAATGAACAAGTTTTGGAGTTTTGGAGCTAAGAAGATTATGTCAAAGTTTCAAGCCTTAATTCTATGCCGGTTGATCGTGATGAATAATTGAAGATGAATTGCGTAATTTGGGCAGATTCACATTTTTTGGCTTATTTGGCATATAAGTGATCCAAAATGACCTTTTTGGGCCAAAGTCTCTTCTACAAAGTTGTAGAGGACATTTTTAGCTTTCCAACGACATATTATGAGCCTAATTCGAAGCTAATTTGGTGAATCAAAAAGATGATTTTCTGCAGTCCAAATCCTTGTTAGAAAAGGAATCTGTAATTTAATTTGTTTTTGTTTTTGTTTCCTGATTTTTTTAGAAGCCTATTTTTAGTAGAATTTGGTTTTTCTAGTAGTATATATAGCCAAGTCTCTAGGGTTTAGAAGGGAGAACGAATTCGGAGAATAAAAGTGTGGAGAGTTTGGCTTGGCTTTTGGCATTTTTACTACTTTTCTACAACGGTGTTTTCTAAACTTTCATCTGTACATCCTTATGATTTTAATTATGATTATGTGTAACTAATTCTTTTTCTAGGGTGAGGCCTTGAGCCTTTAACATGAATATGTAGTTTCTTTTCCATTGCTTATGATATTATGCATGTTACTTTGAATTGTCAATCACCGGTTTAAACTATCTATTTATCTTAATGCCTGATCACCATTAAGATGTGTAGACAAGTAATTGGATGCAATTTATGTTAGAATATCACTCTTAAATTGGCTAGGGCTTCTTGTGGTTGATAATTGTAAGTTCATTTAAGGCTTCTTGTGGTTGATAATTGTAAGTTCATTTAAGGCGATTATCACGTTCTTAAGGGTTGCATGATTTTTCAAGAGGTTTTCACAAAACTTAATGAGTCTTGCATGTTCATATTTGATCTAAATACCACAGACGGGTTGCATGTTAGATATACGTTCTAGCTAGAATATCACTAGTAGAATATGCAATAGGAAAACCTAACCTTCAAAGTGCATGTGTAATTCATAAGTAATTGGTAATTAGTAGAACTGCATAAGATTGTTATTGGTGATGGCTGAACTCTAGTGTTTCTTGTCTTTGTTTTCCGACAATTGTTGACTAACTTTATTTTTGAGTATTTTAATTCCCGCGAATCTACTATTTTTAATTTAATTGTTTGTTATTTTAATTCATGATCTCAAATTTTTATTTCTTGCATTAAATAGTTAATTAAGAATCGTTTTTAAATACAAGTTATTCACATCAGTCCCTGGGAAAAAGACCTTGATTGAGTTATCTATACTACAATTATCTTGTACTATTGCAAGTATTTTTATGTGATTTTTGCCTTAAATTTGAGTGTGGTAAAATTGCTATCATGGTGTGATGATAAAAATCTTCTATCTTCTAGGCCACTCATGAATACAGATTATTTCTACAGAAATTTGACTAGGGAGGCATTTAACTATTATCAAACAAAATAAACAAACCCGGTGTTTTGATTAAACATTGAATGTTTTTTATATGTAAAGGGAGGCCTAAAAAATGAACGGTTTTGATAAGAAATCCAACTGACCAAACAAAAGCAATCCGAACAGGTTAGTTTCCCCTTGTTACAAGTTCCACTCTCAATCCTATTGTTTTAAAGTCCATTGGCACTTTTAAATGCCTCAGCTAATATTGAACACCCTCATAGTATAGTACCTGTGGTATAAAGTCAATGAAAAGCTTTTTTGATGGGCAAGTCAACTTTTAGAGTAGAATTTGGCAATGGATCCCAAGGAGAGATCTCATAGGGAAAACAAGAACAACATCATCTAGTATGTGTTAAATAATGAGTTTTTACTATGAATCAAGTCTCATCATAGGGAACTCAATTCCAACACTCGTGAAATTCAAGTCTCATCATCATGTGCCAAATTCTACTCTCTCTCTCTCTCTCTCTCTCTCTCTCCTTAAGCTTTTTCCTACGTACATTCATAACCAATTAGTATAACACAGAAGCTTGCAATTTGCGCCAAAACAATATTACTCTCACTCTCTATGTCTCTCTAGGTTGGCGCCAAGCAGTTTATGAGCACTTACATTCATAAAGTTAATATAAAGTTCCCTACAAGGCGACTATTCTAATGAATTGGTTACAATACTCGTAAGTATTTAGTATAATCACCATATGACGGTTAGATATAGTTCTTAAACGTTATTACAATATATTTGATCATCAAATAGTAATTGTACTCAGGGCCGGCCCTGAGATTTCAGGAGCCCTGTGCTAAAATTTAATTGACACTCTTAATAAGAAAAAAATAATTATAAATTAAACTTACAGATTGATTTTTCAAACTTATATAAATTTAATTCCTGCGAAAATAAATATTTTAAATACAATTAGTTGAGTTGGAAATAAATTTTGACTTCTCTAAAAAGGTCTTGGTTCAAATAGCTTTGATGTTGTTTTGGATTTTTTTCTTTCTTAAAATTTTGCAAAAAAAGAAAGAAATGCAAACCACCAAGGTTTGAACTCACAACCTCAAGTGAAAGTTACATTACGAAAACCACCTCTGCTAAGCATAAATTCAATTAATTTACTGCACAAAAATATATATTACATATACATTAAAAATTTGGGGGCCCTGTGCTAGTGCACCACTTGCCCTCCCACAGGGCCGGCCCCGATTGTACTAAGTTATAAGTATTGTAACCAAATTATGATGAAGTGAATCTATTTTTTAATTCAAATAAAATGCTTTTGAAAAACTTTTTATGTCTACCATGGATCACTTATATATTCATTTGTGAACCGTCATCTAGCCCATATGTAATCCAACTCTCTTCTCGGGGCCAGAGGATCTGCAAAAAGCATTGGCACACTCTTGGATGATCCACTAAGCTCCTCTGATAGGACACAATTTTCTTTTTAGTTACTCACATTCATAATCAGTTAGGCTATGCTTAGGTAAGAGATTGAGACCAAGTTTCCCTTTTATAATAACTTGGCCTCAATCCCATAGAACTTAGAAATTGTTTGTCCAAACATAGCCTAAGGGTAGTCCAGTTATAAATCGGACATCTGTCGTTTCAATGAAAAATGTGTCAACGTCATTGTTGCCAACAAAAATAGTCTAAACATATTTTTCATGTATTTTTTACAATATCGATGCACACTCATTTTTTAATAAAAAAACAAACGTCCTACATATAAATTTTGTAAATCAGATAGTGTAATAATGCTCATCATGTTCATGATTCATGACTATCATGATTCATGACCATCTCACTTATCACGTTCCATGTGTTAGTCATAATTAAAAAACAGATGATTAGTTTTTTTTTTTTGAACAATATGACAGATGATTAGTTGGTGCATCATAGTTAAAAGTGGTGAGTGAAACTGAGCTTGTAAGTCTAAACCGACTTTACCAAAAGATGAAAAACAGCAAGAAAGAGAAGCAAAGTTTAGACCTTAAATTCTATATATCTAGAGAAATTATATAGCCGTAGCACACAATAATTTTTTGTAAAAACGCAGACGAAAATTCATCTAAATTGAGAATTATATAACTAAGGGAAAAGAAACATCAAATATGAATCTTCTCTTTTGCTTTCTTTGCTGCAATCTGTCTTCCCTTTGGCCAAACCTTCATGACTCAAGAAAACAGACTCCAAAGAATCGAAGGTCGCCCTATATGTGTCGTCCTAGAGCTTTTCCACACAGCAGAGCATTTGAAGGAATGTTGTATTCGTTAGCAAGGTTTTGGACTGGATTCCAAACCCTGAGATAAAACTGTTGGCCAAGATACTGCCTTTCCCATATAGCAGACCTCAAGTTCCACATTCCTTGGTTGTCTAGTGACACCAAAATAGTTGTCCACGAGTTTGGATACACCTTCAAAGAGAAATAAAAATATATTAGCTAACGATATGTCGAAATAAGCATATACTAATTAGTAACAGCCTTTATTTACCTGAGCGGTATGTCTAGTAAGAGCATCGACAAGATTGTAGGTTGTTCTCTTGGCTGGAGTCCACTGTCCGGAGCCATAACTGCATTTGTTCAAACAATAAAGATTATAGTCTACCCATTGATTTCATAAAAATTTAAGCACAAGAAAGCACATTCGGCATACCCAACAACCCAGAAATCATAACCATCTAAATGCATAGATTGGACGCTGTTTTCATTGTTTTGGAAAACAACTTCAAGGAAGTCGTGGTGTGAGACCGGCATGACAGGGGTTGCTATGAATGCAGAGCCCTCTGAGGGAACGGTTTGGATGGAATTTAAGCTGAAGACTCCAGGGATGTTGAAGTAATCAGCAAGCTTTAGAGGGGTATCGGGGTTAACATAAGAGACCCTGTTGAATGCATAACGCTGCTTTCCATTTATCAATGGTGCTGAATTGGCTAACACAATTGTCTTTGTTGGTGTGACCTGGCCGTAATGGAATGAGCCCTGAGGATTAGGCCTGGCTGCATTTGCTGTCAGATTCCACCTGTAAGAAAAACAATGTTCAAAAGGACCAAACTAAATCATTATAATCGAACAAATCTAAGGCTTATTATATTTGAATTTCGCATATTTATACCTGAAAGTTCTGGCTTGCTTCACAGACCAGTGTATTTGGTAAGTAGGACTGGCAGGTACAGGTCCAGAAACGGAGGTGTGCGAGTTTGTGTAGTGTAGTACTGAAGTAGCTGTAAGAACACGCCTGGTGAATCGTGTGGATGCAACAATGTAGTAGTCCTTTGGAGCCTGATTTAAGGTTACTAGGACAGAGACTGATTGGCCAACATGTATGTCAAGGGAGTCATATATGTTCTGAATTGTGTGAGATCCTTCGCATTCAACTAACTTCAGTTTGTGGCCTTCAATCCCGAAGTTCAATGAGGTTGACAAGCCGACATTTGAGATCCTGAACATATATGTTTTTCCTGAAATCATAATACGAAAAACATAGTTCAACATTAATCATTTGAGTCAATGGTTAAACTAGTTCCCCAGAGAACTAAGAATAGTTCAAGTGTTTGAGGAATCAAAGATTGAGAATTACCTTGGTCACCACTGAAGGTGTTACTAGTATGGCCATTTATAAGAACACCGGCAGGAAAAGGAAGAGATTTTCCGGAGTTCAAAGATTGCTGTAATGCCTGCAAAAATAAAAACAAAATGAGAACATAAGTACATTAACATATAAATTCTTTTATCAAAAACTTTCAAAGTATATGTTTAATGGCAGTCATGTTTTTCTTACCTTGTGGCTGTTATTGTACCAGTCGCCAGCAAGCAAAGTGAAATCTCCATCAGGGATTGGATAAGGGACTGGAATTCGAGGTCTTGCGTAGACATTGATCCCTCCAAACCCTCCAGCAGCTTTGTGAAATTGAGTTGATGGGAAATATGTGAAGGAACCTATCTGATCCTTGGTCTGAAACTTGTAGGTGTAGTTTGAGTTTGGCGGGATGGGACAATTGGTTCCCAAAAGCCCATCTTGCCATGAGTTCTTCCTCTGTTTAATCCCATTCCTGGTTGTGAACAAAGAAAATTTCATATTATGCAGATATCATTAGAATGAATGCCACAGCCAAATATTCAGACATTGAACAAAAGAACAGAAATAAGAGCTAATCTCGCCTAATCCTAAACGAAGAAGTACATAATTGTTTCGTTTGGTGGCACACAAATGTAGGGGAAAACAACAGTCAACAAGATTTTCAAGCTCAGATTTCTCATTAATTAAAATCTGGGAACAAATTTCTCCACATAAGTAAGCCTAATGCAGCAATTTAACTTAGACTTTTACAATTGCCCTTCTAATTTCTTTGAAGCTTAACATAACTTAAATGGAAAAATATGCTCCTAAAGGCCGCTAACAATTTTTTTTATCAGATACTGAACCAACATTCTTCAGCAAATGAAAGTTCTTTAACCTAAAAACAATGGAAAACAGTTCTAAAATATAAAAATAGAAAAGTATAAGAAGTGGATAGGAGGATGAAGAACTCACCAGGTTAAGAGAAAAGGTTGGTCCAGCTTGTTAATAAGGTTGAGGATAATGTTGTCATTGGTGACAACATCAAGTCTAGGGCCAGGAAATTGGCCATTGATGAGAATTACCTTCAAATGTCCAAAAGAAAAAAAAAACCAAATTTCAGAAAAACCCAAAAGCTCAAAAAATAGAACTAAGATTGCAAAAATGGCAAAAACCCACAAACCTGTTGAGGAACACCAAGAGGAGAAAGAGTCCCATAAGTCACAGTCCAAGTGTAGAACTTATATGGGTCTTCTGCTTTCACCACAGAAGAACTCAGAAGCACCGCCAAAACCACACAAACCAAGTGGAGCAAGAAGCCTGCTTTTGGCTCCATTTTTCCTCTCCCTGCAAAATGCTCCTCCCAAAAACCACAGATTTGGGTTTTATTCAATTTATTTATTTCCCTTTTTGTTTGGGTGGCATTGGATTGAGGAGTAGTTGGTGACAGCCTTTTATAGCAGCAGCGCGGGAAAAAAGTGCTTCACCAGATATGTCCTTTTACTTCACTTTTTTAACGAGAAAATTGCTACATTTGTCTTTAGATTTTGGTTTAATTGGAGTTTTAGTTTATGAACTAAAAAGCTATACTGTATTGATTATTGAATTTGTGATAATGTGGAGTAATCATCTTTTTAGAATTTAAAAGGACAGATAAGGTACGGATTTTCTAACAGAATTATTCAAAATTACTATTATTTACATTTTGACAAATTCAAAGATCAATACACACAAATTTTCAATTTAAAGATCAAAGTTACAATTAAATTATTCACGGATCAATGCTCTAATTTTATTTTTAATTTGTTATATGATCAAAACTACTTTTTCAAAAATAAAGTCTGGTTTTATAATTGTGTGAAGCCATCAATGTTCTGGTATTGGGCGCATAGACGCGTTTTCGCGTAATGATAGTTCTCATTTGCTTAGAACGAAAGCCAAGTTTAAACCCATCATTAAAGAACTAAAGTGAAACTGCGTGACACACTTTGTTCATAAACTCGCCTCTAATTGCGCCTTTGATGTTGAAATTATATTAGTTTTTCTCCTTTCGGTCTGTTTTTCTTTTTTGTCTTGGGTTTTGTTTTCTCGTAAATATTGAACATTAAAGTTTAGGGTTCTCTCTTTCAAAAGAAAAAATTTTAGGGTTTCCTCATAAGTATTGGATAATGATAGGTGGTATATTTATGATTCCAACTAAGGATCATTCTGCAACTTCGGAAATGGCTGTGGCCGGTAAGTCTGTAACAGAAACATATATAAATTGCAGCATTAAAAATAAACCTTTTGGGCTAATGTACGCCTGTGACTAATTGTAGCAGGAAGATGTATAGTATTTTATGACATGCATTAGCTGATCAGACAATGCATTAGCTGATCAGACAATGTACCAATTGATGTGTTAATTAACCATTACAATAATCGATGTACTTAACATTTAGATGAATTTGATCTTGCATGTATGCTGGTAAAGCATGAGCATTGTTTTGTCCCTATGGAAACAATGAGTTGACAGACAATTTATGTTGAAAAATGAATTCCACATTGATGGAAAGAGAGATCTTGCATAGACTTATAAGTAAGTTGGGCTACTCCTCATATTGCCAATTGGTTTTATGGTGGAACCTCAACTTCCTTCATAACATCAGAGCAAGTTATCCCACGTGTGAAGCCTAACGGCCACACGTGCTTTACATCAGTGGCAGAGCCAGGATTTCATGACAGTGGGGGCATGACAAAGAAGTTCTCAAACATTGGTTGTTCACATATACTTTAGGTGAAACGCATTGGTTGTTCACATATACTTTAGACCATACGCATGTCTAATATAGATGTAATTTTTATCTCAAATTTAGTTTCCTATATATCTTAGATCTTCTGATACTTCTTTATCCAAAGTTTAATGTTGAAAGAGGTCTCGGATTCGAATCCCAACCTCATTGATCAAAAACAAAGTTCTTTGTGCTCCATAGTCTTCTTTTTAAGCCAAATATGAACTAAACATGTATGTTTATTTTATTCTAGTTACATATCAAATACTCTAATTAATACACATTTTTATTGGTCCTAGTGTATATGGTGTTTGTCCTTTTTAACAAAGGTATCTTGTTGGGGTAAGAGGCATGCTTTGCCCCCACCCTGCCTCCGCTAGTGCTCCACGTCACTTCATTTGTGTTGTTCACGTGCTAGACTTGAAAATTTACCACACGTGAGGAGGCGTGTTGAGAATGAATCCCACATTGATGGGAGGAGAGACCTTATATAAGCTTATAAGTAAGTTAAACTACTCTCCATATTACCAATTAATTTTATAGTAAAACTTCAACTTTCTTCAATTTATACTGCACACTGCATTATATTATACATGCACTGAATTATATTGCACACTGCATTATAATTATAAGTCATGTGCATGTGCATGCACAAGAATTTATCCCACTGCTCTCTTGCTTAGACTAAAAGGTTTAGACTAAAAATTTGGCCAAGTCAACCGATCACATGTAGGAAACACAACATGTAGGAAAACAACTACTCGGGTAGGTAGGAGGAGCGCAGATATAGTATTGGAATAATATTCAGTGATGGTACATCCCGCCTCATATTTTAAAGGTAAATTCATATTAGATACCAAGTTGGGTATAGGTTTTAAGGAGAAATATCATATTTAAGGAAAAATACCAAGTCTAATTAAATATTTTATGATAAACCACAAACTTTATTGCAAGTAATCCTATGACTAAATAAAAGATATGAGAGATTACCATATTGTCCTCAAGTTTATTTCTTTCAGAATTTTATAAGGCCTTTAGAGCTCGGGGTTAACTTTGAAGGTTTAGGGTTTTAAAAGGTCGGTCAAGGTTTGGGGTTGATCATTTTGGGTTTAGGGTTTTAGAATGTCCTTGGGAGGAGCTTAGGGTGTAGGCCTCGGATTTTGGGCGAAGCCCAAAATCCGGGAACTAGACCCTACGCCCTAAGCGATTAACGTAATAAAAAAAATTTTCTTCTAAAAAAATTCATACTCATGCTTGTTAGTTACAATTTATTGGGAAGGTTAATGGCTATAACTTTGTGATGGTAGAGTTGGACATTATTGTCATTTTACCTAGCAAATTAGTTTGACTATTCAACTAGTACCTAAACTTAAACTATGGTATTTTAACTTAAAGTTATTTTGAATTTAGTATTTAAACTAAAAACTCCCTATTTTTAATTGAAGTAAGTCAACTCTTTCAACTAGCTTAAATTAAGGCCAAATCTTTGCACTGTTAATTTAAAGTTGTTAATAAAAAAATAACAAATACTTACACATCTGGTGCGCAGCGAACTGAACTTTTTATCCAGTTACATATAATGTTTGATTATCTGTATTTTTATAAGTATAATGTTTGATTATCTGTTCATCCTTAATTTAAACCCAAAAAGGTTTAAAATGTAGGGCGGGGACCCTCTAATCATGTCACCCATGTGATATTCAGCAATTGCCTGTGCCAATTTAAGTCGGTACCACCCACCTCTTAGCAGAAAACAGAAAGAAAAAGACGAAAAGAAATTAGGAAAACGGTGGTATTGCTATATGCACAGGATCCACACGTATTACCACTGCACAAAAGAGAGACAGGGAGAGGAGATGCGGCTGTGGGATTCCGATGACTTTATCTGCATAATCTTGCAAGTGAAATGCCTGTGCTGGATTTTTTTTTTTTGAAGAATCAGAATATCAATGGAGTTGGATTGGATGTTAGAAGCTGGTTGCACACCAACTAACTCGAAGTCATTTTTTCTCATTTTGAAAATTCGTTACAAGTTCGAATCCTAATTATTTTATTTTTGTTGCATGCAGTATGAGTCATCATTCAATTTAGTTGACCATATAATCTATGTGAGATTATATTCTAGATTATTGTCTAATTTGATTTCAATAGTTTAATCCATATATATAAAGGGAGCACACCAATTTAATAAAACATTTGTAATACTAAATTTGTCTCTCTTTACATATTAATTATACTAAATTAATTATAAAGGAATAAAAATAAATAAAATTATACATGTGATTTAAAGCCACCCCACAATAAATAGTTACTTGTTGTAGATAATATTGACATGTGATACATGTGATTGTGTAAATCCTAGATAGATATGGATTGAGATATTCTCATCATTCTAAAGTCATTATTCTATTATGATTGTACTTATTTCAGTATAAATAAATGCTCTAGGCATGAGAAATATGTACTACAATTCCTCAAACTCTTCTCTCTCTACTTTTTCTCTTTGCCACACCCTGCAGTAAAATAGGCCACAACATTACTAACCTTTTTTTTTTAATTTAAATTTTTATTTTTTTAAAAGAGTAAAAAAGGGAGCACACCAATTTGGTAAAACATATTAACTATACTAAATTAATTATAAAGGAATAAAAAAAATTATACATGTGATTTAAAATCACCCCACGATGTAGTTACAAACCCTTTTTTTTATTTTTTATTTTTAATTTTTTAAAAGAGTTAATTGCTACACACATACGCGTGTGTGGCAAGAGGTTAGTTATTTTTAAGTTAAATATGCAGATGAGAGTACTTGAAGTTGAACTACTGCCACATTTGATAAAATCTAATATACAGGTTGTTGCTAACCAATAGGCGATATGACTAGGGAGGGGTTGGAACAATTTCAACAATTTATGAAATAAACCATAAAAAGCATGAAAGAATTGGTTGGAGCAATAAGTGACATTGTACATTAGCTTTATGATGCTTCATCGTGATGGAATAAAGTGTTCGAACTGTTGGGAACAACATGGACCACAAATAATGATGGAAGACAAATCACTGCCGTTAGTAATAAAACAGAAAGAAATTTAGAAGAAAATAAAGGAGTACTATGAAGAACATCTTTAATTACCTTCCAATTTTGGTTTTTAATGCAACAATTCGTGTTAGAAGACTTTATATGTTTACCATCCTAAAGCCACAAACTTTGATACACGATTTTTTATTTTTTATTTTAATACAAGCAATATTAGGAAAGGAATTAGATTTCAAGACTTCGGGTGTAAAGAAAAATGTTCTTAACTAATTGAAGTGCAAGCTCTTTGCAAATTTAATACAAGATTTGAACCTCCCAATAATATTCTTACGCTTTAGCGGTTGAAAATGTAGTTGATACAACAAAAATAGCTTAAACATTAAAATGGTCTTTGTGTAAAGACAACTTTCATGATTTCTAATTTGAATGATCTTGTCATTCTGTTTGTCACTGCATGTTCGATTTACACGGTCAACATCTCCTAAGTAAATATTTTTAACCTTTCAGTAGTCTTCCTTCTTCCTGCTTAAATGGGTCGCCTTTTAGGATCTAGATTTTCTTCTCAAATCTCAAAATTTCATCAAATATTTATGCACTTTTTTTATGGGCAATGTGTGACAACCCGTCCCTAATTTTATTGTATTTTATTTTCCAAACGTGTGAATTGACCAAAATGCCTCTAAACAAGCTAAATGGAAGTCCTACGTGGATGCTTGAACTCTTTTTGAATTTTGATTTCTTACTTGTCGTATTCTTGTAGTACCCGTCACGACGAACCCGTGAGCGTGAACGGGACAAAATTCTGACTTGTGACGGAAACGTTACGTACGTTTAATTATTTCTTTCCTGTTTTGGGATTGTGTTGCGGGTACCATGTGAGACCCTGTTGCCCCTTACTTAATTTGGAAACCCAAATCACTCTTCTCTCTTTTCTCTCAAACAACTCTTTCTCCCTTATTTTTCTTCTTCTTTCTTCCCGTGAATACATGCACAGTACAAACAATGGCCACGCCACTTCTTTCAAACCGAGCCAAACCACCACCACCACCTTGTTCGTCGCAACTCACTAAGTTCAACCGAACAAACAGATTGCCCAAACTCCCTGCCGATCGACAAAAATCGCATAGGAAGAACCGAGCTTTTCCGGCGAGTTTCTCGCCAATTCGGACCAAGGTGAGACTTCTAACCACCACCATTAGCTTCCTCTTGTTGAGTAGATGAATTTTCATACTAAACTCGTGTGTTTTGATCATTTTTTGGAGTAAATCCGACCTTGGTTTTAGACCGAGACTTTCCAGCCAATTTCAGGCCATTTCCGACCACTTTTCAAACTCCAAATAGGTTCAATCTTGTTCTTTTCTTTTTAGCTTCATTTTGACATGTAGATTGTGTAAAATGGTTGAGAAATAAACAAGTTACGAAGCTTTGAAAATTTTTCAGAAACCAGCGAGTTTCATATCCTCAGGTATATTCCTTTAATGTTGTTAAGAATATTCTGTTAAATTCTAGCATATTCTGTTAAGTATTTCGTTAACTCTAACGACGTTAACTAAAGCAGTTAGCTCTGTCAGCAGCCACGAGTGGCAGGCGCGTATGGGCGCGTGGCGGTGCGTTCCTACTCGTGACGACGCGTGGAGGCGCGTGTGACATTTTTCTAACACTTTTTAGCCCGTTCTGAGCAAACAAAGAGAATTTTAAGTGTTCTCCTTAGTGTTTATGAACTTTGAGTAGGTTAATGATTGGTATAGTTATTTTCCATATAGGAGAGACTTACCAAGTGAAGTACATGGGTCAAGCAAGGCAAGGCGGCAACGACCCAACTACATATCAGTGAGTGGGCTTTGTTTTATGAAACTTATATTATTTATATTAGTTTCCACTATGATTTTGTGAACTATTTGCTATTATGCCATGCTTTTACTTATGAGTTTAAGTATAAAGAATATTATGTTGAGATTTGTGAAATTGTGATGGCATGATCATATGTATTTTTATTTGCTTATCATACATGCATTCACTCAGTGCCTAGTACTCGTCCGGGCCAGGACTAGCCTTCACGTGTATGTTCACATCCGCACTATGCTCACCTTGGATCCATTGTAGGTGCCAGTTTGTACTAGCTTGCATTAGGCAACTAGGACTCGTATGTGACGCGATGAACGCCAGTTTCACATGATCGTAGTACTAAGCATATATCTATTACACCCAGTCTGTTCCATGTAGCTATTTTCTGCATGAGCTTGTGTGTCTACATATGTTGATGAGTATACTATATTATGTTGAGATAATTGTGTTTGCCCGTATCTTTGACAATTGTGTCTTTATACTGTTTTGATAGTTTTCATACTATACGTAGTATGCTTTTGAGAAACTATACAGATTTTTCAGAGAGGGGTTACTTATGTTACGAAAAGTAAAGGTCTTAGAAATGATTATTTTTGCCCACTCACATTTTCTGTTTTGCGCCCCTCTAGGACTTAGTAGCTGGACTTGTGGTGAGTGAGATGGTTCTGGACTCTGGTTTTATTTTAATAAGAATTTTTCACACCATCTGCATGACATGGCTTTCGTCACCCTCTGGGGTGTCAGCCAGCATGCCTCGATTTTGGTACCCTTTGAGATATCCGTGTAAGGGTGTGTCACAATGAATGAACAATGCTCACAGAAAAATAAACGAGTAGTGTGCACCAAAAGAGGTTATAGCCCGTGACACTCCCAACAGACTTTGGCAGCGCAGGCGACTGACGGTATGACCATTTTGTTGTAAGTGAAAATTCTATAGCCATTGGTACTACCATAGCAATCCATGTAGCCACCCTCGTTTTGGCCAATATTTAACATTATGATGGTCCTCATTACTTGAATGGAATGATCGAGTTGATCAAACAGTTACTACAAAGCTGCGTGATTGTATTCCGACAACCATGGAGGAGGATTGGTACCATTTTGAATTTTAGGGCTTCTGCAACACCTTTAGCAGTGGATAAGCAATACCCTATTACTTGAAAGCAATTTTATGGCGACAATGGATGAATTTCCAAGTGGAAAGCACAATGCATATGATTAACCAATGCAAAACTATCTATGCACATTGCCAATAGGATCAAAATAAAATTTCGGCTTTAGACCTTGGTTCTTGAAACATATCAAAACTGCCACACTATGTCTCATTCAAAATGTGTTAGATGAAAATGAGGTTTTTGATAAGCTCATTTTGAAGAGAGTCCCAAACTGATTTAGTTGGACATCAGTGAACAACATTAGAAATGCAACAAAATTTACTATTTAATTTTCGAAGAGAATCAATTTTCATGATTGAATGTCCATCAATGTAGCCCCGGTTTTCAACGTCAAGCAGTTTCCAGTTGAAAACAAAGTTACGATTCATGAGAAATTCCAATCTGTTTTCTTGGTGGAGGACTAAGGGAGGAATGAGGCTGTACGCCCAACTGCTGTCACCAGCCACTAACTGCACGCCGGCGGGTGTCGCCACCCTTGAAACCACGGTTAGAGGTGACTCTAATGTAGAAGTATTTAAACTCATTTGTTTATATTTAAATTATTTAGTTTTAAGTTTTTTTTATCGTTATTTTTCACTTATTTAAACTTACATTATAAGAGATTTTGCACCTAAAAAAATATTTTGTAGAATAGAAAGACGATGATTTGATGTTATGAGAAGAAGAAAAAAAAAAGAAGAAAAAATTGGAGCATGGCAATATCGGTAAGCTTCTACCGACTTGACCCTCTAAGGATCGCTGCTAGGATACTGACATCTCTATGGGAGAATCGGTAAAGTTATGTGCTGATCCTCTCCTGCCTCAAATTTATTTATTTATTTATCATTTTTTTTATAGTTTATTTGGTTTTCATTCTTTATTTTTACTAGACTCATTTTTCAATTTTTTTATTTTTTATTTTAAAAGACGGCATTGATGATTTCCAATTTGAACGATCTTGTCACTATGTTCGTCACTGCGCTGTTGTGTGCTCCAACAGTCCAAGGCTACACGCAGTAAGTGACATGCAAAAGGCTTGCATGGTTTCCACGTTTCCGATGCATAGTTTCCCTACTACGTGTAAGCCCCAAAACAATCCCTAGCTCTTCAAGCGATACCTCACCTAAACCGCTTCAAAAATAAACATTTCCAAACTACAAGAACGAAATTAATACTCAAAAACTAGTGCGTCGAGATCAACATCATGGCTGCTACGTCTCAATCTCCAGACTCTTCACTACCCAAGTCAGGTAATTAAGTAAGCTAGCATAGATGTTAATTATTTAATTAACTTTTAAGGCCTTAATTATTGTCTCGCTTGTGTCTTTGTTGTAGATACTATGACAGATATCCTCCTATGGAGGAAGAAGAAGCAGAGTTTTCTGGTTCTTTTGACAGCAACGGCGACATGGATTTTGTTGGACGTCTATCAGTTCAACTTTCTCACTGTAATTTCATACGTTGCCATGTTTATTGTTGCTTCGTTGTTCCTTTCGGGAAACTTGCTTAGGCTTCTCGGCAAGTAAGCTGAGCTCCCCTTATTTTAACTCTCCCCTTTGTTCTTGTTCCTTTTTGCAAAATCACAATTCATATGATCAACCAAGCAGATTCGTTTTGATTTTCCTGATCAATTCATAAGAAGAGCAGGCCTCATGATTGGGTTGGTGACTCCATGGTTTGTTGATTGTGTTTCTCACCAAAAATACGAATGGGCCTTCTATCTTTTTTTGGCCAAATCCAATTGAATTTTTTTTTTATATATTAAAAATTGTTTATTGTCCTTGTAAACCCATTTTTGAATCTCTTCATTATCAAATCCCATTACACCCAAACAAGAAACTCCAATATGCCATCATTCTTAATCCTTTTCTCTACCTACTCCATTATTAGCAAATTCTTCTCATCCAAAAAACTGTTTTGTTTTCGAAAAATCTATTCTCACCCCTTGGTGAAAATTTTCAAAATACCCGATTTTCAACAGTGACGTCGTTTTACACTCAAATTTGTCATGCTTCCACTCATTTGGGTCTCGCCAAGCCACCATGGCACTATGAGGAGTTATTGTGAAATTAAGTCAAACTTACACCAAGATATTTTGGTGTCTAAGGCGGATAGTTAATTAATGTTATCTCTTGTGCAAGTGGAATTAAGATCGATGAATGCATCAAGTGGCTTTGCTTTCACAATTGCCTATATAAGAGCTACGAGGGCGTAGAGCTAGGACACTCAACCAAACAAAAATCGAAGATACATGCTCCTAAGTGAAAGCCAACCGGTTCAAAACAACCAAAGCGGAAAACCCCTCTCGTGAAAAGCCAAGAAGTGGCATTCATCGCTATACAATCCAACAACAAGCTTTCATAAGCCTACACAAGGCCAACATTCACAAAGCTTCAACAACTTGTGTTAAAGCTTTAGATCGTGAAACCTCCAATCTTAGAATTAGCTCGCCACTTCTCTCTCGTGGTATCGATTTAAGCCTCGAGAAAGAATCCCCTTTAGGCTACTCTTTTTCTCAAATAGACAACTTGTAGAGAAGCCAATTCGATGGCCTTGTCTCCAATCCGATGGGCATAAAAGCCAATCCGATGGCTTTGTCTCCAATCCGATGAGCATAAAAAGCCAATCTCGATGGCCTTATATGCAATCCGACCATACTTTGTTGATGTTTACAACTTTATTTACTTACCGTATTTACTTATTTGTAAACTTTCAACAAGATATATGTTTACTTGGTGCAAGCTTATATTTTCTTTATTTCATCGCTATTATCTTTACTATTAAAGCATTCAATTGAATATAACCAATTTATATTTAATCCATATCTCCAACAATCTTGTTTTGTATATATATCTACATAACAATTAAAGTCCTTAACAGCAAGGCAAACAAAGGTAATTCCTAAAGGAGCCTCTCACACTTAAAGGCACAATCTTTTGGTTAGAAGTTAAATGGCGTAATCTCAAAAACACACACACACACACCGCCTACTAGCGGTACCTAGTAGTGGCACGCCGCAAGCACCCACCTCGTGTTCATATAAATTTCCGTGCCTACAACTAAGCCTCAAGCAGAATTTATTCGTTGAATGTATATCTTCATATGTCATAATATAAGAAGAAAGATACAAAAAAATGTATTATTTTCTATTTATATTATAACATGTAAATACTTGCTAAAAACTGAATATTTAGATAAATATCTCCACCCTCGGCCTTGATCATACGCTTGAGTACTATATTCTCTTTATTGAGTTGGATATTTTCCCTCTTATGGATTGGGCTCACAAAAACCCTATTCCTAACTTGGGCCTAACAATATATTTCCCTCTATGTCTCCAAAAACAAGAGTCAAACTTTTATCATGACGTCGATAACCCCATGAACTGTTGCAGTGCTCCAACAGTCCAAGGCTACACACGCGTGCGAGACATGCAAAGGCTTGCATGGTTTCCACGTATCCGATGCATAGTTTCCCTACTACGTGTAAGCCCTAAAAACAATCCCTAGCTCTTCTTCAAGCGATACCTCACCTAAACCGCTTCAAATATAACATTTCCAAACTTCAAGAAAGAAATTAATACTCAAAACTAGTGCGTCGAGATCAACATCATGGCTGCTACGTCTCAATCTCCAGACTCTTCACTACCCAAGTCAGGTAATGTTAAGTAAGCTCAGCATAGATGTTAATTATTTAATTAACTTTTAAGGCCTTCATTATTATCTCACTTGTGTCTTTGTTGTAGATACTATGACAGATATCCCTCCTATGGAGGAAGAAGAAGCAGAGTTTTCTGGTTCTTTTGACAGCAACGGCGACATGGATTTTGTTGGACGTCTATCAGTTCAACTTTCTCACTGTAATTTCATACGTTGCCATGTTTATTGTTGCTTCTTGTTGTTCCTTTCGGGAAACTTGCTTAGGCTTTCTCGGCAAGTAAGCTGAGCTCCCTTATTTTAACTCTCCCCTTTGTTCTTGTTCCTTTTTAATAATTGTTTTATGATTTTTACATTTGATTTGCTTATTTCCAGAGAGCCCAGGATTTGTCAAGAGTTGGAATTAGAGAGAAGTCGGCTTTGGAGATGGGAAGCACCATTCGAGCTTGGGTTGAAGAAGTAATTGATGGATGTTTCCTGGGTGGCTGCGGAGAGAGAGAGTGGTTTGTATTTGTTGGAACTGTCTCCCTGGTTTGTGGTTGCTTTCCCGTGTAGCAAGATGCGTTGATTCGCTTACCCTTTACATGGGGGTAATAAAGCATATAAGGAAACTTAATTCACCTGCTTACAGTCTTACAAACACATATATACTCTTATGTTATCAGATTGTGTATTTGAACTCTTACTAGGGTTATTCAAGCCAAAAGAGAATGTAGTTCAAATTAACAGTCTGGTTAGAGAACATTATTTTTTCAATTATTATTGTTAGCTTCACAAATTAATTTTAGTTTCGTTCTAGTTGAAATTTTTTGATTTGCTACCCACCCATTGAGATGGAGTGCCCTACTATAACCAAGGGGCAGGGCGTCCTTAATTTAACCTCAACAAGAGGTGACGAAGAACTCCTCAAACCATTTTAATGCACTAGTTTAGTTACAAGTCAGTAGCACTTCACAAACTATTATATAGTAAGTTAGAAAACACCCCAACATACATATATAACACTTCAAGAGCTCAATTGGAAGGGGAAAAAACATTTATCTACTCCTTTGATGTTCTAATTGGATTTTGCAGTTGTGAACTCCTTTCCATTGGTTTTTTGTGGGACTATTGGGTTTGAACTTTTTTTTTCTCAAAAGTGTACTGTTATCATGTGAAAACTGCTATTAGTATTTTATATGCTAAAATAAATGAATACATTCACAATTCAAGAATTTAAAGATCCAAGGAATACTAGCATGAATGATTGGGATGCTATTGTTGCGTGTAGGTGTCGTTATGGGCATGACAGTTCCAGCAATATATGTGAAATACGAGGACAAGATAGAGAGGAGTGAGGAGAAGTTGAAGGCACAGTTGAAAAGGTACTAAGTGACACGGCTGGGATGAGAAGGTGGTCAAGAAAATACAGAACAAGATGACAGTCCGGGAAGAGAAGGAGAAGAAGGTTGAGTAGCTGTTCAATCTGTAGGCGTTGCTTGGGAAGTAGTATCTGCAGTACAGTACTATATATATTTCTCCAAGTTAGTTGTAACTTGTAATTACTTCTTGATCAAGATGCAAGACCATGCATGCTTGATCTTCTGTTTCCATAGTAAATTCATGTTACTCTAATAAATCAACAAACAATATTGGTAATAACTGACATCAAGAGTCTTAAATGTAGAAAAGCAAAAGCTGTTAGATTTTATGTAACATCTCGTAAAAAGTTTGTTAAAATAATTTCCTCGTGGAATATTCTCTACACGTGCGTGTTTATTTCGTACACGCGTCGCAGAATTTACCGTTTGTGCGCAAAATATCCCCAAACCCAATTTTTCCTTATTCTTCTTTCCCTTCCTTCTTCCCCGTCGTCACTTTTCTTTCCCCATATTTCTTGACTTTTCTCTTTACCGTGGTGAATAAGGCACACCGACGCGAAACCCGTCAAATCGAAGCGAACGAAAATCACCACCTCCTTCTGCTTCCCGACGCCGTGGACTCAACGGTGCAAACCGCTCGTCCAAACTCTCACCCGTTTGACTAGAAACGTGAACTGAAAAACTGACCTTCTCGCCATTTTCCGGCCAATCTAGACCGAGGTGAGGTTTCTAACTACCACCATTGTGTTCCTCTCGTTGAGTAGATGAATTTTCATTGGTCGTTTGCCCGATTAAGTTGAGTTTTGACGTAGACGCATTTGCTACAAGCAACCGCAATCTTCGAGGCAATTTCAGGCCATTTCCCGAGCTTGTACGACCTCAATCCAAAGGTACACCGTGATTCTACTTCTTCTCCGCCTTCATTTTGATATATGGCACGTAAAATTTGGCCTTAAAATGAAGAAGATATCGAGCTTTAAAAATTACCCGTAAACCTGGCCAAAATTCCTAAGGATCGCACCTAAAAAGCACTGTAGGCGACGGCTAGCCGATTGCTGATGACGTCGCAAACCGGCCGACCGGTTCTTTGCCGGACGCCAATAACCGGTTCCGACTGCGCGACCGGGCCTCATTGAAATAGTGAGCCGCAGAAAGCCGCGCGAGCGCGCGTGAGACGTCGTGCCCGCTGGAGCCACGCGTGAGCCGCGCTGGCGTGTTCGAGGTGTTTTTGAACCTCCCCGGTTGAGCAAACAAGGGATAGGTGTAATTAATTAGTTATTTAGTAACCTTTATGGAGTTTAATCATTATTACAAATTGGATATCTCATATAAAAAGTGGCACCTATCCGTAGGACTACCTGGCTACCCAGACCTGTGAGGCTACGACCCCAGGCCACCTGGGCTGTGTGAGTGAGTGGGTTTTTGTTTTTGATAAATGTATATATACGTATGGTTTTCAATGCTTTCTTCAAACCGTTAGCATATTCATATCATATACGATTGTCGAGGTAGAACATTCGTATTATATTGCCATACATGTTTTATATCGTTGCCATCGCATGTATACACTCCTGTGCATACACTACCAGGCCGACTAGCCTTGACGTTGGAAGAGTTTGGCTACTCAGCACGCTACGCAGCCTTGGATCCATTGTAGGTACTAGCTCTGCTCTAGGCCGCACCAGGGGCAACTCGAACTTATGTGACTCCGCACCTCAGGCACCGCCGCTACTGCGCACTCGCGTCATCAGAAGTACCTGCGCCGTATTACTTTTATAGCCTAGCCTGTTCCCTTGTGGTTTAGCCACTTGGACTTGTGTGTTTACATATGGGTGAGCATGTCAAGACATCACATCTGGGAGTACCCGTATATTTTTATTATAGTATTTGAGGTTCATGTGCCTACTAGTATGACGTATTTTCTCAATTATACTTGTTTTCCAAGTGAGGTTAGTAAACTCTTGAAAACAACTAAGCCTTTATCAAACTTTGCTTTTTGACCCACTCACCGTTTATGTTTTGCGCCCTCCGTAACCTAGTGACTACTCACTTAGCTGCGATCTCGAGGCTCTCTTCTATTATGGTCTACGCTATGTGACATATCCTCGTACCATGTGATTCACTCCTACTTGTAGTTAACTTTTTAATTATCCATCCTCACGGATGTGAATGTTTTTATATTCCCGCACTATTTACTTTTCGCTCCGACCGTTATGCATCCCGTATTATGGGTTTAACCCTCACCACACTCTCTCTACTTCCGCACTCAACTCTAATATTCTTAGCTTTCACCGCTTTCGCATAATTGGCTTTCGTCACCTAACACGTGTCTGCAAGACTTCCCCGACACCCGGCGTGTCCGGATCTGGATGTGTCGTATTGGTATCGAGCATAAGTATTAGGCCGCTCATGCATTTGTCACTTGTGATACGTGCTCTAACGATTCTTGATTTTTGTGATGTCGAACTATGCCACTGGCAGAGCAATTCTTCGCACTCGTGCACCGCAGATGAGCCTGCCAGACCACCATTTGATTTTTGCACAGCTTGGTGCAAACTTTTGCTAATGCCTTTCGTACTAATTGGCGTCCTCCTACTCGCAGAAAAATGTCTCGTGACATTAAGCCTCCACCTTCAAGTTAAGCCGTTCTAGGCGTAGAAACTTCCGAGGTGACTCCGAGAATTGGCTCAAACATTGCGCGGAGCAGTTAATCTTCCGAGCCATGGAACGACAGGAAACTTTTCCGATGGAACAAAGGGGTCTCGACCGCATGTGGTTCCCGGCAGAGTGAAGCTGGGCTTGGCTGGCCGACAAGGACCCTAATTCCACCAAATCAAGTAGAAGCATCGGGGACATTTTTAAGGAACACTTCGAGGCGAAGTACTTACCTCCATATCGGGCTAAGAAACGAGACGACTTCTTTGATCCGGGAGGCGTAAGAGCATGTCAAGAGCCGAGTACCACCGAAGTTCACCGACCTTTCCCGCTACCGCCCGCCCATTGCGCAATCCGGAGATGTTACTTCAGTTCGTAAAGGGTGCCCGAAAGAATCTTCGCATCGGCAAAGATCTTCATATCCATGCACTACCTACCAGAGTTCTATGAGGCCTTACTCCGGCCGGGTGATCCGAGAATACTCCGACTGGTGGTGATGACGATGAGGGTAATGCGTTAATCGTAGAACAACAACAACAACAATAACAAGGGTAATTCAGATTCACCGAAGAAGAATCGCCTTTCAAGAAGCAGCGGCTACAACTTCCTGAGATCATCCAAGGCTCTAACCCCGCGCACACCTCGAAGGGTAAAACCAATGTTGGTTCTCGCTTCCGCATCAGAGCGCCGCGGCTTCCAATACTGCTGTCACAAGGCAACAACTATCATTCTCGAGAGTGTAGGCAGTGCGAAAGCAAAAGAGCACATGTTTTACTTGTGGTCAGTGGGCCACGTGAGCTAGTAATTGTTCGAAACAAGAAAGCCGCAACTGGGTACGGCTCCTCGCCAGCCAGACATGCCACCGCACTGACGCCCAAGCAGCTCATCTTCCCCGGCGTGCCGTTCACCATCGTGGTGATGTGTCTCGCACTCGGGAGATGCTTATCGCTCCCGCGGGCGTTCTCCTCGCTCTTCACACCGAACATTCCTCGCTCCAGGAGGTTGCCTCTCGCTCTCTCGAGTTATCCCCAGCTGTGTGGAGGTTATCCTCCACCCGAGTGGTTCGCAATGGTATTGGGCTGCGGTCGGGCTGCACTGCTGAGGCAACTTCTAGTGGTGGTGGACCGAGCAGACCTGCACCACGAGGAAACCAGGGACGTGAGGACAGGTGGCAACTGTGGATCTGTAGGTCGTGACAGACAGCCAGACACATGTGGCCGAGTCACTAACATCATCGCCCCAAAGACGCTCAAGCTAATCCCGATCTGTCATGGGTACGTTGAACATTCTTGGTCATTTCGCTGGGAGTTCTGTACCTGATCCGTGTGCTTCTCATTCGTATATCCCTTCGCTTGCTCACAAACCACTCAACCATACTCTACTCCCTCTCGAGTAGACAGATTCGGGTGGCCGCCACATGCCTGGGGTGAAGTTTGTTATGTTCAGAGTATCAAGGATGTCCTGGGCCCTTGTTACACCCGGTGAGGATATGCCGCCTAATCCGATTCCTTGGACATCAAAGACTTTGATGTTATCTGGGTATGGATTGGCTACACGTAATCACGCTACGGTGGATTGTCGTCGTAGGTTATCTCATTTTTCGTGACCTCCGCAGCCCTAAGCCAGGTTCCTCACCTACAACGCAAAGGGTCTGGGCACATGGACTCATCTCCGCCATGAGGGCGAAACGTATAAGCCGAGGAAAGGCTGGGTCGTGCTACATTGCTCATGCTTCGTGGTTAGCGACGAGAATCCCAAGACAAGTCAAGACGTGTATGTCGTTAACTAGTTTCCCGATGTATTTCCCGATGATTTACCCTGACTACCTCCGCATCGTGAAGGAGAGTTCACCATCGATCTTCTTCCGTGTACAAATCCTATTTCTCTTACACCTTTCTCGCATGGCTCCCCGCTGAAAGTTAAGAGAATTAAAGTCATAGCTTGCAAGAACTTCTCAGGATAAAGGTTTTATCCAACTCAAAGACCTCTCCTCGGGGGAGCACCCTGCCTTATTTGTGAGAAAAAGGATGGAAGTTTTAGGCTTTGCATCGACATGTGCAAGCCTTAACCTGCAACGATTAAAACCGTTATCCTCTACCTCGTATCGACGACTTGTTTGACCACCAAGGTGCTCGTGTCTTCTCGAAAATTAATTCCGAGGTCGTTACTATCACTTTAAGATCGTACGAGATGATGTTCCCAAAGACAGCCTTTCGCACTCCGATATGGTCATTATGAGTTTCTCGGTGATGCCATTCGGTTAACGTAACGCTCCCGCAACGCGATGGACTTGATGAACCGGTATTCCGTCCCTACCGACAAAAGTTTCGTGATTGTCTTCTACCGACGATATCTTAGTGTTCTCTAAGAGTGAGGTTGAGCATGCTAAGTAATCTTCGTCTAGTTCAAGAGATTGCGGGAGAATCGCCTTGTATGCTAAGTTCGGCAGTTGTCATTGGATAATGAAGTATCTTTCGGGGACATGTCGTATCTTCTCTCAGGAGTTCTTTGCGACCTGCAAAGTATCACGAAGGGAGAATTGGAGCGACCAGCGTAATCATACGAGATCCGAAGTTTTCTTGGTCTTCGCTGGCTACTATCTACGTGAGGGATTTCGCCACTCCCTCACGAAGCCGACCAGAAAGATGTCGTTCAGTGGGATGATGATTGTGAGCTGAGTTTTCGTAAGTTGAAGCATTGTCTTACTCATGCACCTCGCCTTGGCACTTCCCGACTCCGCAAAGGGGAATTTCGAGGTCTACGTTGATGCTTCTTTGAATGGTCCGGGGCTACGTTCATGCAAGACATGGCAGTGGCACCGCTATGCATCCCGTCGCTGAAACGCACATGAAATTTAACTACCCTACTCATGACTTGAGTTTGGTGTACTATTATCTTCGCACCGAAAATCCGGGCGACATTATCTCTCTATCATGAGAAACGTGCAAGATCTTCACTCGATCACAAAGAGTCCTAAGTACTTGCCCACGCAGAGATCCGACCCGAGACAACGACAAAGGGATTTGGAGTTGATTGCTGATTACGATTGTTCTATCGAGTATCATCTTCGGGACGAGCTAACGCCGTGCGGATGCACTCCCGTAGGAAATCATCACACGAAAAACGCTTCTCTCTCTCAATGCACCGTACGCCCGTCATATTCCTCTTTTGACCAAGCTCGGGAGTACAAATGCGCCTCGGGTTCCGATCATACCTGCTCCTCGCTGTTGGCCAATTCCTCGCGACCCATTCCTCGGGCCGGGATCGAATTCGTGAGGCTCGTAGCGATCCTACGAAATTGATTCAAGCGCTTCGATGGTACGAGGGACGACTCGAGTTCGACGTTCGACCCGATTGCTTCGATGAATGACCTGGGATGTATGTGTGCCTAACGATGCATTTGAAGCAAGGCACTGACGAGGCTCATGTTTCCACCTACGCCATGCATCCGTAGTACTAAGATGTACCATACTATCCGATCTTTTACTAATGGGGCGAGAAATTAAAAAAGGAGATTGCGTAGTACGGAGTCGCCGCTAATCAGCCAAACACAGGTCAAGGCCGAAAGGAAGAAACCGCTTCGGGGTTATTCAGCCACTTCCCATTCCCAGCTGGGAAGTGGGAGAATATCACCATGGACTTCGTGTACAAGCTACCCCTAGCACTATGGAGGTTAGCGATGGTATTTGGGTGATTGTGGATCGATCGACCAAGTCAACTCACTTCGGCTGCCAACCGTGAGAATTATCCTCTCGACCGCTTGCCAAACTTTTCATCGGGGAGTTGTCAAATACCATGGTGTTCCCCGTCGCATATCTCCGATCGTGACCCCTGCATTCACTTCGGGTTTTGGAAAGCTTCAGAAAGCTGGGTTCGAGACTATTGTTTAGCACGCTATCATCCTCGACCGACTTTACGCTGAGAACTATCCGCACTCCTCAAAGACATGCCGAGGTCCTCGCAAGGCCAATTCGAGATAAGTGGCATGATAATCTTTCTTTGGTAGAGTTTGCCTACAACAAGCATTCCGAGCATCTGCATGTCTCCATTCGAAGCGTTGTATGGTAAGCCTTGCCGAACTCCCTCGTGTTGGTCAAAAGTTGGTGAGCGAGCTCGGCTGGTCCCAAATCGCGAGGAAACTACTGGAATATCCGTGTGATCAGGAAACCCGAAAGCTACCCAGATCGACAGGAGTATTGCCAACCGTCACCCGACCGACCGAGTTTATTCCGCTGGTGACATGGTATTCTTGAAGTTATCACCATGGAGAGGCATTGTGAGATTCGGGAAACAAGGGAAGTCAGTCCTCGTTACATCGGTCCGTATGTCGTCACCGAACTGACAGAGGTTGCTTATCTGGGCCAGTTACCTTCCGAGTTTGCCAGTGGTGCACAATGTCTTCCATGTATCCATGCTCCGACATTATATCTCCGACCCTTCTCATGTTATTCATCCAACAATGAAACCAGATTCGACTTTAAGTGATGAAATACCGTGACCATCCCGGGATTGGAAACACAAAAATTCTACTAATAAGTCGACGCCTTAGTGAAGGTTTTGTGGAGAAACCACTATAAGTGGCGAGTCAACCCGGGAGACTACAGTGCATGAGAACCGACTACCCCTATTTGTTTTTCAATTCTACTTGATTGTAATCTTAATTTGATAGATCTAAATTTCCTTAAGGGGTAGATTGTAACATCCCGTAAAAAGTTTGTTATAAATAATTTCGTGGAATATTCTCTACACGTGCGTGTTTATTTCGTACACGTGAGCGTGTAAGTTTATCGCTTTGGTGGGTGCAAAATACCCCCCAAAACCCAATTTTTCCTTAATCTTTCTTCCCTTTCCTCTTCTTCCCGTCACTTTTCTTTTTCCCCATATTTTTGACTTTTCTCTTTCTTTACCGTGGGTGCACAAGGCACACCACTAAACCTGGCCAATCAAGCGAATCTTAAAATCACCACCTCCTTCAGCCTCAACGCCGTGGGACTCAATCTGCAGGCAAAACCGCTTGTCCAAACTCTCACCCGCTTGATCTAGAAACGCAACCGAAGAACCGACCTTCGCTGCCATTTTTCCCGCCAATTAGACCGAGGTGAGGTTTCTAACTACCACCATTGTGTTCCTCTCAAGTGAGTGTAGATGAACTTTCATTGGTCGCTTGGCTCCGATTTGGTTGAGTTTTGACGTAGATCGATTTGCTGTTGAACCGCAAACTCCTTCGAGGCAATTTCAGCCATTTCCCGAGCTTGTACGACCAATCCAAAGGTACACCGTGATTCTACTTCTTTTCTCCTGCCTTCATTTTGATATATGGCACGTAAAATTTGCCTTAAAATGGTGCTAAGATATCGAGTTTAAAATTACCCGTAAAACCAAAAATTCCTGCTGGGACGGCGACTCCGAAAAAGCACTGCAGGACCTAGCGCCGAATGCCTGGCTGACGCTGGGCCGATGACGTCAGCAAACCTGGCCGACCGGCCTGGGCCGACGCCGCCAACCGGCTGTACTCCGGCTACGACTCAGCTGGGCTGAAGCCGCGAGTGGGATACAAGGTGAAAGTCAGCGCGTGAGAGCGTGGAGACGCCCGTTGACCCGCGCGTGGTCGCAGCTCCCTGGCGTGTTCGGGAGCCGCGCGTGGGGCGTGGGGAGGTCCTTTTTCGAGCCCCGTTTTCACGAGGCGACTCGTGACGACGTGTACTACCTCTAGGTAGTAATGCACGATATTTTTCGAGGTGTTTCAACCTCCCGGTTGAGCAAACAAGGGATGTGTGTAATTAATTAGTTATTTAGTAACCTTTTATGAGTTTAATCATTATTACAAGGATATCTTATATAGGTGAGACTCCATCTCAGAGACTATCGTGGCTACCCAGATCAGGGGCTACGAATCTCTACTACCTACAGTGAGTGAGTGGGTCTTTGTTTTGATAAATGTATATATACGTATGGTTTTCAATGCTTTCTTCAAACTGCTAAAGATAATTCATATCATATACGATTGTCGAGGCAGAACATTCGTATTATATTGCATACATGTTTTATACTCGTTGCTCATCGCATGTATACACCCCGTGTATTAGTACTCGCCCTTGTGGCCAGACTAGCCTTGACGTGCTGGGAGTACCACTCACCAAGCATCAGCTAATGCCAGCCTTTCGATCCATCAGAGGTACCAGCTCGTTTCAGGCCGCACTAGGCAACTCGAACTTATGTGACCGCACTTTGTGCACCCGCCGCTAGCGTTAGACTCGTCATTGTAGTACTCGCCGTATTACTTTATACCTAGCCTCGTTCCTTGTGGTTTAGCCACTGGGACTCGTGTTTACATACTAAAGCAGCATTGCCGCACATCATTATCTTAGCACTCCGTATATTTTTATTATAGTATTTCTGAGGTTCATGCCTACCTGCATGACGTATTTTCTCAATTATACTTGTTTTCCGTTGAGGGGTTAGTAAACTCTTGAAAACAACCCGCTTATCAAACTTTGCACCCACTCACCGAAGCTTTATGTTTTACATGCCTCTCCGTAACCTAGTGACTCGGCTCACTTAGCTGATTCGAGGGCTCTCTTCCTGGGCGAAGTGGTCGGCTGCCAGACATATCCTCGTACTATGTAGGATTCACTCCTACTTGTAGTTAACTTTTAATTATCCATCCTCACTGTGATGTGAATGTTATATTCTCGCACTATTTACTTTGCTCGACCGTTATGCATCCCGTATTATGGGTTTTTAACCCTCACCACACTCTACTTCTGCACCAACTCTTAATATTCTTACTTTTCACCGTTTCTTGCATAATTGGCTTTTGTCACCTAACACGTGTCGGCCAAAGACTTCCCGACACTCGGCGTGTCCTGGACGGACGTGTCATTTTACTTTCAAGGTCGAACATGCTCGCTTAGCCGCACAGCCTTGAACGTATATATATGAGCCATTTAAATAAATAGTATTTTGGACGACCATGTAAGAGAAAACCGTAAGATTTCGTAAATTAGGCTACGAGGTTTTAATTTTGACATTGTATTAATTTACATTTTTTGTATATTTGAACGTTTCCAACCATCTATTAAATTGATCAGTTTTAGACTTATGTGGTACAAATGTGGTTTACATGTCAACTCAATCATGCCCACCACGTCATCAATTTAATAAACATTCAAATAATTCATTAGACTCAAAAAAATTTATTAGACGTAAGGTGTAATTGATATAATTTTAATATTTTAAGGGACTCTGGGAAAATTAAAACTTTGTGGTTTATTTTTAAAATTACTAAATATGGAGGGTGCGAAATCTAGTATTAAACTAGATCAAGAACTCGCAAGTGTGTCTTAGGCTATCTCCAACCCAAAGGTTCCAAATCCTAAAAATTTAGCCTCGTATTTTGAACTATTTATCTATACGTATGATGTTTGTTGGTTTTTTCCCTCCAACCCAAAGGGACCTATAATTCTCACCCCCAACTCTCTTACAATTTGTTAAAATTTTGTATTCTTTCTTTTGATAATTTTTTTTGAAACAATTTTGGAATTAGTTTTTGTATAATCTATGTTGTTTTATTTTTGTACTTTTAACGTTTCGATGTCAAAAAAATTCAAAATCCAAAAAAAAATTTTAAAAATCCGAAAAAATTGCTTCAAAATAATGTGATGGTGAACACAAATAATGTTGGAAAAAAATTCAAAAGTGATCGTTGGATTCCAATGGTCACTAAACCCGGGGCCACAAATTTTGTACCCGTTGGAAAAGAAAAGTGCGGGCGCGCCACACCGGGATTAAAACCCACAAATGCGCTGTGGCCATTGGATCTCAACGGAAAACTCATCCGGCCCATTGAAAATAGGATCACCATGTCAGCCGACCACACCGAATTTTTTTTCTCCCCTCGCCTTTGCCGCTTCTTTTCAAAAAATCCCGCCGCCGGGCCCGCAAATGTCTCCCCCAACATGGCAAAACTCCGCCTTTCCTTCCCGTGCTCTCTCTCCTGCTCTATTCCAATGCCAAATCCCCACCATCAAACCCACCTCTATAATTCCCACCCCCAAAATACTTGCCTTGGACAAGATTTGACTTTCTCCCCCCTCCCCCTTGGAGATAGCCTTAGAAGAGGGGAGGGCACCTCAGGCGTGCGCACACTCGTCATTAATTCCGCTGCCTCCTTCCAATGATGGAATGACACATAGAGAAAAAAATTAACACATGTTTTTATATTATTGACACCGATTGTTACCGGTGGCAATGGCCCGTGCCATCCTTTTAGAGGAAATTCTTGAAGTTGACAAGGTGACACTCAGGGAATTAGGTTGGAAAAGAAGATTCAGTAGCTGCTTAATTTGCAATTAATGTATCCATGCCAGCCATACAAGTCCTTTCTAGGGAGAAGAGGAAATTCCCGAAGTTGACAAGGTGACACTCAGGGAATTAGGTTGGAAAAGAAGATTCAGTTGCTGCTTAATTTGCATGCGTTTGCTTGGAAAGCTGATGCACTTCACAATTTCTTGAATCTTGACCTTATCAGCCCAAGCCTGGGACTTTTCTTTTCCATAGTAAATTCTGTAACTTATCTCACAAGAAGCGGACTCCTATAAATAAATCAAGCACATTGAGCCTCTCTCAAACCAAATATTAAAGCTGCGAGATCTTATTCCAAAAGGTGCTAATGGAAAAAATTCTTATAGATGCTACAATAGGATGCGCACTAGAGGCGCTACTAGGAGCTGTTTCACAAGCCAGGGAGAGAGCACACATGTATGAGTCTGTTCTTGCACAACTAGAATTCACAATTCATACAGTAGCTCCAAAAATCAGAGAAATCGACTGTCTTTCTGACGAAGATTTCCCAGACGATGTCATCCATCGAATACGCCTACAGCTGATTCGAGGGAAGGAGCTAGTCGATAAGTGCTCGAATGCGGGTTGCTGCACCTTCTTCAAGGGGCAAAGGTACTACAAGAAGCTCCTAGAGTTGGATGAGTCTCTTCGGAGGCTGATTACTATCGATTTGCAAGTTAAGGTGGCATTGGATGTTGTAAGGATTTCAACTGAGATGAAGGCATTGTGTAGGAGATGGGATCAAATAGATGTGCATGGAGGAGAAGGTGGGAAGGGTTGGATTTTCAATTTAAGTGGAAGTAGGGTTTTGGGTAATAAGTTTTCTGGATTGAAGAGGTTTGTGCAATCTGTGCAGTCAGCACCAAAGAGAATCCTTATGAATTTGGTTACATGTGGGGCTATTACAGATCAATAACAGCAGCTTAGTTCTGTCCAAACTCAAAGATATGCAATTGAAAAGTAACATAATATACTCAATAATTTGAAAGAAATAGGATTAATTGTGTAAAAATAATTCTTTTGGGGCCGTGGGTTGATGTTGGTTTATTTTAATTTGGGTTGAACCACACAATGGGCCAACCATAATTTGTATTGCAAATCCAAACTATTATGATTTTAACATGTATGTCATCGAAATTTATTCATTTATACTTAGATATCTGATATTATGACACTATATACTAAAACAAAATTTTATTTAATCAATGGTTCAACGTTGCTCTAGTAAGAAATTTTTTTCCATCTAGTACATTTGTGAGAAGAATCGTACTCATTAGCAATACAAACGACCTGCTTACCAACATTCCGACCATAGAAAATTCCGACCAGTGCAGCTGGGGCATTCTCTAGCCCTTGAGCAACATCTTCAACATAGACCAACTTCCCTTCCTGCAAGTATTTAATACAAAACTCAACGTACTCCGGATACACATGAACGAAATCAGTCTCCACAAACCCTTTCATCTCAATCCGCTTCGTGATCAGGCTAAACAGATTGTGCACACCCTCAGGTTCCTCAATATTGTACTGTGAAATCATACCACAGAGCGCAATCCGACCATGAACGTTCATGCGCAAGATAACTTCATCAAGCATGTGACCACCAACATTATCAAAGTAAATGTCAATGCCTTCGGGGAAGTACTTTGTCAATGCTGAACCTAGATTTTCCTCCTCCTTATAGTTGAATGCTTCATCAAATCCCATCTTTTGCTTTAAGAGATCAACTTTCTCTTTAGTGCTTGCACTTCCAACCACATAGCAGCCGATCATTTTCGCAAATTGTCCGACAAGTTGACCAACTCCTCCTGCTGCAGAAGAAACATAAACACAATCGCGTTCCCCCGGATGACATATTTTGTGAAATCCTACGTAAGCTGCAATTCCCGGCATTCCCAAAATGCCGGCATAGTATGAGAGGGGCACATCAGTAAAACTGATCTTGTTTAGCCTATCAGGGCTAGTGATCAAACTGTACTCCTCCCACCCAATCATCCCCCAAACAAAGTCACCTTCCTTGAACCTTGGATGTGTGGACTCCATGACCTTGGACGCACCATATCCCACAAGGACAGAGCCAGGAGTGAAGGACTGGATAATAGTCCCGGGATGAGAGACATGATCGGACATCCGGTGGCGCATGTAAGGATCACAAGAGAGGTATAGGTTCTTCAGAAGCACAGCTGGTGAGGAATCATGGGAAAGGCTGCAGTTGATGAAAGATGATCTCAATCCAAAGTCACTCTCTTTGGGGTACCCACTCACATACTGATTCAACACAATCTGTTTGTTGGGAAGGCGATTTTTCATCATCTTCCTCTTCTTCTCCTCCTCCTCATTCATCTTTCTTTTTTCTAGCTTCCTAATTTCTTGCTAAGATGCAAGTGTGCAGCTAATTAAGTAGGTGAATGATTTTAATTTATTTAATTTGAGCCTAATTACAAATTTATTGGTGAAATAGTAGAGTTAGGCAAATAAATCGTGTACGACATAAAGGTGTGTTAGGTGTAGAAAGTGGATTGTAGGGTAAAGAGTTTGCATTGGGTCAGTTTTTGTGT